>VWZW01005507.1:3620164-3710911 GCA_013397115.1 Edolisoma coerulescens
GCCCCGAACCTCAGTGCAGCTCCTCACTCGAGCTGAAGGTCGCATGCCGTGAGCCAAGCCCCCCACAGGAATTAGGCTTGGGCTGCTGATACACCTGCCCTAAGAATATTCAGCCGCAGCGAAGCAAGAGACTCACATTCCCCAATTTGCTTAGAGATACAAAGACTCTGCATAAATCTGCCTTGCAGATGATTTGAGAATGAAACTTGATAATCCATTCATGCTGCCTACAAAGAAAGATGAGACGACAGATCTCAGAGGCAGAAGTGGATGAACTGAAACTATTAGATGAGTAATTGGTTGAATCCCTATTTTTCAATCACCAAATTCCCCCTGAACAGTCCCCCTGCGGGCAGAGGAGGCTGCCTTGCTTAATGGGCCCTTACTACCTCCAGTTCTGCAATTTTAGAATTATGTAGGATTAAAGAAGATTTCTGGTTCTTGAGAGGAAAATTTAAGTAGTTAATGCCAGCACTGGCAGATCACGAGGTTGTAACCCCACGAGCAGGGCCAGCTCTCCACAGGCAGCTGCAGAATCTGTGCCCTACCTGTCCCACGTCGCTGTCCCTGCCAGCTCCCTTGGCATTTTCCTGCCAGTGCCACAGGAGCAGTCCAGCCAAGGATTATTTTCTGCTCTTAGTCCTATTTAAAAGTTGCTGCAAGAATGGTTGAATCAAACACTGTTCCTTTGTTCTTACTGCTAATCGTCTCCTTGAACTGCCAGTTCTACTTGACCACAATAAAAATTCTCCTGCTCCTATCCATCGTGGGCTACACTTGTGCTTTTCACCACACAAGTCCTCCATGCTTTCCCTTCCCAATTGCCATGCAGAGATGTTCTTTCAGCTGATCCGTTTTTCCATGTACCTCCAGCTTCCCAGCCACATGCCAGACACTCTGGTTCCATCCAGGATGGGTCCTGGTGTGGGAATGCCACTTGAGCTGCTCCCACAGGTCCAGCCTGCTGCTCAGGATACTCTGCCCCTATTCCAAGGAACACCTGTGCCACAGAAGGGTGGCACGTTGGCTCGGCTGTACGAGGAACCCCGAAGCCCATCACTGTCAACAAGAGCTCCAACCAAGCACAGAACTTTGCCAGCATGAAATCCCATTTCCTGAGCAGCGCCAAGTATTGTGAGAAAATTTTATCTTCTCTGAAAACTCTATCATTCTCTTAAATCCTCTGATTTTTTTTTCCACTGCAAAGAACAAAGCTTGAGATAAAAGCATCTGACCAGACACAGCAAAAATACAGTAAAAGGCCATGAAAAGGAGCTGTCATCTTTTATGCCCAAATATATTCCATTTTAATGCGACTGAAAAAGAACAGCTTGGTGAAAACACAGCAATAAATAAAGGCTTTTCTTCTTCTTCTTCTTCTTCTAATTCAGCAGTGTGTGAGTTGAAAGGTCACATGACAATGGATTTTTAAAAGTTCAAATTAATTTCCATCCATGAAATAAACAGTTAACTGAAAAATGTCCAAAAACTTTTTTAATCCAAAAGCTTCAGGGAAGAGTGTCCACTTGCCTCAACGTTACCAGTGTTTCTCTGGAGCAGCATTTCACAGCTTTTGATCACAAGGTGTCATGGAAAGCACGGATCTGAGATGAACAGCTCCAGGGAACACCGCGTTCCCCACAAATATGAAACGCCTCCACATTTGTGTCTTCAGGAGACACAGCTTTATTGTACAGGCACCAGTGAGATAGGGGAATTCATGGAGTATGGCCATCGGAAGTAGTTTAAACTTCAAAAGTCTGGGGAAAAGTGTAGCTCTAATAATGGAAGCAAAAACGTATCGAGTGAAACTAATCTGGAACGTTTCTATAAGGAGAGGATCTAATTTCACATTCACTCATGCTTGCGTAACAAGATCAAAACCAGAGTGGGAAGCGCAACATAATTACTCCCATCTCCTGGCAAGTTTAAAATTTTCCTTTTAGGCAGTCCACCTCACTGCTCAAATGCCAAGCATTTCCCTGCTCCTGGGCTGTTACTGCCAGTGGCGAGGACCCCAACCGCCCCCAAAAAAACACCGCAACTTTCACATTAAAGCTGCATTTTTGCAATACTCCCCTGAATAATTCTCATTCACAGCCCGAAGTGGAGAGTCTGGGCAAACGAGTTTGGAGAGTGCAGTGCTGGGATTGCTGCAGCCTCTGTCCAGGGGCAAGGGGGATGGCAGTCCCTGTCCATCCTTCCAGTTCTTCCGCACCATGTGCCAAACGTGGATCCGCAGCCAGTTAAATCTCCATAGCTGACCACAGTTTGGCAGCTCGGTAACATTTTCACTGCTGTGTCCTGCTCACCCCTGGACACACAGATACCCAGCAACTGTTGCTGGAAAATTCTCTGGCTTATCCTCGAGGACTTGCTTTTCATTGCTGCCTGCAGACCCTCCAGTGCTTTAAGTTTCTGACTGCTGGGCGGAGTCTCTAAGCATTATTATAACCAATAATAATTATCTGATGATTTTAAAAACACTTTTGGACATTTCCAATGAGGCCCTAAAGCTGTTCAATAGCTCTCTGCCAAAAATATGTCATAGCCGAGTACTTGCCTAGCAGTCATTTTACACAAAGATGGCTAACTGTTTTTGTTCAGACCTTCCAAAAATACTTTTGAGAGGAGTTCAGACTTGAAAAATGTCATTCCCAAATTGGAAGGCAGTGGAGAGAGCTTTAAAAATGAAAAGTTCAAGTAATTTTAGTTGCAGTTGCTCCTAGATGTTCTTCCCATCAGTCATGTGTCTGTAGCTGACACCCAACACAACATCCCCAACCTCAGCTGCTCTCTAGTGCAGCCCGTTCCTTCTCTGCTGGCTCATCCCCTGTCCCTAGGCAGAGCTCCACACCTTCCCATCCCTAACCAAGGAGAGAGTTCCCCTTCCTCGCCTTCCCATCCTGTCCCTACAGAGCCTCTCTCCACCATGGCAGCACCCCAGCCATGCATCTCTTGCCAGTCTGGTCCATTACTCCCTCATTTGTGTCGTTGTCATCAGCTCTCTCTGACCATCCCTGGGTAAAGTTCTCCTCAGCAGCTCTTGCCAGCACATTGGAAAAAATGCTTTTGCCTCACTTGGCCAGGAGGATCGCACCTCTTCCTAACAGTCCTTGACACTCAAAGAGGGTCCCACGGTCACAAAAAACAGATCCCTGCTGTAAATGCCAGCTGTGCCAGCACTTACTGGCCACAGGACCCATTCACTCCTCCTCCAGCTCTTTCACCACCATAGGATTCACTTTCCAGCCCTGACTGCCTCTCCTGTAGTCACTGTACCAGCATAAATCAGATAATGCATTTTACAATACAATATAGATCAACTTTTCCTAATGGAGCCTCCAGCAGTGCTCACAGAGTGTTGGCACATATGAACATTAATAGTCTGGCACCAGGCCATCCACACAGTATTTCCTACTTCACTGCATGCTTACTTCCACTGCACAAAGGGTATCATGGATAATGCCATCTAGCTAAAGCTGGCCAGAAACAAACCCTTCAGTACAGACACCTTTGTATGCAAAGCATTTACAGATGGAATCCTTGTCTTTTGCTCCTGACTTGACCACAGGTAAAAGTAAAGAGCAACTTTCAGCAAACCAAACTAGGCAACATGCACTTTTCTCATCCCAGAAACACTTTTGAGAGAGAAAGAAGTTCATGTACTTCCAAGTAGGAGAAAATGTAAAAGAAACCTAGAAAAAAATGTTTTCAAATTAACAACCTGAAGAGAGGGGGTAAGATCAGTTTGAATTAGTCATTGAGCTTTTCAAAATTACAGAAAGTCACAACTTAAACCCCTTTAATTAATTACTTGTGGTAAATAGTTTCTATTTATTCTGTAAGAAAATGAACTCCATAAAAAGCTTTTTCTTCTTGAAATTGTTGAAAAGTTTACCTCCATCTTTCAAAATACAGAAATTCTCCCAAAGTAGTTTGCTGTGAACTTCTTCCTGCTGCCACCTACACCTTCCTCATGGTCCAGGGACCATGCAAGTGTGTGGTGAGCGGGATCAGCTTTGTGAGTCAATGAAAAAACAATGTTAAAATCTACCACTTATGAATAATGTCTGGTTTTGCCGTGGATGACTGCACTGATCTGGCTCACAGAACCTGTATGGGATGCAAGGGAGGTGGAAGAAACACACAAGGCCAGGGATGGAGATGGAGCAAGCCCATCCCTGCTGACAGAAGCCTGCATTTGGAGCAGACTAAACACACCCTGACTCAGGACAGCCACCAAAGACGCCCCAGAGGAGAGGAGAGCAACGAGCACATCCTGCTTGAGCTTAGGCAGTGCCTGTGGCTCAGCCAGACTTGCAGCTTTGACTTGGAATCTGTAATAGAATGAAAACTCCTGGAAGTTCTCACGTAGGCACTTTGCCTTTTATGTCAATTGCAGACTTGTGTGCCCCTCCTCCAGGACAAACCCAGGCTCCCCAAGCCATGGATTACTCACAGGAGGTGAGTAAGGAAAAGATCTTTTCCTGAGCCAGGAAAAGATACTGCCACTCAAACTGACAGGGAAATTGCTTCTGCAGGTGTTGGCCATGCTCCTGAACCCGTCTGTTAATCTCAGTGAGGTTCATGTAAATGAACATGCTTGATAGCTGCCCAAGGTTAAACAAGTGGGCTGATGGCTGATCCTTAGAGGCAACATAAAATATGGAAACAGGCACCTTTCCAACTCAGCAGAAAACATTCCTGAAACAATAACTTAAAGGCATCCATAGATGTTAGAGGGAAATCGTTAATTATAACATTTTTATGGGGCTGATTTTATCGTGGAGGGCTTGGCAACTCTTCTGCAGAGCTGACAGTTTGTTCTGGCTGGGATCCAACACAGACACATAACCAGAGCATCTGTGGGGCTGTTTTAATTATGCTCCTGTTCATCATTTGGGTAACACTGGACTTTGCTTCCTGTTCATACTTGTTTAGTGAGTTAATAAGGGGCCAGATGCTTCTTTCCACCATTGTTGATGCAAATAAAGTACATGCCCATATGGTGGGAAGTGAGACGAGGTGCATGTCCTACAGCATCATCCTTTGCTTCCCCAACCCCAGAAAAGGGGCAAATACTGGCACAGTATCTGCAGAGATGAAGATGGAGACCTTCTGTCCTCCTCTAAGACATCAATAGAGCTTTAAGCATCTACAACATACTTAGTAAGCACAAGCATTGGAATGAGATTAAGGCATTATTGATACGTGTTAATAAAACCTTTTTACAAAAAGTGATTACTCATTGCATTTTTTACAAAGCTATGTGTGCTTAAGTAAAACTAGTCTACACCAGGACAGATCTCCAACCGTTTGTAACACTATTTTTCACTTAGAATCATCTTAATTTATCAAAAAACACTTAAATCAGTCACCCATCCACTCATTCTGGCTGACTCATGGCTACGTGATGGCCTTTTATATCAAGCTCCTTCCCTGGTAGGGCGGGATTTTGTAAGTTTCAACACATCTCCCAAAATTTCAGGTTTTGCCTGCAGTAAGGTGGGCTCTGTTGTGAAATCACTGGTTATTTACTCACCCCTTACTTTGTCACAGAGACACCAGTGGTCTGCTGCAGAAGCCAATTTCTCCCTGTCTCTTGCTGCTTCACTGACAACTTCCACAGTGCAGCTCAGTAGGAAACCATTCCAGGGACTTCCAAATTATCCAAACTTCCCATCCTAATGTTTTCACATCTTTACTAGGATTACCTATTTACAGAGAAGCAAAATCAGATTCTTTTGAAGATTCCTCTAGAGTCACTTAAATTACTAGACTAGTTTAAAAACACAAACAAAACCATTCATCCAGCCAAGCATTGGTCCTTGAGTACAGAATTGGAAACCAAGCAATGAAAGCAAAGTCTAAGACCAAGGAACACCCACAGGAGACATCTGCACATCTGTCCACATCAGTCTCATGTCCTCACTGCGACCCCAAGTCTGTCTCAGCACTTCCCAAAGCCAAAGGCCAGACCACAGCATCTGGAGTGCTGCTTTCCACAACATCTCTCCTTGCTGGGGCTCCAGAGCCAGGACAGCAGCTCAGGAACAGCTCATTTCCTAACAAGTTAACCTGCAATGCTGCCCTGCCAGCCCTAACCCAGGCTTCATCTGAGGGGTGCTTAGCTCTGCACAGCTCCTGCTGCAAGAAAGAATTCCAAGACCCTTTAACTTTTAATAATAAAAAGCAGCAGGAGTAACACAACCTCTCCAGCAGATGTGGCTGTGATAACATTCATTTCCTTTATACCAGTTGCAGCTCTGATAATTCCCATTTCCTTATCATCTTCTTTAAAACCGGGCGCTTTTTTTCCCTTCCCTTTTTAATTAAAAAAAACCCAAATAAACAAAAGGAAAAGAACAGAAGAAAAACCCAACAACAACAACAAAACCCTTCAGTGTTTGGGCTCCTATGAAGTGAAGCATTCAGAGCTTATCTAACAGAACATGGCACTTCCTACTGAGTGCATTCCCTGTGCTGCTACAGCAATTGAAAAATGACTGCAATATTTCCTAGGGTTTATATCCCACATCCGAACAAACCCCGGGTCTCCAGCTCACTGACAATTCCTCCCAGGGCTCTGGTGGAGCACGGCAATAACACGGGTGAAGGAGCCAGTGCTCAGAGCCTTTTGGGCTCATTCACAATGTCAGTGAAAGGGCCCAGTGCACACAGAGTCTGCCCAGGACAGCAGACACCTTTTGCCAATTATTTTTTTTTTTAATTGCTATCTAGGGATTATTTTTGATGAGAAAAACAAGAAAAGTTGCCATAAAAGGAGAGTTAATGGTATGGCAGTAAACCTTACAATGCCTAGCGGAGTTGTAAGTTTTAGCTGGAATTAAAGCCCAACTGGATCTAAAGTCATTGCCTTCACATCAGTTGGAAACTACAGGACTGTAGAAGGAAGCTGCCTGCTAATAGATACACTGTTCACTTGCTCCAGCCCTGTGCAGACACCAGTGGCTCCAGAAATTAATTAATTATCAGCTCTGACAATGCCATTCAGGACAGAATAAAGACTGCAGTGTATTATCCGTGCTGAGCCTCATTTATTTATTTGTACTGCAACGGCACCCAAGACGCCCAGCCATGGAGTGGGACCCCTTGGAGCTGGGGCTATAGAACCACTGGAGGAGAGCACTGTCCTCAATGTAGTCCATAAAAAGACAGTGCTCCTAGAATTTACAAGATACACCTTTAGACCTCTGGTTCCTGCAAAGGAAAGAGGCAGAATTAGTTAAATGGGAGTGTCCCATTTAATACATGGGCACTTCTCACTGCAAAGCTGCGCTCACATTAAACTAAGGAAGGAACAAACCACAACTTTATTGTCAGTTCAGCAAACAGTAATCAGCTGAGCATTTACCATCATGTCATGCAGTAAGACTTTGAAGTTCTTCACTGGTTTGGGGCCACTGAAACATGCATCTACATATCAATGTATGCAGTGCCCCTCTCGGAAGGAAGGTACACAGTAATTGGAAAGGCAGCTCATGAAGTTATTGAATGAACAACAATTCCCACAGATCACCTTCCTCTGCAACTTTCATCTCCAGGAACACACTCGTTAGTTATTCTGTTGATTCCTCTCAGTGGGAAAAATCCATTAAATATTTAATTAGGCTGTGTTCAATATATTAGGTAAGTGAACTACTCTGTCTAGTGCTAACTTAATGTTACATGCTGTACCATTACAACACTGTGCTGCAATGATATGCACATTATTGGAGATTTTGTTCTATTTGTTTATGAACAGGAACAGCAAAACAAAAAGGAACACCCCAATCAGGATTTCTATTCTAAGCATCCTCCTTTGAGCTATTATTACTTAATCAGTTCCAGAGGAGATGCATGAACTCAGGAAACTGGGCACTGGAGTGAGGGGCTTTTTGGCTTGTTTGGGTTTTTAAGTGGAGCAGGAATTCATCGGTAGAGAAAATCCCTGTGTGTGGCTTGCACAGCCACAGGCATGACAGACCAGAGGGGACATTCTAAACTGAATGAAAGAGCTAAAACAGAGAGGGGGTAATCTAGCAATTCCAAGAAATAAGATTTAATCTAAGTAAAGCACAAACCATTCCTTGAGAACGGCCAGCAAAATCCTGCTGACCTCAGTCACTTCCCAGCAATTTGGGATGACACACACCATAACGTTTGGAATACACAGGGAGAAGAAAGAGAATCACACTGCTGTACATTTTGTCACAGCTGAGCTATGAAAAATGCCAAGGGCAAGTGGTTCTGAAAATAAACTGATAGGCTGCAGTTGAAACAATTGTTTCCAACAAGGAAATACTAGATGCCAAAAACCCGAACCCCCAATCTTCAGGGGATGAGCATTTTCTCTGTTTGTAACATTAGATAAACAATGTGCAAAGATCTTTGCACAGCAAACTCTTGCAGCTTCAGCACCATGTGAAACAAAGGAGGATCTAACCCAGAAGTGAGATTCCCTGGGCTGACTCAGCCAATGCTCTTCAAGGCTAAATAACAGATAGTAACTTTCTAATATCTGGGATAGGGGCAATTGGGTTCAGTCCTGAAGGACTGGGGTGTGATGCCACTACATAAGACCCCAGAACTGACTCACAGAAAGTTATGATTAAAAAAGGAAACAAACCTCACTAATTTTTAATAGGAATTCAGTGCTATGGAGGCAGAGACCAGTTAGATATTTTAGAATTTGTCCCAGAACTCACTGGCTCAAATACATGGCTTTCCATTATTTGCAAGGAGAGCTGGGCTCATTCCCTGCTCAAGCACTTCTTACCAGCCTTGGTCCTCATCTCTTTGTAAAAGCAGAATGACATTTGCACAGAGAAAATGACAGAAACAAAATTAGAAGAGGGAAATATCTAACAAAAAATAATTAGGGAAAAAAAAAATCACATTGCCTACTTTTTTCTCTTGTCAGCTAAAATCCTCACACAGTTGCAGTAATCCAAGTGGTACTTCCTTACATTGCCAAAAATGCAAAGATGTTAAAGAGAATTTTGCAAGACAGCCATGTGTCAGAAAATCCCAGCTGACTGAACTTTGATAAATGTCTTTTAAAAAAGAGCAAATGTGCTTGTGTTCTTTTTTCCACTATAATGCCTTTTTTTTTTTTTTGGTGGGAGATTTTTTAACAGTGGTTCTTATAAGCATTAAAATCAAAACATTTGGAAAAAATGCAGAACACAGAGCCCTGTTGCAAACAGCCATGGGAAGATGTGCAGCTGAGAAATTACTTTTGGAAACAAAGCAGGTTCTGGAACTAGACCATCTTCAACTTTAGACAAACCCAGAATATCCCTATCTGTCACAGGGGTGGGGGGAAGGAGTTTGGACCAAATTGAAAGGAAAACCTCCCAGAGGCTTTCTTCCAAGAGGATCAGATGTCAATGCTTCCCTCAAAAGCAGCTATTTATAAATTAATAAATAAATAAGGCCGAATAGAAACAGTTATTTTCCATACAACCTTCCAAAGCACAGACAAGAACGAAGGACAAAGTCAGAGGGTTTCATCATGATTACAGACATAGAAAAGAGAACAAACTACAACCAGATACTGTTAAAGATACCATTGGTTTAAAGACAACTCCCCTTCTTCAAAGGGTAACAGAAATGTGCTGGCCCCACAGGGAAATTGAGAATCTTCTCATCTTTGTGCTATAATCTTCTTGTTTCTCGTCTTCCAGGGACATAAATCACTGCTCAGCACCGTGACACATCCTTCTGTAGCAACACCATCACCAGGCTGGGCTGAACGTGTCCCAGCCTGGCCCTAAACAAGGAGCGTTTCAGGGGAGAGGGAAGCCATCGGATGCAATGCTCATGTAGCACAAACCCAACGAGATTTATGTATCAATCTGCATGAACAAGGCAGTCCCCTGATTTGTATGGATGGGCACTGCAGCTTTGCACTTCGCCAGGATTCTGAGGACAGCCTTTGGTCTGAAATCATCTTCGCCAAGTTTACATCTCAATAATCCAATTAAAATGTACAAGAACTAATTAAACTTAGTGGATAACGATAGTAACAATAGTCCATAGTAATTTCTAGCATTTTCTATCTTCAATGCGCTTTACAGGCATTAACTAATTAATGGATAACATGAATTAAAAAATCAATGCATGAGCACAGCATATCATTAGAATTAACATTTCAATTACTCTCCTTCTCTGACCACTACATTTACAAAATGCTTCTCATTTCTTTGCATGCATGTGTAATAATTAGAAAGGATCCCGTACAACTTACTACAAAGTAATTTTAGAGTTTCGGAGCTGTCCTGCACACTCAGTGAGAACTCACATCTGCTCTCCTATTGTCCCTGAAATTCTGCCTTTTTAGCTATTTCCACAGATCCCTGTTACTGTAATCTCTTTTTCCTCAAGCTTTGCTCACACACAGGGGGTACTGTGAACTTCCTCCAGCTACTGGAGTGCTCAGACCCAGACAGAAAAGCTGCATTCGGGAAGTTCCAGGGACCAAATCCCATTGCTTCTTCCCACATGGCAAATACCCCTACCAGATACCTGGTGAGCGCAGCCCTCACTGATGCACCTCAAAAACCACCACCAGAGCTAAAAGCAGAGCAGTGCAGAGCTTTCCATGGGCCAACTGCCCTGGATCTGCTTCACAGGACATTTCTCTTAGCCAGAGCCTTCCGATTGCACCACAGCAGATTAAATGAAATGCAAGTGTATCTGTGCAGGGGCCAAACGTGGAAGTCTCCCACTAGGAGGAATTGAGGCTTTCAGAAACACAAAACAAAGACACATTTTGGCAACTTGTCTTCCCCTGCTGCCAATTTAAACCTTACAGTTTAAAATTACTTCCTTTCAACATCTGTTGTTTTTGTGGCAAACTGATTGACCTCTGTGAGAAGGGAAAAGTTCCTTCTGAGTTTCTTTGCAGGCCACTGGTCTGCAGGGATGTCAGTGTCTGGATAACTCACAGTTGTTAGATTCTTTTCCAATAGTTTTTGAGGGTTTTCAGGTACTAAAACCAACCCACTAACAATCCCCAGAGCCACGAGGACCCACACACATTAGCTACCACACACAGCCTGCAATAAAAAGAAACCTCCTGCAGCTGACAGGGTGAATGCATTTGCCTTTTCTCCAAAACACCAATTTGCAGCATTTTCCCTGCTGGTGCCTTCCTCCCACTGCCCTTTCCATCTGCAGAGAGTTGCAGTTTGTCCTCCTGCTGTTCCACACACCTTTTTAATGAAAATTAATTCATGTTGCAGCATTTTCCCTGCTAGTTGTGTAGGCTGAGCCTGCCTTTGCTCTGCTGTTCTCTGCCTTTCTTTACGGACCAATGCAAATCGCCCAGCCAAAGTTTCCTGTAGGAATCTCTTTTTCTCACACGTCCCCGTACAATTGTCGGGTGTTACAGGGGAACCTGGAAGTGTAAGGGACAAAAGCATTTCTCCAGCCTGACACAGTTACCTCTTTCAGAAGACTTCTCTGCTCCTGTCTAACTCTTTAGGTGGCTGTAGCAATCTCTGAGCAGCTGGTTCCTGTTCCAACTCACCTTTTTTGGTGCTGGTTACGTGTTTCCAATCAATGCAATCAATAGCGCACTTCTCATGTTTGCCCGATTACATAAATAAATATAGATCCAGTGCTCCCAGTGCACGGGTTGAGGTGACAAAGGGGAGCACAGCAGTGAAAGCCAACAGCAATCACTCAAACCCTGCTGAATAAAGTTCTTACAAATAATTCAATTATCAGCTTCCTTTTTCCATTTAAATTCATTAAATGCCCATAAACTTCTAACAGGAAAGGCCAGCACTGATTTTAATCTTGCTCATTACCTCTCCTGCTTCTGACTAATAGGGCTGCAAATATTCATTCTCCTGTTAATTATTTTTTATAATGTTATTATTCTTTAAAATGGAGTCTTTCTTTAATTTAGATAGAAGCTGGCTGGTGAGGTCTATATAGTGAAATTTCAAGCTCATTGGATTTTACTTTCAGGCATGAAAAAATCTGTGCAACTATGAAGAGAAGTTTCAATCTGATCACTTCAGAAAAGCATTTCTGGACGCTGTGGATGAAAGAACTGCGTTGATAAAGTTTTCTGGACCCTGAATGGAAATTCCCATGGGAATTCTTATGAAAGGACTATCCTAAACTAGTACCTGTGGGGAAGATTTTACAGTTTTACAATAGCAATAGTGAGCCAAACAGGTTGAAAATGGAAAAAAACTCCAGGGCCATCACTGCCACATGATCCAGAGTTGTGAAGCTGAAACACCTGGTGGCCACAATGTAGGAATCAGATTCACTGACAGAATTTTCCAAGCAAACAGAAGATGGAAGTATTCCAGGTACTCTGACATGGGGCCCACCCCAGGAATCCCCCTGAATCCACCCCTGTGTGCAGCCACCTCTGCTGCCACTACTGCTCTGTGACCTCCAAAGAGGATAATGGGGGAAAACCACTCAATTTCTAAAGCACAGGAACATGTTTTTGGAGTCCCGTATCGGGAGACTTGGGAGAGCTGGAGAGGGATATTGCTCTGAGCCTAGGAGATGATTTTAGACAAGATTCAGGCACTGGCCCAGAGCACAAGGAAATTTCCACTGCTGTTGGTACTGTACGTCATTGGGATAAATAAAAGCTTTCCTAAGCTATCCCCTCCCCACTGCCTTTCAGAAGTACTGCAGTCACAAAAACCAGCAAAAACTTGAAGACTGCAGGAAATGCAAAGTATTTCTCTTCTATAAAAATGTTCTAAAGCAAAGAGGTATCACATGGAGCAATATTTCATAAGAAATTACAGCCTCATAGCTCTGCCTTTTGCTTTTCCATTTAGCACTCCTACCCACCTGCTCTCCCACCCACACACCCCCAGCATTATTAACGCTTATGAAAGGGCATAAAGTTTTCATAATAAAGAATGTTTTTGTCCATTATCTAGAGAATAATGTTCCATTCAATATGCTCCCTTAGGGAAAAAAAAACGCTTTGGTCTGCTCTAACTAGATGCTCTTTCTTGGGACAATACAACCTGATTTTCTTTTGGATTTAAAAGGGTACCAAACAGTTCTGCCTGGAGAAAGTGGTTTTCATTGTGGGGGTGTCAGGTGTGCTGCTTGTTACACATCATCGTCCCATACCATGAGTTATGTGTAGAACAAGGAGATGTATCTTTGATCCCAAAAGCTGATTCTAGGTTTTTTATCTCATTACTGAAAAGATAGATTGCTAATGGTCAGATTCTTGTATGTAAAATCTACTTCAGGAATACAGTTTGCTGCCATTTATTGTTTGCTTCTGGAAAGTTCTTGATTAGCCAGAAATTTGGTGATGTCATTAAATCATACACTTGCAAAACAACCTAAATAAGCATTTGCTTGTGCTAAGGTTAAGGCCAGACTACAAATTTGAAAGTCAGTGGTGAAGCCAGGGATTTCAGCTGACAGTGCTTTAATATCTACAAGCTTAATGTTATGGTAAAAAACAGCAGGAGCAGTCCAGGCAGGAATGTTTTGGCAGAAGGGAGAAGCAACTCTCAAGGCAGCCCAGTGCCCTCTAAATGCAAACTAAAGTTTGGATGTGCCCGTGGCAGCGAGGTGACACCTGCACAGAACTGGGAAGCACTGGTACAGGCGTCCCACTGTGAAACTGGTGGTCACCTTCAGTATCACCTCCAAGCAGCTGCCAAGGGTAACCAGCCCTCTGTTATTCCACTTTATAGCGATCTAGGCTAGAAGAAGCCAGGCAGGAGTAACTACTTGTGTCTAGGCTTGTCAGAGCCCTCAGCAAGTATCTAGCAGACAGTCCCCTAAATATCACTCCCCCAGCTGAAATAACCAATTCCATAGCAGCCTCATCTGTCCATGAGAAGTACTGCATGGGAAGTAGGGAAACAGCAGTGGAATGACTTCATTCAGCTCAGTGAACTGTGTGGATTTGTTATTTAGTGAACATCATTTGGGGATAAACAGACAAACAAACCAACCCCTGGACCTATTCGTTGAAATTTTCAAAAATAATTAATAGGAGCACTAAAATTGCAGAAAGACATAAAGCATCAAATAAAACATAACTGTACTGAGGAGCCAAGAGCTACATTCCCCTCTGGCTCTTATATAGGTAAGTCAAATACAGCTTAAATAAACTTGCTCTGTACCCGTCTTTGATAAGATATGCTGACCCAGACTTATCTTCCTCAGCTTTTGCCACCTATCCAGATGTGCCCACATGGAGCCGGTCACTCCGAGCGCTCCATGGGGAGAGCGTGGATCTGAGAGGATGGCTCAGCTCTCCAGGACCCTCTGGATGCATCCCCAGCACACAGACCCCCGGGCTGAGGGCTGCCTGCACAGGCCAGCTGTGCCCACAGGTCACATAGGGCAAATCCAGGCCTTTCTGGCCGTGTGCTCCCATCAGAGGGGGCTGGAGCAGTGCGTGACTTCCAGCACCACAAACCAGAGACCAAGGCTGCGAGCACTGGGAGGGCAGCCCTGTGTGGGAGTATCTGCTAATGGAAAACAGGGTCCCTTAAACGAAATCCCTGCCGGCATTAACTCAGTCAGAGACAGTGGAGGATGTCTGGGCATCTCCCCAGAGGGAGAATCTCCAAAGAGCACAGAGGATGTTTCCCCTGGGGCCAAGAGCTTGGGTCTCCCTTGGAGAAACACAAAAATAAGGCGGGATAAATGTGGGTGACGTGTAATACGGCATGGGGACATCACTCACAGTTCAAAATACCTGCAGCCTGCCGGGGCGGTTCCCTCCTCAACCAAATCCCCTCACGACTCATCCCTGGGTCTCACAGAAAGTGGCGGGGAAAGCGGCGGGAAAAAAGGCGGGAAGGGCGTTGCGGCCGGCAGGTGGCGCACGCACACAGGCGGTGCCTGAGCGCGCCGGCCCCTACGGACATGGGCGCGTATAAAATACACACAAATTATACACTTAAATATATATGTACATCAGCGCTCCCCCGACCGCCTGAGACACCCTCCTGTTTGATCTCCACTGAAAAAAAGGGGCTTCACCTCCGGCCGTGGTCTTTGACGGCCCTTTAGAGCATCCCATGCCTCCAGGCCTGCGCCTGCCTCCAACCTCCTCTCGCGGCACTGGCAAAGAAGCAATGGCACCACAGAGAGCGATTCCAGAGGAAGTGCCTTGTGCCTCTCCCCAGAAAGGCCCACACGTTCTGCGACTCACACGAAGAGCCACTTCCACGGGTCTTGGGGTGATTCCCAAGAATCTCCTCCTGTTTTACAGGGTTTCCCCTCACAGAACCCGTTCTTGCACATGGACGTTGCATGCGACGTTTTGTACCGCTGGCCACTTCGGGAAGGGATTCCTTAATGTATCAATCCAGGATTACAGTATTGTTTCATGGAGGGAGGAAGTGCAGGCATGGCTTACAGGCAGACGTAAATCAGACCAGAACAGGATTCCTGGTCCAAGTCTTTGCTTTAGCTACACATCATTCCCTCAGCACCACCATGAGACAATGCCATCACGCTGTGTCAGACAGAAATCCCTGTGAACGTCAGCTCAGAAAGAGGAGGTGAATTGTCTCAGTGACAATGAGTCATAACTGAGGCAGGGAAAGGACAGAAATCCTGATCCTCAACTGCTGCTCTAACCATTGGGACCATCCCTGTGAAAACTGCCACCTGATCTTCCTGCCCCACTCTCTTCTCTCGCACACAAGTCAGGGAAGTCTGTTCAGATCAAATCAAATCAAAATAAAAACCAAAACCTGAGCAGTTCGTTTCTACTGCGCGGGGCAGTGCACGTGAAAGGTGACTGCGCAGTAACTCACGGTTACAGCTCTCAAACTGTGATGAAATAAAACCTAGGGACGTTTCCCAAAAGGACCACAGTCCATCCGGCTGCAGCTCATAAGCTTGAGAGCAGCTGATAAAATAAGCACTGAGAAAGCCAGAATCTGAGTGATGTAGCCACCTCACATCTCCAAAAGCATTTGTTCCTAGAAATGCATTTGGGAAATATCTTTCTCCCCCAGAGCATCACCTTCCTCACAGGAAGGTAAGAGGCAAATATATCCCACCTTAGAGGAATGTGTTTTACTAAGAACAGCAGCTGGATTTCTATAGGATTGGACAATTCCCTCTCTTGAGTGATGCCATCTCACACTGTCTGCTCAGGGATCTGTGCCAAAGTCCGCTGGCAAAGGGATCTGACAGGATTGCTCCTGCTTGTGGGGCTGAATAAGTTCATTAGGCTTACAAGGGAGAACAAGCTCAAATAAAGTGCACACATCACTGTGCCCTGCCTTAATTAAAATGTATGATCACTGAACAGCTGACATTCAAAACACTGCCCACACAAAAGAGGCACATGTCCCTCAGTTAACAAAGCTTTATTTTCTGTCAAAACTTCTCAGGCAAGGTATTTGGTTGGTGGGTTTGGGGTTTATTTTTTGGGAGGGGCATAAGAAGCTGCACCATGTGGAACTGGGTCTCATGAGTTTCTGGATGTGTTTCAGAAAGCACTTGAAATATCAAGGTTGTCAAGATAATAATTGGGACAGATTTATATCTTTCAGTGACTTGATGATATTTTTGCAATCACGATTTTGCAAAATACCATACAAGCACTGACCATCTTTTCTGCTATTTCCCATTTTTGTAGCTGATGGTAACATTCATACAAATCTAAAAGATTTACACCTTGAAAAGAAATATAAGTGTCTAATTATACAGGTTTCTCTCCAGAAGGGGGAAAAAATGTCAGTCCTGTGCTGCACTTTCAATTTTGCCAGACCTCAAGTAATGAACATTTGCCACGGGTGTTTCAACACTGCTCTGCCCACTAAGTGTTCCAGAATATACGATCCAGGCTTTCTTCTGACAGCTAACTAATTGATTCTCAGAGAGAATCAGCTTTCTGAAGGTGAGGAAAAATGATTTATACAATCATTTTTTGTCACAGCAAGCATAGCTTTAAAGGAAATAAAAATTTTACTTGGAATACGATAAGAAAAAGCATTTCAGCAAGCAGGATTGGGCTGGCTCATGTCACTTCTGAGAAGAAAAATACATGGGTTTTTTTTTACTTTGTTCTATTACTTATGATATAGAGGGTTTAGATTTAAGATTATCTTTTTTTATGTCCACTTTTATCACCAACCTTTCCAATGATCTTGTTCATTCTGGCTGCAGAAACTGGGGCACGTAATGTTATGCCATTTGCAACCCATTACGGAACGTTGTTCCAATGACTTGCAATCGAGTGCAATATAAAGCTGTTTATAAGAGGCAGTTACTTGAGTACAGAGTTTAACGTAACTAAAAGATATTGAAAAGAAAGGCTCCCAGAGCCATCGTATTTTTATTTGCTCATAAAACTATTTTGGAACTTTAATATTCAAGCGTAAATTTAAGCCAAATTAAAGCGCTGAAATGTTTACTGAGAGTCGTATTTTAGGAACAAGTAACTTCAAAAGTGTTAAGAAAACAAAAACTGGGATCTGACGGCATACCTCTGCACAGGACAGCAAAACTCAAACAGGATGGTTTAGCTGGAAAACAGTGCGTTCACTCAAAGTGAGAAGTAATGAATAACCCTCTTATGAAGGTGCTTCACATGCACAAATCCCATCAAACACAAGAGGCTGAGGGACACGTCCAAGCCCCCTTTGAACGTCAGGAAAAACTCTAAATCAAATGTACATTTCCCTAAAAGGGGCAGGTCTTGGGGAGGTAAAAATAGTTCAGCTTTGCTAATTTAAGTGCAGGACTTTGAAAGTGTTTTGCATATGGTCTGGGCTCAGCACTGCTCCTGGGAAGTGAAGGTGTTATTGAGTCCTTTTTATAGACTGTGCGGGAAGCAGATTTTTGCTCTCATATTTTGAAACATCAGCCACGAGGTAGAAACAATTTTGAAGCACATCTGTCCTTAATGGGGTTTTAGGTCAGCTGCTGCTGCTGGAATGCTGAACCATTAGCCTGATTCAGCACAGGAATTTCTGTGTTCCCAAAGCTGAGGGGAGAGAGGCCATCCCAAAGGCCGGGGAGCAGATTCTGCTCTATCACGCTGAGTAAGCGCTGCGTGGTTACTGACAACCCTGATCCAAAGGGAAAATCCTTGTCATGGACCCCTGTAGGAGCAACCAGGAGCAGATGCTGAGGGGCCAGCACAGCACATGGAGCAGCGGCACCCGATCCCAGATTATCCCAGGCAGAGGCTGCCCGGGGCCAGGAGAACCACTGCCCTACTGGAGTGGCCCTTTGGGGCAGGATCAGAGGCTGGGCTGTCTGGGAGGGGACAGCGATTCCTCCGAGGAGCTCCGTGGTGGCATTTGGCAGTTTCATTGCTTTCCACATCTTCTGATGGTTTGCATTACTGCAAAAAGGCAGCAGAAAGTGGAAAAAGCACATGTTTTCAGAGTTCTGACAGTTTATACAGTGTGCCATGCAAGATGGCTCAACTATTTTCCTTTTCTGAAAAAAAGATTCCCCTGAGCAAGCCTTAATTCCCAGTTCCAAACTGACTGGCAATTAGGAGTAGATGAGCACTCCATGCTCCATCACAATACAGTTACAACTATTTAAAACCCAATTAATTCTCTTTCTAACTTTCCCATCAAGCTGTAAAGTTCCAGTTGGCAAGGATTTTTACTTTGATTTTGAATTCCTGCTTGGAAGATTAACTGAAAATGGATTTGGCTCGAACAGCTGCACCGAACATATTTTGTTTTATTTTGTTGCCATCTCAAATAACAATACTTAGCACTCTTCATCTTCAAAGCATAATACAAACATTGAGTCACATCCCCTCACAACAATCTCGTGACATCACCTTCTCTGAATAAAATCATTCTCACTGCAAAGAGGTGGAGAAGCAGCAAGAGATCCACAATTTGTGCGGGGTCACAGGAAGAGCCCTTGGCTGAGGCAGATGGAGGAGACGGGGGCTCACAGACCCCTTCTGCTCCTCACTTCATTAACCTCCACTTCTGCAGAGGTGAGGGTTGCTTTGGGGTGGGGTTTTCTTCCCTTTTTTATTTTTTCAGCTCTGTTCATCCCAGGATAGCAGCCATGGTAGCCAGCTGTGCACGTAGCAGCTTGCAGGGGCTTGTGCCACTACCTGCCCTGCAACCTGAAGTCGAGCATGCACGGCTGGGTCTGGGGTAGGGAGTTCCCTTTTCCCTCACTGACTAAATGGTATTTTGGGCACGGTCCCATGCAAGAGTGTCTCTGCCCTCAGGTCACTGAGGCCCATGGATCCGGCTCATTCAGCAGGGAAGGAAGATGATCCTTCTCTTCAGCCACACTCGAGTCTGACCAAGTCGTGATCTCTGAAGAGTTCACTGCCTGTGGGGGAAAGCAGTGCCAGAGCCAGCTCTTAATCCCTGAGTGCTGTTTACTCAAGGCTCACACACTGCACACGTGGCTTATGGGCCTAAATTTGGAACTTCAGGTCGCTCTGAACTCGGTGGAGAAAGGTGCCTCCTTTCAGGGGGTAACTCAGAGACCTTCCTTTAGGCTCTGCTGACTACAGAGAGCGCCTGTGCTCCTAAATTAGACATCTAAATCAGTAGTCTGTGTGAAGCAAAGTCATGTGAATGCATCCCTATAAATACATATTCTCTGCAGTGCCAACTCCCATAAAGTGAGTGAACGTCAAACATGTAGAGCACAGAGTCGTCAGGGCTTCTTTTCCTGGAGAAAACTGACAAAACCCCCCATGCTATTTGTGGTCTTTTGCGTGTTCTGGTTTGTTTCCCTCCTTATTTGGCTTCTTCCTAAACATCTAAAGAGATTTTTCAGACTAAAAGAATTGGATTATTCCCTACAAAACCACAACATTACCTAGAGAGCCCTTTTCCAAAGCATTCCAAGGCACAAGCGAGGAAACTGCTCCTTCTGAGGCATGACAGGTATGTGGTGACAAAATCTAGGTTTTGCTGAGTTTATGCCTTTGTGAGGTCAAACACCCTCATTTCTAGACTGGGAGGCACTGGGAAGAATGGGCATCATGAGGCTGAATCATTCTCAGGCCCGCTACTCCTGCACAGCAGCTTTTAACAAATTTATTTCACCTTCATCCTGCTATGAGGTCCCCTCCATCTCAGCAAGCACTGCCAGGTGCTTCTTCTGTTAAGTCCTAGTGGCAGTTTTTGAGTGCAAAGTGCTCACAAAATTCCCAAAATCAGCTGAATTGTTACTGCCTTGAGTGCTGGAAATGCCAGATGGGAAGAGGGTCCTTCAACTAAGAAAGCTGGAGCCAGTGAACCTGAACACAGAAGGACTAATGAAATTGTCCAAAATCTCACCCAGAGGTGAGGCCACTCTTCTCAGCATAGATAATCCTTTTCTGGTGTCTCAAACTAAAAGAAAAAAACACAAATAAACCCACCACTGATGTGCAGCTTTCCAAGTAGCAAGTCTGACTGCAGAGGTGAACACTGTTAGCAGCACTGATCCAGCTCGTGTCTTCTGCAGCACTTTCTGGCATTTTAAGTTCCCCACAGAGAGCCATTTATGGCCTTTCTATCATTGGGGTAGTAGGAACACACAAAGACACCAAGAGCACATAAAAAACGCACAAGGATAGAAAGAGGATGCAGCTGAAAGAATTTGTGAGAACTTTTTTCTCCACAAAACAACCCCCAAGCGATGGCTTTTGTTTTATTCTGGATCCCCTTTGTTCCTTCTGAGACTGTATTAGCAACTGCACACCTGGGGACTGAAATGAACCCATTGTGCACACTACAATGTACCACGTGTGTCAAATAATCATTTCCCCTTACTTATCATCCATCTCTAGACATTCTGGTTGCAGAATGGCAAAATACTGCACAATAATCTGTGTGATGGAAGAAGCAAGAACTCAATCTTGTGCTGTTCCTCCTGGACATGCTTATGTGCAGTGAATTAAATGGCAGAGAAGGATGAGTTTAAAATTGATATTTCTCATTGTGCCATAATGCCCCTAAAGCTTACAGGGTTAACAACATTGGCAGCTGAATCAGTTCCTGCTGGCATTTCAACACATGACATGTTAGACCCTACATGAACCACTGCTGAAGTTTCAGGCACTGTTTCACACCAGAACAGTGTTTTATACAAGCTTCACTTCACAGGAGCATCACTTTTTTTCAGGTATAATGAAGTGATGAGCCGTGGAATGAAAAGGAAGAAAGGTAACCAGACACCAAAGGCCTGTATGTATTTATTACTTCAAAGTGAAAACAGTGCAGACTGGAAGGGGGAAAGGTTCAGTAAAAGCAGTTTCAGCAGAGGAATTTAAAATTATTCACATATTCCTTGGAAAGAATCCATGGCACTTTCATCTGGTAAGAGTGGTGCTGTGTTAGAAGTTGTGTCATCTGCAAGAACAAGAAAATAACAACCTAGCTAACACTTGATTCTGAACCAGTTGACATGTCCAAGAGCAAACAAATCAGCATGAGAAGAACAGGAGAAAAAATACACCCTGACCAGTCCGAGGTCAAGAGGAAGTTTTGTGGACTGTAATAGCACAGAGCCCCTCTCCTAAGAAACAGCTGTTATTCCAAATGGCTCCTGAAAAGCACTTTTATGAAAATTCCATTGCTAAAAAAATAAACAAGGAGGCAAAACGACCACCAAAAATATACAAATAAAGAGTAAAAATACACACATGTATGTAATATATATATAAAAATAAAAATATAGACTGAGAATGAAATGTTCTCAGTTAAGTTTGAGACACCATACAAAGAGAATGTGATGTTCTTGCCAACTATGGACAGAAAAAGCCCAGCAATTGTGGCCATTAAAGATTTATAGGAGATTCCTGTAAAAATCAAGAGGCGAAAACCCAGAAGTCACCAAAGACATTTCATTAGACAGGCCAACTTAATTAATTTGTTCAATTTGCTTCTCTTCCATGCAAGGGTGTAAATGCAGGTTGGGAAGCAGGAGGCTAGAGGTGATGGGAACAAAGCTCATTAGGAAGCAATAAAGAAGGAAGAGACACCAGAAAATGAATGTTAGTTCATTGGGAGAATTTTAAAAAATGCCATTTATCTTCATGACACGGAGGCAGAGAGATCAGTGGGCCCGTGCACGGGGCGGGTTTGCAGGGACCTCTGGCTCCTGCTGGCCTCTGACCTCAGTGCTCAATCAAGGCAACACTGAGCTCTGCACGGGGCCACCTTGGAGTATCCGGTGAGTAGAGTCCTTAAAGATCACAGGCCAGACCCGGAATCAAAAGAGACACCCAATACACCAGATACAGGACTTCAGCAGGTTGCACATCACCAGTGCCAGCTGCAAATTGAAAATCCAAGCTCATACACACCTTGGCCTCTGCCCAGCCTCACCTGACACGTCACACACACAGCTCCTTCCTACTCCATGCCCGTGTGACATGCGTGGATATCACTCTCTGAAGGAGCATTCCATACTTCCATGCTAGACTGGAGTTAAATGCTCTTGAACTGGGACCATTTATCCAGGCAAAAATTTTACTACTGCACAGAAACTCATTTCCCATGAGCAGGAATTCAGAGGAAGGCCAGCTCCCCCGTAGGAAGGGAGATCCAGACACTGAGCCAGCAGTCTTCTCGAGGAATCTCCATGAGCCACATCCCATAAATAAGTCAGGCTCAATTATTTTATATCAAAACAATATCTTAGCTTTAATGAGTGCAACTGCCAATACAGAGAGCCCTGTGTTATGAATCGCTATTTTCTCCTTCCCAGCACTTTCTAATTTCCTGCTAAGGAGGCAGCGGAATGGGGTCATTAATCTGAATTAGGAATACCCTGACCTGCTCTGCACTTTATCTGCTAACATTTTCTGGCACAGCAGTATCGGATGGGATTCTGTGTGTGAGACAACAGGGGGATGTGAGAAATGTAGGTCCTGATTTTAAATAACCTCAGAAGAGGTGTGTTTTTACTAGCAAACTCTTCAATGTAAAAGCAGCACAGGGTTCTCTGCCTTGAAACATCACAGGAAATGTGTTGAGCAGACAGCAGGTAACATGTTCTTTAAATGAACTAGCACGGGGACTTTTCTACTTTACCTTCAAATTAAATATTGGACTGTTATTGAAAATACACAGATGAATGAGATCAAAAAACCACTATAAATAGAAATATAAGGTATTAAAATAGAAAAAGAGTACAATTAATAACAATGCTCAGAAAATTAATGAAAACACTGTTCCATTTATAATACACCTTCCCTCACCCGGGAGCCCAAAGGCCCTGACAAAAGACAGGTCACACTGGGTCTGTGCTTTTCAAGCAGAATTGCACAAAGACACAGACATGATATAGCCCAAGGGGTCCAATATCTGAAAACACCTACGCACTCAAGCCTTGCTTTCTTCTTTTATTATTATTTTTATGGGACTAAAACAGCAAGTGCAAGCTGCAGCCGTGTGCATTCCCAGTGCGTGTGGCACAGGACGGACTCGCACCAACAAAAGCACACAGCCAGGACTGAGACCTCGGCGCTGCCCAGACTCGCTGCCAGCTGTTTTACAAAAGAATGCACCTCCCTCAGAATAACTTTCCACAAATGGATAATCCCTGCAAAGTCAGTGGGAGTTTTCCACAGGATTTAAACTGCTCATGGAAAGGAATTTCCAGCAGCCGGCCCAAGGCCCCCATGAGCCCGTGTGCGAGGTCTCCTGAGTTTCCAGGGCTCCCCTAGCAGGACTGGGCCTAATTCAGAGAACAGACTCACAAAGGCCACACCTGGAATGGTGAATATCCGTCACCTGGGACTCAGCATCCTCAACAGCAGCAGCACCACGGCAAGCCTTGGCTGAAGACACGGAAGAAATGCTGCACACACATCTAACCCAGCAGAACACGGCCAATTCTCACTACAAATTACTCAGTAATTATTCTCCAGTCCCTCTATGTATTTGAGAAGCCAAGAAGATTAAAAGCCAGTAGTAAAACTTCTCTCCCCCCTGCCCCCGCCCCGATATTTCTTTGGTAAAATCCTAATTTTCTCATGCCTATGGCTGTTTTACTATGCCAAAATCCCTTCAGCATTTAGTTCTACTCAGAACTAGGTGATCTTTCCTCTGCCCCAAACCTCTGGCTCCCAGCGTGGCACATCTATTATCAGGGTTGGATAAAGTGATAAGAAGTTACATCTCACAATGCAAACATTTTTCAGCTCTGTGAACCTCATTGCTAAATGTGTACTTAGGCAGACTAGGATTGAGAGCCAAGGAAGTTAATTAAGGCAGAAGAAGCAGCTTCTCAGTTGTTCAGATTTCTGTGCTTGTTATTTGTTGGCTGTGCCTTGATTTTTCTCAAGAAGGAGACAATCAGCTCATTTCAGCCTCTTCTCAGCCTGCTGACAAGACAGAGAAGAGGGAGAAAAGCTAATGCTGTGCTCCTGAAGCTGACAGGTATCAAGAAATGGATTTGAAACTTTGAGGCTAAGAAGCCTCTTATTTTTGTCCAACAGATTCTTCTCCAAATGAGCAGTGCTGTGGTGCTCCCCTCCCTCATCGTTGCACAGCACACAGCAAGAGAACATGAGATGAAATGTTAACACTGGAGACAAGATGAGCATTGACAGGTGAGCTCATTTCTTCCCCTATTTGAAGTAAAGAAGTTTTTACAGGAACATCAGAGTTTTCTCTTCCATGCAAACGGGTTACAAAAAATGCACCATACAGGCTACAGAACCAATTTTTTTTTACCTTTGTTAACATGTGACAGTCACAACAGACAGGACAGAGCTGGAGAAAATGAAAACTGCCGATACAGCTTCCTACCATTCACAGTCCTGCTGCCTGTGTCCCATCTCCCTTTCTTGTTACCAGGACATAGGAATTCCCATACATGATATAACTCCCTGACTTAAAAAGACATTTTGTGCTGGAAAAAAAAGATTAAAGGGGGCAAAGGGCTGGGAGCTCCTGTCTTGATTGATTTCATTTATTTTTTAAATATATATGCTGGTATACAAGCTAAAAAGAGCAAGGTAGCCTTTAAAAGCATGGGTGTACCCAGAAGGAACCTCTCTGCTGCTTATTCAGCTCTGCCTCCCTTTTATTCCAGAGAAAGAACTGCAGACTGCGGAGCTGATGACCTGTGGTTTGACAACTGCTTTAGGACCAGGAAACCACTTGCTCCACACTGGACAGGCACTGGTTTGCTTTATTTTTTTTTCCTATTTTCAGCCTTTGACTATAAAAAAAATTTATTACAGTTTGGCAAACAGTTAAGAGTGCAGGAGTTGCTGGTCAGCAGTCCTGCTGCCTCAGCACCCTGCCTTTGCCAGCGGCTTTCAGGAAACCCATCTCTTTTTCAGGCAAACTCTACTGGTTCCTGTTGTCCCCAGGCCCACACAGACACTCCCTCATGGCTGTGCCCCCATGGCTGAGCCATAAAACAGCCCTTCCTTAACTCTGAAGATGCTCCAAACAGCCCCCCATCAGCCTCCTTTATTGCACACTACCAGCCTTTGAGGAATGGCATTGTTTCTCGAGGAAAACCTCGTGATTTTCCACTGACATTCCACCCCTGAGCAGTCCTTCTGTCCTAGAGGTGGGTCACAGCATATTTTTATAATAAATTCTACCCCCAAATTAATTCCTTGTCCCGTTTGAGTTGTGACACCAATAGGTAAACCCTAAACTCTATTTCCAAATCCCAGTAAAGCCGTAACACATTCTAACACATTTTTTTTTTCTCTCCTTCCACTCCCATCCAGTTTTTCCAAAGGAAACAGAGCAGCTCTTTTCATGAGCTTTTTGAGAATTTTGGAGGCTGACACTCAGCCATGCAGCAATTCCTAGAAAAAGGAAAGCAGAACAACTGAACATTTGAACTCCCACAAATAACCTCCACGATGATTTTCCACATGACCCAGAAGAATTATTTTTAGAACCAGAAAAGTAGCTTTATTCTCTATTTCCATTTAGTCCTTGCAGTGTTGGAAAGGACATTCAGTAAGGATGAGTATTATTATTTCTCCGTGATGCCGATTCCCTTGGAAAAGCAGTAATTCCTAGAAGTCCCAGCCATGATGAAGACAGGCTGTTCTAAGCATGGTGTAACTCATGGTGGGGGCTTCTCCCTCCCAAGGATTTTCAACCAAAGTAGGCAAAACAGCAAACAAAAGAGGAGGGCTTTGTTTTGCAGGCCGGGGATCTTCCCTAGCTCCCGTTTTGCTGCAGTTTTGTGTGAGATGGGACAAGCCAACAACCCCTCTAGACTTTAGACTCTACTCCCTGCTCAACAACAAGTGTTTTCTGCCCCCACTACCTTGCCATGGACTGAGAGGTTTAGGCAAAAGCTCTCAACTGCCCCTTTCCACCTCACACCCAACAGGCAACTTCCCTCCATCCCTGACTTCTGCTTTCCACTCTCCAGGGCCTGGAGGCACCAGGTGCCACTGGGTGGTCACAGAAGGGGCTCAGTGGTGCAAACCAGACCATCCCATTTCCAGTTTTGACACCCCCATGGCTTCACAGCCCCCAAAAAGTCAGGTTATTTCCACAGCCTCCCTGCTCTCTTCATTTCTCAGCGAATACATGTTGCTCAAAAGCCCAGCAAATGAGAAATGCTGGTGTCCACCTGGCAGAACCCCACAAGATCCTGGCTCCCATCAACCCCTCGTGAGTGCGGTGCTGAGGGGAGGTACAGAATGGGCTACCTTGCACCATGAAGTGGTATTTCCCACACAAATTTACCTGTCTGATCTGCCAATCTCTTACTTATTTCTACAGCCTGAGGACAAGCAGCAGCCAGTGACAAATGCTGTGTAAGCAGATTTTTCTGTATGAATTACACAGAACTTTCAGTTGCATGGCACAGGAAATGAAGCCATAAATTCTATTTACTGTAAAAGCCCATTACATTCATCATATTACAGACTAACACAAACTCTGATGAACTCACCTAAAATGCATCTCAGCAAGTGGTTGTGGAGGAGCTGGGCTCTGTTTGAAATCCATGAAAATTAAGGAGATGCATCAGTTGGCTAAAATGGATTTGGGATTCACACCTAGGTTCCCAGCACAGGTGAGAACCAGGACCTGGTTCATGTCTGGTTTATTCCTTAATATTAGAAGTACATCAAAACCTCCCATAGGATTTATATCCCTATTTCTCAAATCCAACTGGTCTACACAGACCTCTTTGTGCTGTGCAATGCTGCAGATGAAAAACCCTGGCTTAGGAAATGCTTCTCTTCAAAGCTTTCCCATCTGCAGTCTCTCTCTCCTGCAATATCCAGTTGAGATATCAATAACAACATGGATACAGGTTCAGGCTGAACATTGGAGTGATTTTTAAGATAAAAAAATATTCCACGAGAATAATCACTTTCAAGGAACCGCTGAAAAGCTGCTGTGAGAACCATACAATTTACAGTGAATCAAAAGGAGAAACCCAATTACAGAATTTATAATTTAGGAATTTTGTACAGTGGTTTTTATTTTGTGGCCTCACAGAAACTCTTGAAATTTAAGATGTGTCATCTCTTGGTTATTTATCAACGCGTGACATACTATGCTACTTATTTTAAGGAAGTTGCATTAATTTGCATGTTGTAAGAGGCTATCTTGGTTTCATCCACATTTTATGCGTAGGAAGAGTTAAATGACAGGCTGTAGGAATGATATAGGCGGTATCTGTGCCTCCCTCACTATCTGCAGGGCACAGCCCAAGCTCCAGGCCGATGCAGAAATTCATTTACTGGGAAAACAGGTGCAGGAATATTCCCAGAACAGACGAGGCAAAACTGCCTTATTGGCCCTTCTTCCTTTGCCCGTTTCCACGAGCCCTGCTCTGGGGAAGAGGAGATCATTTTTACTGGAACGTGTCCAGGTTGCTGTGGTGTTTCCCCAGCGGGGAGCGGGCGGCTGCCGCAGGCGGGCACTCGGCCGCACTCGGCATTGTCCCGCCAGGCGCGGCACCGCTCCCGCAGCAAAACTCACCCCGCTCCTTCCCTCTGCCCGCGGCCAGGGAGCACCTGGAGAGAAGCTGAGAGTCCAAGGGGACGGGCAAGGTGAAATAAATTTTGCAGCTGAACTCTGGCACCTGCTGGGTAGGTCAGGGCAAAGAAGCTCAGTGAGCTCGGTGGGTAGGCCCGAGGTGCCTGTGCCTCCTCAGCTCGGTGGACCAAACTCCAGAGGCCTCTCCCAGTGGGATCCACATCCATCAGACCCTTGCTCAAGGCACAAAGTTCTTGTGTTTTTGGAGGAATAGGCCACGAATCTCCTCCTTCCAATGAGAACCACATAAGGATGAATTCGTATTTTGCTGCTCTTTCAGTGTGCAAATCTAACAAAACAATTCAATCTGCCTTTTTTTTTTAATAGCAAAGATCATCATCATCATCATCAAGAAGTCAGAATTGAGAGAGGCTTTTCTTTTTTCTTCCCCCCAGGTTTTGTTCCTTTTTTTCCCTCAATGAATGAAAACTCTGATGCTGCGGAGGCCAGGAGAAATTCAGCCATAATTCAAGCAATGGCACCCACATCTCCACGAGTGTGCAGGGTCAACGTGCCAGGTTTTGTTTGCTTAGGTGGCTGCCACCATTATCTGATTTCTTTCCCTCTGTGGGTCATGGCTGTGCCGAGAAGCACGTTCCATTTATACAAATAGCATTTTAGTTCTTTAATTAAAATGCAGCATAATCACAAACAATTGAACAGCCATCAGCGAGGCACAAGGCACAACAGCTTGTTACACACAAGCCACAGAATTAAGGCTGGAGACGATTTTCATTTGTTTCCTTATTAAGGAACATAAATGAAGCCTTATATTATTTGAAGATGCTTAGAGAATATAGGTATGAGCACTTGGTGGGTTAATCACTTCCAGACAGAAGACTATTGGTAATTTCTTTAATTACAGTACAACTAATCAAACACAGAACACTCAAAAGAATTGGCCGGTTCCTATGGATTAGACTGCAGGGGTCCCATCTAATTTCAGCGACTTAACCCACGATTTCCAGTAATGTATTTCAACTCCAACTCCAGAACAAAAACCAAAGCTGCATAGCAGATGGCGAGGTTACCATACCAGTTTCTGTATTTTTCTTTAATACAGCCACAGCTGAGGTTTGGTGGGAAGAGAACATTAACAACCAAGTGAACTGATCGAATGCAGCTCTTGCTATGGAGTCAGGATAATCAGGTTAAACCTACTGCAAAAAGCTAAGTTCACAAACCCATAAAAGTCACCTAATTGCAACCTTTGTTCAAAAGAGCAAATACAACTGTCAAAGCAAATGCAAGTGTATAAACTGCTGCCTTTGTCTGCTTTAGTGTTTAAGACTGGAATTTTTCTTTATATTGCAATTTAATTACATTTATTTAGGGAGTTTCAGTGTATTAAATAAGTTACTGTCATTCCCTTAATATTTTCCTGAATTACTTAATTTTCTATTTATTTTTAACATGCATTTTTCATATTTTTAAAAGCCTTTTCTAAAATTAAGATGTTCATATTTGGCTGATTCTGACATAAAGATAGAATGAGACCAGTGAGTCAGAAATCAGCCCTTGCTAGAGAAGACCTAAAGAATCTTAAATGTACTCACAGTGACACATGGAATAATAATTATTTTTACACGGGCTGTGATGGAGAAGGTAATAGAGTATATTACAATGCATGAAAAGAATAACCTGTCTTTAATCCAACATATGGTTTTCATGAAAGATGAACTTAAACTACAGACCAACCAGAGGGGAAAAAAAAGGAAGGCCAGTGACTGAACACAGGGACAGACAATTTACTACCTTAATATTAATAGAGAAGGGAAAATATCTTTCTGGCAGAGTCTATTCACACAAGAATGAAAAGATAAATTTCAGGGAAATTCCCTTCATCAAATACAGCAGTTGGAAAGAATGTAAATGCCATCTTTTCCTTCCCCATCCTAAAACAGAAAGGGATTGCCCAAAGAGTTTGAGACACCTCTGGATTTTTGCAGCTGATTTGTAATACGCACTTCGGCTTCTCGATTCTCCAGAGAACTTGGTATCCTCCTGCTAAATCTCATTTATAGTCCAGCCAATTCTCACCTTGAATTTTCTAGGAACCTTCTGAGCTCAGGTGCACAAAGTTAATTCTTCCTCGTAATTTATCTTATCCTTCTTTCCAGCTAATTCAATTACTGCTTGATTAGTGACACAAGACAAAGGAGAAAATAAACCTGGGATATCATTAACAAACAGAGCCAGGGAATTCACCTGCAGGTTTCCATGAGAGACCTCTTCAGCAGGGCACAGCGACATGAGGAATGTCCTGGGGATCCCTGTGCCACCCTCCAGAGTGGCCCTGAGGCCACAGGATGGGTCATACACCTGGTCCTGCTCAGCACTCAGTCAGTGCTATGGGATCCAGGCTCCTTCCTCTCTGGAGAGCTGTGCAGTTTCCCTGGATCCCAGTTCCCAAGTTTAAATAAGTAAGAATGACACTTGATTATCTCAATAGGAAAATAAAGTGCCTCGGTGAAGGATAGGAGTGGTGTAAGCCCCAGAGCTGAACGCAGAACTGACAGCTAACTGGGAAATTTGCTTATCCCAGAAATGCTGTTTTCGCATTATCCAGGGAAAGATGCAGCACTGCATCCCAATGCAGGCTGCTCTCTGGGCAGCAAAGCCCAGAAGTAATGAATGATTTGCTGCACGTGCCTTCACGAGGAGCTTTGCTGACTACAGGAAGGTTTAATCAAATACTCAGAGGGTTCCCCAAATGCTCGAGTGGATACTCCAGCACACCATTCCTCCTCCTACCTGCTCACTTAACAGCATTTGCTCCCTGTGCTCTGAAAACAGTTCCCTTTGCTTTGGCTCCAGCCAGAGAGGATATGAGAGGGAAGTGGAAGGCAAATTCTGCTGGCCCCAGAGCTCCAGGGAGTCCTCCTGCTGTAGTTTGTGAAACGACACCGTTAACAGTCCTGCTTTAACAGCGCTGCTCTCTCGTCACTCCAGAGCTGCTCTCAAGTCTGCGCAGATGGGAAAATATTTTCCTCCTTCCCATCTCCTCCAGCTGGAAGAGGATTGCTCCTCCAGTAAATCCCACCGAGTGACAGAACCGTGCGCTGCTGCAGCACGAGAGACGTGACGCTGCACCTTGTGAGGGAAAACTGCACGTGCTGGGCAAGGTTAACGTGCTGCTGTGGAGCTCTACTGAGACCAATGCAGCTTTGCCACACAAAACAGAGAGTATGAAGAATATAAAAAAAGGCATCATTTCTCACCATGGCAAATTGCTGCCCAAAGGCAGAGTTTTTAGTATTCATCTAACTGGCCTTTTAACAGCATAAATAGAATATTGTTGTCTCCAGAGCAATGCTACAAAAGGTGATTTCAGATAGAGTAGCAGGGAAAGTTGATGAACGCAACAGAAATAAACATTCTGGGAAGACGATGTTTCTGCTAGCACAGACGGGTTACAGCAAAAACCACTTACAGCTAGAACAGTGATTCATCAAAATTATTTCACAGGGTTTGCCACACGGTACCGCAGCAGCCTGAGACATTTCAGGGATCTAAAAGGTGTCACCTGGTGTTATGCCCAGGCTCACATTAATACTCTGCTGGAGATAAACTCAAGAACCAGATAAATCTTATCCTTCAGGGAGACTTGAGCTCCAGAGTATGTTTCAAATGTAAAATTTTACACCTTGCCTCAAGAAACTGTATTTTTCTCAAGCAGCAATTCACGATATTCCGAGTTCTCCAGTACCCCGGCAGCTCCACTGTTTTATTCTCCAGTGTTAACATATGCTTGGCTTGAAAACAGGGACCGCTTTAATCAAGGCTTATTTGGCTATTGTACTTTTGGAATTATGAGATCACCAAAGGACCCAGCTTAGGATAATGATAGTGAATAGAATGACTTTGGCTTAACAGGGAAGTATAAATTATGTCTAATGAGGATCCATCCACCTTGTGCCAACTGGTTAAGCAGTGCTCCCACAGATGTTTCATACAGACAAACTTCTCACATCCCATCTTTTCATTAAAAAACGACCATAAAAATTAAGATGCTCAGCTGAAGATGACTGCTTCACCCAGTGCCACAGACATCTTTTCCTTATTTCATTTAAGGTTTTGCAGCATGGTTTGGAGCAGTGCCCTCTTTGGTCAGCACACTGGAGCTGATCCTGTAGCATTTACACAGTGGGTGTTGGATGGAGCAAACCAGAGTTAAGCCACTGGGTGTTGAGCTGCCACTGCCATGTCCTTCGTGGGTGCAGGGGTAAGAACCCCCCTGATGCTGGAGGCAAAACCACAACCAACCAAACGGCTCCATGTACAGCAAAGAAAAATTATTTGTTTTCCCTTGATCCACAGGAAGAGGAAACTTTTCCAGGGAGCCCATAGCCAGTGACAGACTATTCACTGCCTGTGCCTGCTCGCTGTGGGCCAGCGCCGTGGGGCAGCGAGGGAGCAGCAGGATTTGGGACAGGCCTGACACCCCCACTGCTGCTGGGCAGGGATCTCCCACCCAGCAACACCCCATGTCCTATCCCTGCCCTCCAGGATGCTTTGGATGCCCTGAAGCCCCTCTGCAGGTAGATGGCACATCCCGGAGCCAGGAACTCAGCGAGCACTGTGAGGAAATTTGTTGAAGGTGCAGCATTTCCGAGCAAACGCACATTCACGGCTCTCCCTGGAACAAGGCTTCCAGTATAACTGTGGTCAGAATCTGCTCCAAAGGAACCTATGCTTATTTATATTCTGGAGACAGATTTGAGCCCTTAGTATCTTGTTTTCCATACTCACTTTAACAAAGCATGCCTTTTCCAAGGCTTGCTAATGAGCCTAGCATACTTAGGGAAAAAATGTAAAATATACAAACAAACTCACTGTCAGATGGGTTTTTCCAAGACCTGGACTGAAACTCAGAGAAATAAGAAATAAATGCTATGTCCCTCCAAATATCTTACAAACTCTGACGAAGAAAAAAACCCCAGCCTTGATTTTTCGGCCAAATCTCCCAGCTGCTTTTGCAATTCAAAAGAGGTCTGGCCGAAGAGTTGGTTCATTTTTATAAATCCAGTTCCTTTTCACAAAAAATGTTACTTTGATAACATCCAAATCCTGATTATTTCGTGCTAAAACCAAACTTTGTTAAAAGACAGTGCCTTTTCCTGCACTGCACTTTCACCCAACATACATGAAAGCACTTCTGAATTTCTTTTGGAAAGAGCGTGCCCCTTCCAGAACCAATGCTGTTACTCACAGATTAGGACGGGTGAATTTGAGAAGAAAAATCATAAATCAAGATAAAAAGACAGCATCTAAAATCTTGGAGATCAGTAAACCGTCAAAACATGAATGACACTAAATCTTCAGAAGTGTCATACGTTCAAAATACAACGAATTGGTGAACAATCAGTGCAAATTCCAAACTGATAACATCACTCCAACACCAGGATACCCAAATGTCAGGTTTTGAGGGATCTATTTCACTGGATTTCCTTCATTTCATCAATGCTGATCAGCACTGGACTCTCAGGATTCTTCTCCCTTCTTGCAGGTGTAACATTGTCAAGGATCTCCTTGCTACCTCACTCTTCTGATTTCCTTAGAAACTCATGAGTGGTGTGTATTTTGTGCCTGAACTGTTGTGAGCAGACCCCAGAAAACATTTTTGCTATATATGCACACATTATTCACGGAATTGTGTTCAAATACGTCCATTGTAAATACACCTGGGTGTTGTCATCTGCCTCACCTGAGCAAGCTCTCCTCTGCACGAGTTCTGTCCTGACAAATGACACAAAAATAACCCTCTAGGAATCAAATGTGTTTCTCAGAAATGCATCTGCCAGCCTTGCCACAAAGCTTTTTTCCACCTCCAAGCTCCATTACCCGAAATAGCCCTGAAGTATTTCCAAAAGGCCAGCAAGACACAAAGCAACTTTCACACATGGCTTGAAGCCTCTTGTTTCTCACCTGCTACATGCCAGTGGAGGGGTCTGGGGAGGTTTGAACCAAATTAAGCCTTTGCTCCACACATGCACCAGAATTCTCTATGGAGCTGCATCCCATAACTGCACCAGACTTACAGAAGTAAATATTGTAACTTCTGACATCTGATGAACTTTTCCTGATGGAGAAGTTTCCTGATCTTGGCCAGGGGCTCTCCAGTGCCATAGCACACAGGAAACACTGTTATCCCTCAAATAAATAATTCATAGGACTTTGCTTAATGAAAATTTAGGAAACAAAAAATCACACCAGCATTTGCAGGTTGGCCTTCAAAGAAGGTGCCTGCCAAGGTCAAAAAGCAGTCACCTGAAATGGAATCAAGCAGCCAGAGACTCAGATGGAAATTCAGCTTTCTCAGATCAAGTTCTCCAGCTGGTCTTGGTGTGGAGGGAAGCACTTCTTGCTGTGCTTCTTGAACACGTCCTCACTCTGCTGCTGAGCACCACAAAGTGCTGCAGCCTCTTTGCTCTTCCCTTGTGCCACGTTAGACACGAGGCCAGCCCAGTAACCAAATCTGCAGAAACCCAAGGAAAGCCAAAGGCGGCACAGGCACTGCCATACAACAAACCTTACACATGCCACACCGGGGGATGATTTGGGCCCAGTGCCACCAAGAACTCACAGGCACCCAAAGAGTGACACAGTGACACCGGAGCTCAAGTCTCCTTTCCTCAAAAGTCAGTCCTGCAGGACTTCAGGGAGCAGGGCTCCAAACCCTAATAGGGATTTTGAGAATTCCAGAGTTTGCTGCTCCAAAAACACACAGTTTGACCAGGCTGCTGTCAGAGCCGATTCCTACTAAACAAACATTTAACATGTGCAAATACTAAAAGATGAATTTCCTGTTTGAACAGTCAGCACAACAGAACATTGCCAAAAGAATCATTGCAACATCTGTCAACGTAACCAACCAACTCCCAGCCAGAAAATAAGACAACCATGATCTGTCATTGGGAGACAGAACCAATGCCCCAGCACAGGCTCTCTATACCAAATTCCAGGTGGAGACAAAAGGTGAGCAGGATGGGGAGCAAGGAATAGTTGCTGTGATCTCTTACCCTTCCCTTCCTACCCAAATAAGCCAATAATCAGCTTAGGAGTGAAAGCCCCACGGGTACTCAGCAAAGGAACCACCCTCCAGGCAGCGACAAGTTTGAGACAGTTCTGCTCTCTCCAAAAAATCAAGTTGCTTCTGACCATGGAGCTGCTTCCCTCAGACATCTCATTAACAGAGTTACAAGCCTGGCCAAGCCTCCACAGCAGACATGTAAAGGCAGTGCAGTGATGGCAATGACAAGTCATTCATATTGACAAGAAATTACACTTCAAGGTTTTTTTAATAAATAATTCCAAGGTCTTCGCTTATTTTCAGAGCAATCACACATTCCTCGTCACTCACAGGGAATCACTGGTAACAAAAGGGTTTCATTTCAGTTCTAAGGGAAAAGGTGTTGCTGCTGACAGCCCATTGCACAGGTGTATGCTGGTCCCAGCAGGTGTGTCCCAGTCCTCAGCATTTCCTTCCTGCACGGACTCCCTGAAAAGCTGTTTGTGGGTGCAGTGGGACACTCTCATCCATGAGAGATGTCACTCTATCAGTGGAAGTGATGCTGATGTGGCTATAGGGGTTTTAACCTTTTTCAGGAACCAGAAGTTCCTCTACAACCCAAGTGCCTGAAAAGTTATGACAGTTGTGTGCAGAAAAGGTAAACGTTATCAATTTTGCTTTTAGAATTATGTAGAAAAAGCAGAGGGAGCCAAATTAAATGCAGTCTGATTTGCCCAGGTGGTTAAAGAATCCTCCCGTGCCAAAGAGGTGGTTTCTGGCCACAAGTGGCCAGGGGAAAATTTCCTTTGTGAACTTGCTGCCAGTGGAAAGCTGGTGGAGACTTTTCTGAGCCGCTTCTTACTATTGTGGCACATGGAACATGCCAGGGAAAGAGAAAAGAAAGAAGAAAAAAGAAAGAAAAAAAGAGCACAGCAGAGCAGTTTCTATTATCTCAACTAGGAGGTACTACAGAAAAGCTGCAGGAGCAAGACACAGCTGATTTCCCAGTGTTCCTCCCTGGATACCTGCACGGAGCCTGCAGGGAGAAAGGAGCTGCTCCATCCCAGCCAGCTCGCATGCCTGGGATTTGTAAATGTGAACGGGGCCCTTAACTTCCAAAACCCTTCTTCCTGTTTCTATTTTAAACTAAAAGGAGCCACTCAGGGCTTGCAGAAGAAGGCAGGGCCCTAAAGCTCTCCAGGCTCGGGGCGTCTGAAGCAGCAGCGGAAAATGTTGTGTTTGCAAGTTGTTGCTGCTGCTCTTTGTAACTTTGTTAGCAAAATTTGAAATTTTGTTTTAAAATACAGAAAGTAGAAATGGAAGAGGAGGGAATAAGCACAATTGGCACAGCTCATGTAAGACACCCGAGTCAATATATCAAACATTTCCAGTGCCATGCTCTGTTTCCAGCTCACTTCCATGCATTGTGGATGGTAGTTTCCCTCGTTTCCTTTGGGATACCACCCCCAGATATAATCCAGCTCATTATCAAGAAGCTCCTCTCAATATCCAAGCTCAGTATTCTCCTTTCATTACTTTTATCTTATCAGTCTTGATTATGCTTTTCCCCTCATTCTAAATCACTCCTTTTTTACTTGGATATATTAATGCTCTCCCCCTCAGTGATAATCAATGGAACAGCTGCATTCAGAAAAACCCAAGATGAACATAATTAATTAATAAGAAAAATTTGTAAATCACTGCCACACTCTCTAATTAGCCACTTCCCACTCTTGCACAACAGCAAACCCTGTCTTGAGAGTTTGGACTCAATTATTTGACACAAAGTTTGGAGGACAAAGACCCAAATGCATCTTTAAACACACAGAGCAGTTTCCTGAAGTGAGGCCACGCAGTTCGAAGCAGTTAAATCCAGCTGGCTGCATGATCCATACAGCTGTGGCTTCCCTCAGCTCTTAAATAAAATATTAGGGTGTGTTTCTATTGTTTGTTGGCTGTCATCAGCCCATCTTTCAGCTGACGGGGGTTAAAGGCTATGTAGATTCCTGGGACAGCTGTTTGGTAATTGTCACAGGCAGTTACTTGGTAACCCAGGAACGGCAATCTCAGGAGGTGGATTCTTGGTTGCTAAGCGATAAATTCAGGTAAAATAACCTTTTCCTGGATTTTATTGCAACTACAGGCTCCAACTGTATAGTCCTGAGCTTTTCTTTTTTTTTTTTTTCTTTCCAGGGATGGGATTTAAAATTATTGCTGAATAACTTTGCTGGGATCTCATGCAGCATTCAGTGTGGGTTAAATGAAGGGGCTCCATATTCCACTGCTATTTAAAAGGATAAATCCACAACAGGCTTCCACAGCACATTGCAGTGCGTGCTATTCATTTGCTGGGTGCAGAAGAGTGATTTACACAACAACAAGATGAGCAAAACAGAGAAAGGGACAGGTGCTGCTCCAAAAAGGACTTGCTGCTCCTATTTCCCTTTTTGGGGTTAGGAATTTTAAAAATTCATTTATTTTTAAGAAACTGCAACATCCAGGTTTGAGCTGAGCCAGATGCTTTTGTGCCTAAGGCTCGCTGAGCAAAGCACTGCAGCCCCCACTGCCCTTGGCAGCATCGTAGGGGTCAAACTCCCACATGGACACAAAGTCCTGCAGCAGTTCCCCCACGTGTGTCACAAGCAGGAGCTCAGAACCTCAGCTTCGGGGTCAGCTCTCAGGGCTCTGTAATTTCTTCACCTATGAAACAGATACTGGCAAGACTTATTTTTCTGCATGGCAATCTTATTTATGAAAGCCTTTGAGGGTGGAATCCTCAATCTTCATTTTCAACAAAGTTATTTTTATTGGTTGCTGCCTTATCATTATTTAGTAATTCTGATGTCCAGTTTCAGGGACATTGATAAATCAACACATGCCTTCCTCCAGAAGAGATGTGCAAACAGAATTCGGCTCAGTTGGCTGCACTAACCCCATCCTGAGCAGGACAGAGAAGGGCTGTGGTCAGGGTTTGGCTGCTGGATGCACAAGGAAGGTTCAGCGTTGGCTCCAGGCTGGGAGCCGGGTGGAGCTTCCCAAAGGATCTGTGCAGCCACCCCCGTGTGTCTCAGCCAGCAGCAGCACCCACCGAGGGCAGGTACCAGCCCAGTTCCCTTTTTAGGGGCCTTTGACCAGCACAAAGAAAATTCCATCCTAATTCCTAAAACGTCCCACCTTCCTGCAGAGCAGTGGGCACGGCCTCTCCCTGTGCATCCGAAGGAGGACGTTGGTCCCTGCCCTGGGATCATCCTGTCTATGCCACTTCATTTCCCAGACACACCAGAAGGACTTTGCAGAATTCTCTTACGCTCCTTTCAAGGGGAAGAAATCAAAGCTGTCCCTGTGTGCAGACCCTTGTACAATAACCTGCGATCTGAGAACAATTAAGCTCTCAAGAGCTGTCGAGCTGACATCGGGAACTTCCAGGGAGGATTCCTGCAGCCGGTTCTGCTACAAAAACCCAGGGAGCAAGACCAATTCTTGCCTCACTGACAGGAGCTTTCCCATGTCCAGACTTGCCTTATTCCCTTGCCCGGGAAGAAGTGAACTCCTCAAGCCATACTAAAAACCTACAGATGTCTCAGCTAGCAAAGGAACCCTCCTGTTCTACCAACACAAGTTAAAGGAGTGAACTGAAACCAGAGAATTGGCTTGAATGAGAAACACACTGACATGTCACAAACCCTTTTGTCACAAAGATCACAGGACTGTTCTCCTTTCAATTACTATAAAAATTACTGTTAAGGAAGAAGATCCGGGTTGTGCATATACAAAACCAGGAGAAAAATTATGGTTTCCAGCGAGACAAAAGGCACATTTTTCAGTGATCCTACATTTCTGGTGAAGGAAGAAGCACGTTTGCTGATGCTTGCCCTCACTCCTGGGGAAGATTGCCCACTCCAGGATGACCCAAGGTTTTGATCCTTGCAGGCTGCTCAGGGAAAGGCTGATGGAGTGGTCCAGCCCTGGTTCTCAACAGGAGAGCCAGTGCAAGTTGTGCTTTCCACTCCTTTATGTGCCATATGGCAAGTGAGGGAGTCTGGCTGGGACTTCTTATTGATCATTTTAGCCTGATTCTCAATTTCTACAGCCCCAAGAACACAAAAGCTCTAAAGCTGCATTGTTGTTCAAGGTATTGGGTTTGCATGCAAACAGCAGATAGAAAATCCCACCTGCTCTGGAAGAAGTCAGGTAAAATGACACACAAAGTCAACATTCAGTGAAAGACTGGGGTCTAAAAGCAGGGGAGGTCCAAGGAAGAATGGGCAGTGGCTTTCAAACACACAAAAAAGCACAGAGACAAAATCCAGTGGCTGGGAATGGCACGGGGTAGGGATGGGTCACATTTCACATTACAGATTTTAAAGGAAATACATTTTTCAATACATCTCATTTAAAGGTGTTAAAATCAGACCAGATGAAATACCATAATATTCTATACCCACCTATAAACCACCCATCCTAACCCATTCCACTGCTTCTTCAAAACAGGGGAAAGCAACTGTATCCAAATAAAGAGGCAAATATCTGTTTCTGTGTGATCTGAGGCTGATCCAGCAGCTACGGAGTCAATGAAAACATTCCTGTTGAATCCAGTGTGGTTTGGATCAGGCTCCTCGTAGGAGAGAGTCTTATACCAGGGAATTTCCTATTGCAGAAGGAGAACATCTCAGATTCTGTCTCAGAACTGTCTTTCCGTTCCTCAAAAACACTTTTTTGAGGAAACAAGGTGCCATCTTTTGTGAGACATTTTCAGGCAGCCTTGAATGCTGAGCAAAATGACTTTTATATAGAAATCTCACTGATAAATGGTTATTAAATATGTTTCAAAATGCTACAAAGACCTATCTCAAGAATTAAGCACAATATTATATCTCTGTGCTATGCAGAAAGGAAACAAATGTCCATTTTTCCACAGCAAATATATCATCCTGTGCCTAGGAGTCATTTCTTCCCTTAAAATGGCATTATTTTCATAATATTCTTTATCCTTTTTTTTTTAATGTTTCAGATGATAATTAAACTTTTAATAATTAAGCAATGCCTTCCTCAGAATGGCCGGGCCCTGTTTCAGTTGCCTTATTCCCCTGCTGCTTAGGCAGTATCCCTACCTAAAGCAGCAGGGATTAAACAAGCCTCGACTTTTTGGGACCCAGGCAAATGGAGAGTACAACAGAGACGGCAAAGATTTTTAACTCACACAAACCTTAAAATAGCACCCTCCTTCCTTGTCATTTTTGTCCCTTGACAAGATCTCCAGCAAAAAAAAAAAGAAAAATTTTGCATTTTCAGTCTCACAAAAACCATGGGTTCTCCAGCAATGAGGCAACGGAAAAAATCAATACTTGCCATGTACCATGTAACCAATAGAATAAGGGCAATGATTTATGTATGGATGGATGCAGACTGAATCAGCTGGGGCCTCAAACACAGGCAGAGAGAGAAGGAGCGAGAGAGAAAGAGGTGTGGGGGTGAGCTGGACTGCAGTGATTATTCCTACACTATGGCCAGATTTTTTTTTCTGCAGCAATAATCCCCCTCCCTGGCGCTGCAGGACGTAGAGGAAGGACTAGCAATGTGTGGAATATGTGCTGGACCAGCTTTTCTCTTTTTGCCTCAGAATAATGATGCTGTGTTGAATATTGAGGTACAGTAAAAAAGGAAGAATGATACACTGGCTGCAGTCCTTCAGGCTTCCAGCTACCTCCACCCTAATAAAGAGCAGCCCAGTGGGGCAACAAGAAATAGTTTAAAGAGAGTCAAATTACCAACAGGATAAAAATGTACCATCACTGCTTCATGACAAGAAAAAGCAGGAAGGGCTCACTGAAGAGAACTACTTATACCCCAGGAGTTTCTGCTGAGAATATAGTTTTGTAAATTGGATTACCAGGGACACAGCACCATAAGGTATTTAACGACTGTGGTAACTTTTAGGATATCTAATACTGCTGTTGCTTTAGAAACAAAAGCATCATGCTAAAGATTTACGTGTCTGTTTGTGTGATGTAGGCTACCAACAAACACTTATCCAAACTCTATTCAATGCTTTATTGCTGTTCTGTTAATAAATAGCTCGTAGATGACTTTAAAGTGAGAGTAATTTGCTGCAGAAATGTCATGCTATTTTATTAAGAATACCTCCTCTGTAGTTTGTGCCAAGTGCTAAAATAATCCGTAAACATTCCTGCGATTCCTCGGAATTCAGGCTGTATTTACATTTTGCAGAATCAGATGTTCGTTCAGGACTTTCGATATCGTAGTTTGCCATCAAGTAATCTTGCTATAATTAATATTTCTGCCACAATTACAACTGATGGTTGAATCAATTCTCTTTTCTTTCTATGACATTTAGACAACATTTGGACCTCGGTATTTTCAGTCTCTCTCTTGAAAGGTAAAATATTTCAGATAATGCTACAGAACAATAGGAGGCCACCAGTTAAATACACCAGTTAGGCAATGTTAGATCAATTAAAGCTTTAATTGATGTTTGATGTTTGAAAGCCTTGAATTTTATAGATGTCTGGGAATTTATCAGGTCAGAATAGAGCAGAAATAATTTCCATTCTGCCTTCCCACACCATATTACGACAATCTGCTCGCGAGATTAATCACCAGCTACCGAACAATTGTGGTTTATGGCGAAAATATCAATGAACAGAGGGACAAAATTTAGTTTAAGTATAAATAGGTTTTTGTTTTCCAAAAAATGTGGTTACTTGTCACCAAACTTTGCACTTGAATTATAAAAATTCTGAGCATTTTGCTTTGCCATTACCTACCTATACTGTGCTTAACATAAGAGAGCATCCACCTGTATGGGCATAGCAAAAAAGCAGGAAAATAAGACCCTGAAAACAGAGCTGGTATTTGATTTCCCAGTCAGCTGACAACGGCAGACAACAATAAATTTCAGAGAATGAAAGCATGAAACATGTTCTAAAGCATAAGAAGTATAAACAGCTCGTTCTTAATCCAGTTAGAAAATCCTTCTGGTGGCAAACGCTCAACAGCAGTAACAACTATCTGTTCCTAGATCCCTCATCCCTCTGTTTTCATTCATCCCACAAATTAGAATCTTGATAAATTTAAACATTCTAGGGCCTCAGAATTATGTTAGGATACAATGGACAAAGACACAGCCCATGAGCCAAACAAAGCACGACAGAACGGGATCCACAAGTGAAGACACCTCAGCAGCAACTTCTGCTGTAGAAAAGAAATGACGTGCACAATTCAAGGGGATTTCTCCAACTACCCAAAGTCCTGGAGCAGAACAGGCTATGGAGAGGCTTACCTTGGAGCAATAATTGTAATCCTCCTGCTGCTTTCTCTCTCTCTTCAATAAACAGAACAACAGAAACTCCACGGATGATGATGGACTTCCTTGACTTTAGTTCTGAGTTTCAGCCAGAAGGCCATGGAGCTACACCCTTTGGAAGTGGAGAGGGAATAACATGGAAAGCTTGGCACCAGCCTGAGGGAAGAAGAGAAGAGCCAACAGAACAGGTACCAGCTCTCCCCAGCACCAGGGCCAGGTGAGTTACACGAGCAAACAATGGTTTGGAGGCAGGGAGGTGGGAATTCTTGTTGAAAATTAATGAAAGCATTAATTTTAAGCAGGCCTTTCTCCTGGCCCTGCACTGCTCTGATAACTTGAAACACAAATTTGTGCAGTTAAAAAACCTGAGCAAAGCCTCTTTCCGTGTTTGAATACAGCAGCAGAGTTCACTTGAAAGCAACAACACCCAGGTCCACATTTCAGAAACAAAAGGAGAAGTGCACTGTCACTCCTGCAGTCCTGCACTGCTCTCTCTGCTCAAAGGTTTTGATTGGCAAAGGAACTTCAGAAACTGAGCAGGAGTGTTATAATTAGGGAAAGATTACAGAAATTATTGAATTTGCAATACAGAAAATTATCCTAATGTTTCACATGTACCAATAAATGTCTGTTTCTATCCAGCACATGATGTTCTCTTTGCAAATCACCATTTGAGAACACACTGAAGTTGAAGAGAACATGGTGAAATCCACAGCTGAATTTTAAAAAGCTGACATATAAAATACTAGAGGAAAAAAAAAAATCTTATTTATCGTTTCAAAAGGAAAATATTTTAATCTGATGTTTACTGCAATTCATTTCCTTAGCATGATTTCAGCTTTTGTTAGGAGAAATACCCAGTCAGGGCACAGGCTTGCTCCCATTTACACTAATGGTGAGATTACCAGTAAAACTATTCTTGTTGACATCTTGTTATTATCTTAAATATTTGTGCTTTGGAAATGGCTAAAAAAAAGGAAGCTGGTGTGTGACTGTGTTTTAAAAAATGTGTTATTTTAAATTCATTTTCAATACCAGGAAATATAGGTATACAACTGTGTGTTAACCAAATGAACGTGCTAAAATCTTGCATTTCTCTAAAAGCGGCAGGATAATTTAAAATTATTTAGGGACACACCTACAGAAACACATTTACAACTTTTTCTGACATTAAAGTGTTGTAGTTTGTCCTGTGAATAAGGAAATGTCACAGAATGTCACAGACTGAAATGCCTCATCATGCTCTAAAAACTGGGATACTGTGGAACAGCAACATTTAGATTTTTGATGTCTTCATAATTTTTTGTCTTGGTGTGGTCAAAGAACCATTGATATTTGTTGGAAACTGCTAAAGTACTTCTGCAGAGTGCAGCACTGTCAGCTCCAACTAAAACCAGCTCCTGGGGGAATGAACAGCCCGAGATCCTGCCTAACACAAAGCAGAGCAGACCAGGGAATTTAACAGAAATGTGATGTCTGCAGGGTGTCAAATTTAAAACACAGTAAAAGGGGGGGAAAAAATTAACCCAAAAGCATTGTAGGCCCTGATTTTGGAAGCGCTTGGATCACAAAAGCAGCACCCACTCTGCAAACAACCTGGTGTTCTCCAGGCGCAGCCTCAGTGCTGGGAAAAAAATCCGAAGGGGAAACAGAGCCCTGATATTTGCCATATAAGAAGCCCCAAATATTGGTGTATCAATGCCCCCTGAGCAGTCGGAGAGCTGGCAGTGATCATTTGCAATTACTGTAATTGCATTCATTCTTTGCTATCATTTCCCAAACTTACAGTGCACAACATCTGATTCTTTTATCTCATGCAAACCACCCCAGCTCTGTCAACAGCTCCTGAATTTTTAAAGAGGTACCTCTCCCTCCCCTCTTTTATTCTGCCTGAAATTTTCTGACCCCAGATCCTCAGATAGAGCAACTTCCATGGATTAAACAGTTCTATAGCAGTCACCTAATAAAACACTATTAATTGTAATAGATTTTTGTTTCTTCTTCCAATGATATTTCCATGGCAACATTTTCAGGTTCTATTGTTGAGGGTGTTCTTCATTCCCAGAGCAGGTTAACCACAGGGCAGGAAGGGCAGGCTGTTGGTCAGCCTTTATTTTCTCTGGTCCTTCAACAAAGGTTAGTTGAGGTCACCAGAAGCCAAAGGGTAATTACTTTTCCTCAACAGGGTTAAAGTCACACAGATTGCTATTGAGACAACTGTATGGACGACCTTCAGGATTTTATGTTCAATCTTCTTTTCTTTTAGCAGAGCAAATGTTAATAAGGAAGCAGAGAGGGTAAGAGCCCGGTGAGCTGCACACTCTGCAGCTCCACACTCTGCAGTTCTGCTCTTGACTATTTGTGCAGTTTTGAACAAAAATGCCTTTAGGTGAGCCCAGACCACAAAAGGCTGCACAGTGATTAAGCGTGAAAGCTATCAACAGCCAAAAAGGACCTGCTCTGGGATTTCTCTAGTGAATTAACAATATTCCAACTGAAATAAGAATTTTTTAGGAGAGCCAGCACTCCCATATTCTGTTTTGCCATTTCATCACTAATGTCACTTGCTTCACTCGAAAGAATGAGCTGGGATTGCAGGTTTTAACTAGGGAAGAGTTTAGTACTCAATGTCTCAGGCCTGGCTCCTTCTTTCAGCTTCCCATGGAATAGCCAGCAAGTCAGGAGCCTGGTGGGGATGGAGGAGAGCCAGCAGTTCTCACCCGAACTGCAGGGAAAGCCAGGGAGATGGTTTGGGTAAATGAGGGGTTTACATGGATTTGGGGGAAGGAAAATTGCCTAGTAGCACACCAGCATCTCCAGCACAACGTGCTACATAAATTGGAAACGCACTCACGCTGTGAACCTGCCAACAACAGAGACCCAGTTCACTAAAAATCCCAAAGCCTAAGTGTAAATCCAGCTGGGTCTCAGGCTGTTGGCTGGTGACAGGTACAGGTGGCACCTGGGGCACCGGGAGCCAGCATGTCCCTGCTCGCAGCCCCTGCACCGGCACTCACAGCCAGGCACTGCTCTGCTCCCCTCCCTGCCTCAAGCTGAACGTCCCCTGTGGCTCCCCGGGCACCACTGCTCTCATTACTAAAATTCACAGCACTGGGTTACTTTCTGTGGTACGCTTTAAAGTAAATATTGCAGCAGTGAAAGTCAATAATGCAAAGCAAGGGGAAAAAGAAGGTGAGGGCGCTGTCTTTCTCAAGCTTAGTTTCAGTTTTCTGTTGTCTGGCTACTCTTCTCAAGCTCCATGTTGACTAAATAAATAAATAAATAATACAAGGATCAGGTCCTGATCATTAAAATATCCATTATGAGTCAGGGAAGTGCAACTCAGCTTCTTGATTGATGCATTACGGCGTAAGCTCAGCACAAGTTATAAATAATCCCAATGCTGATAGATGACAAACGGAAGATTTGGTAATCAATCAATTCAAATGGGGCTAAATGGAAGAATAATGCATCATTTATACTTGGCTGTATTGTACAGTATGTAAATTATTGAGTACTTGCTGCACCACTGTCACATCAAAGAGGTGGTGGACAAATAGATGCTCACAGGACAGAATTGTCAGACTCTGTTTAAGCACCTGTGGGGCACAGCCAAAGGGCCACAGGAACTTTCTTCTCTCCAGCCTGAACAAGGGCAGATCTGTCTGCTCAGAAGTTTCCCTTTTCCCAGGGACAGCAACTGCTGCCTTCAGAGTTCAAACACCAATTCCCAAACAGAAATCCTGTCAACCAGCACTGCAGACAGTATCAAATTGAGGATAAATGCTTTATGGGGACCATCCTCTAAGAAAGAGCTCCAAACACAGGAATCTAAGAGCTAAAGTTTCATTTATAACTTGCATCTGCAACATGTAGGAGAAGCAAACACACTGTGCCAGGAAAAGCTGTGTTTTAAAGGCTCTCAAGCCCAATTCCATTATGAGATGACCCTATACAGCAACCACACAGTTACAATTTGTTCTGAACTTGCAGTCTTATGCATCACTAAATTAATTAAGATTTGTCGGAAAGGGAATTTTCACTTGGGAGTGTGTCAGCAAAAAGCACAGACAACCAATGCCCAGGGGCCACTCACACCACATCGCTTCTACCTAAACCACAGAAGGGTTTGGGCTGGAAGGGACCTTAAAGTAGATCCAGTTCCACCCACTGCCATGAGTGGAACCAAAGTAACAGTAGAAGTCCTCTGTCCCATCTGTTTTGGGAAAATTGGGCTTTCAGGAGAACTTATAAACACCCAGGGCGAGATTAAAAGATCCAAGGAAGTCCCCAGGAAATTCAGACAGCTGTCCTGGATTAACCTGCTTCCTTAGGACTTGTAAACAATGACAAGAGCCACAAAGTGCTGATATTGGCAGGTCAGAGGGCCAAGGAACATTTATCCACTCTTTTTTTGTCATATTTAGAATATATTCCATCCGATTTCATTCCCATAACATTCTCAGAGCCAAATGCAGGCTGATTGGTATTGAATCATTAAAAGCCACAGTGACATGATACACCTAACAAGCATTTTTACAGATTTAAAAGCCAGAAATGCCAAACCCCACTACTAAAATATAAATTTCAGCTTCTTTTTACTTCAGTAAATCTATGGTAGGGTATACCAATCACAAATTATTTGTAAATGGTCATTTGGATATGCTTTGCATCTCCAAACCCTGACTGAAAATGGCACAGACTTGGAGAAGTCCAACTGCACAGGCCTTTGGTTGCTTTGGAATCTTCCTCTTGGGTTCCTTTTGTTGTTTTGTGAGGGGCAGACACTGAAAAACAGACTCTGAAAACCACCAAGGCTTCAAAATCGTGCTCTCATCTCCAAAGTAGAGCCTGCCTCGGTCACTCTGTGTTTGTACCCATGGAGCTCCAAAATTATATGGGATTTAGGTGAGGAGAACAACTGGAAACCCAAAAACATTGAAGATGTTTCCTGATGGTTCATGCATTTCCTTCAGTTTTTTTATAATTCCTGCTCTCAGGATTAGTCATACAAAGATAAGCATTTTCCAGCTGTAGGGTAGAGCTGATGCTTTTAACCTGGACTTTTAAAAGTGCAATTAATGGTGCTTGAAGCAAAAGAGACATTTTATATATCACAGTTCTTAACCAGAAATACACAGCTCCACCTGCACACATCTTTGCAGATGATCACTGACAGGATCACTGATAGGTCTAAGATAGGTTTCCTAGGGGCTTTTTTCTCCCTGTTAGTACAGGGGGAAAAAAACCCCTAGGAAACCTGTCTTGGACCTATCAGTGATCCTATCTTGAACCTGTCTTGGAGCTGGCAGAAAACCTGTGGCACCCAAAGTATCACACATGAAAGGTAAAGAGGTTTCCCAAATGACAAAACTGGAAAATGTGCAAAAGCAACAAGCTGGCACGTCCACTTTATCTCAGAACTGCACAATCTTCCCTCATTTCCCATTTCATAGTAAAACCAGTGAGAGGATAAACCACTCCTCCATCAATCCCACCTCATTCCTTCAAGCCTATCCCACAAGCCAGGTGAGAGCTGTAATGACCAGACTGGGTAACTCTCTCCTACAACAGCAGAAAGAAATCAGTGTTACTCAGAGTTACCTTTTCCACGTCACCCCTTGTGCCATAAGGGCAGGTGGCAAGTGGGCTGTGGGATCTGTGTTTCTTTGAATGTCACTTGTGGGAAAAGCACATCCCTGGCACAGCATTTCTCTGTTCACCCATGACAAGTCCTCCCTTCCACACTGTGACCCTCTGCATCTTGATTTTCTGTCAGCTTTTAAACCCCAGCTAATTAGAAGATTCACTGCTCCTTATGATTCCTGACTTTCACAGTTTCTAATTAGTCTCCGTAGCAGTCTATTACCTAAATGAATTGGGATATTCCACTTGGTGTGTTAAATGAGAATCACCAACAAACATTACATTTTCTCCTTAGCATCATTTACCTCCGAGTAAAGTAATTTAGTTCTGAGGACAGCACGTTTTAACTTTGCCGTTCAAATGAAGAAAGGTGGAAGAGAAAAAAAAAAAAGCAGGTTGAATATTAACTCTGATTCTCTTTTCCAAAATGATCCCTCAGATTAGGAGCCCCAGTTGGGAAGATCTGTCACTTGGAGATAGGGCTGAAGGTCTGCACACGAGACAGGCACAGGCCAGGGCAGGGTTCCGGGCCAGCTCCCGTCCCCACCCCGCGGGCAGAGCTCGGCTCCGTCCTGCGCCGCAGCAGCTGCAGAGTCAGCAGGCAGAGCACTCCAACAGGTAAGAGATGAATGAAGATTATCCCTAAATTCAGAGGGAGTTCCCTCCACGGGGAGGTTGGAGTATGAGGTGTAGGATGCTGAGGGCTGGTTTCCATGGCAGGGGTGTGAGCACGATGGACCCAGCGGGTCCAGAGCTGCTCAATACCCCGGGGGCTGTCCAGCAGAAGCTCTGATGTCCAAGTGACCATCTCTGCAGCTGGTCAATCAGCAATGCTGGACACTGACAGCAGCTTTGAATAGTATCTGCTTTGCAAAAACAAAAATATTTTCCGTCTGTTCTTTGAGCTCAGCCTGGAGACCAGAGACGGTCACCAGAGACCCCTCTGGGAAAGAGAGCACCAACAGCTTGCACAGGGTGATGGTCATTAGCAACAAAAATTTGAGCAGCAAATCATAAATATTATTTACCTCCATCTTCATCCAGTGCAGCAAAAGGCTGAGCTTAGTTTTCAATTGCCAATTTTAAGATCAACGAACAAAGTTTTATCCTCTTCATACCATTTACTGCATTATAAAAACTTCTTTCAATCTCATGCAAGTTGCACCATCTGATGCAGCCCAGGCACAGCACAACGCCTCTCAGCAGCAGTTAGCACACTGGGCACTCTCACAGCTCTTAATTTTGGGGCACAATAGTAAAAAGCCTTCACTGGCTGCTGCCCAGTACCTGTAAAGAGAGGTTTTTAAAAATACCAAATTCTCTGTACAACCATACAGTCCCCAGCCCACACTGAAGATCCAGAAGACACTAACACAAGTATTATATTAGAGTTTCTTGCTGCTACTGTTATTAGAATATTCTGCTGAAATCAGAGGCAAGACCTAACAATGAAATTCATCTCAGAGTATCTGCAGTGTCTCACTGAATTTGTTTAGGGCAGTTCACACTACCAAGACTCAGGACTGAATCCATCTCAGCTCTTTGTGTGGTGGTTTCTGTACTTCTGCCTACAAAAGGCACTTCTGCAAAACCAGCAGGTTTATCTGAACATTTCAGCATCACACACACCCCCAAAATGCCCTTTTCAGGGACAATTATGCATTCAAAAGCTGCTTAAACTGCACTACAATTTTAATGGTGTTTTGAGGAAATCCCTTTATTATGTATATTTGTAATGGGGCAGATTTGTCCTAATACCCACTACCAACCATTTGTCATATCATTATTTTAGGAAAGCAAATTAGCAAGATGCAGAAGCACAACTTTTTTTCAACTGAAATAAATTTCAGAAAAGCTTAAAAAGACTTGTATACTTTTTGCCTGTCACTTTTTATTCATTACTAACTAGGCATTAGTCTGCTATAGTTGCTGCCCTTGCCCACAAAAATAGAGGAATCAGAAAATCAGTTATGATCTTCATCCTGTGGATCCCAAAATGCTCTTATCCCTGCAGAAAATGTAATTTGCAGATTCCACAGAGCTGGAAAGAACCTTGCCTATTTTAGTGTCCATCAGATTTCTATCAGCACCAAACATTTTACTGGAAAGATTTCCAAAACAACATTTTCTAAGTGATTGTATTTAATAACTGCTTTAACAAAAGCTTCCCCTGCTCCATTAATTTTGTTGCCAGCCTGTGCTCCAGCAGCAGACAAAGAGTTAATGTCAAAATACATCTTCTGATACTCCGATTGCCTTTCCCCATCCATTGTTTTCAAACTTCTTTTGAATGGTCAGAAATTTTCTGCCTGAATAAACTCTCAACAGAAAAGAGAACTGGAGCAAACAGAAAAAATGACTAAAATAAAACCAAACTCTGTGGGCAATATAGAAAGGAGACCTGGTTATAAAATAAAATATTTCTAGCACCAGCATTTATCGTGAAAGTAAGGTAATTTAAAAATGTAAATTTTGCTCCCTGAAGCAAAATTATACAAAGGTGACAACATTCTTAACAATATTGTAAACCTGGTAAACTTATCTTTGGGTGATTTGATACTTAGAATGGAAAAGAAACAATCCCAACTCTTTGGGAAGCATTTATAAAAATTATTTTCAAAACAACAAATCCCTGCTTTCATGTTGCTATTCATGCCCCAGCTTTCCTTTAGACTGAAATTTAGGCAAATACTGCTAGAAGTTACTTGTCACTAATACACAGGAGCTTCTAATTCCAACTGTTTTGCTCACTCTTAGCATTCTCATTTTACTGTCAGGAGCAAAAACTCTATTCTTATAAAAACCAAGAGCTGCATTTCAGTTATGGTTATCTATTGATTCAGTTACACTTGAATTGATCTCAAATTGTTTCAAGCAACTGTTCTGCACCCAAAACACCACATGAACCACAGAAACCAGATCAATAGATTTCAAGTGAAATAATTGTTTTCCTTTGTAAGACCCCATTACTCCTTGAATGCAGAACTGTTTGATTGACCTCCAGGAAAGCAGCAGATGTGAATAAGCCAAGCACCTCGGGCCTTATCGGTTAAAGCGAGGCCTTGGAAATGACATGGAAGCGCAGGGAACGTGCTCGGGAGCTGTGGGAAAGGCACAGCTGGAAAAGCAGCAACCCTGCGTTTGACTCTGATAACGGGGGAGCAGTGGGGCACACAGGGAAAGAACAGACTTCGGGACTTAGTCACTCATGAACGGACAGCAAAATATTCCACTAGTGAAGAAAATAATTCCAGGGTTCTCCAGTGACTGGTTGGATTTACACAGTATTGGTACTAGTGAGATTTTGGTCCTGCTTTGTGAAATTTCACACCACTGTGCCACTGAAGTCATTTTTTCCCAGTTCCTTACTAAATAATTGTAAGGCTTTGTGAGGGCAGTCATTTCCAGATTACCAATTTCCAGGGCAGCAGCTGAGGAAATCAGGGGCAGCACATGAATTCCACTGACAGGATGCAGATTTATACCAGATTAGCAATTCAGTGGTGTGCCTGAAGTGAGATTTTATTTCTTTTAATAATAACAGTACTGAAAACAAACGAAATGCTCACATTATAGCTCAGAATGTTTTTGTAAGGAATCTTGGTTGGCTCCTTGCATGTATCAGACCCGGTCTGAGCTTTACTCTTTTACGAGCGCAATTAACTGCAAACACCTTGTCATAAACATTCCAAAAGGTCAAAGAGATTGCAACAATTTTGCTAAAGAGATAAATGGTCAAATAAAACATTGAATTGTTAATTCCCAGGTGACAAAAAGCTGCAAGAGTCAGATCAATAGGAAGACATACAGAACGAATTCTGGGATAAAGGACGGGTCAACCTTGAAGTGTTATTAACTCGTTCCTGTTGTTTTGCTGGGGCACATCCTGTGTTCCAGCAGGTAACAGGGCTCTGAACAGCAAATTACTGCTCACAGAACTAAAACTGGGCAGCAGAGATTGTGGAAACAAAAAGTTCTGGAAGGATTCAGCTCTATTAACTTCACTTTTATTAAATATTGTCAGACACATACAGCCTCTCATTCCATCTTATTCCTAAATTCCAATAGGGAGCATGTAAGTGCCAAGTTTGTCACTTGAAACCGTGTTTTGAATGACTGCAGCCCCTTATTTACCAGTGAGGTAGAATGGGCTCCTATTTTCTGCTTATTTTTAGCATATTAGGGAGAATTTCAGGCTGTTGGGAGGGGACCACATGAAGAAGTCTCTTCTCAAAACTATTTGATTTTCTAGACCTCTCCAGAGCAGATCACAAGATCGAAAGTTATATGCAAATAAAATCATCTCAGCATTATTTAATTAGGGACATTTACAAGTAAAAGACAGGCTTTTCCTAAAGAAGACTTAGCCACTCATGGAAGAGAAAGCATGGAAAATTGTAAAATTCTGTCACAAATTAGTAACTCTCAATAGGCAGTGAAAAATATCTACCAGTGTCCATAGGAAGGAACTGAGGAACTCAAACCATTCCAAAGCATTAAGCAGTGGTATAAAACACAGACAGCAATGCCTGTAATGATCCCATTGGACACTTGAAAATGAACATTTCAAAGGTCAGGAATTTTATTTCTGCCAAATTGGATGCCAGTAATTTGCATAAGACTGAAAGTCAAATATCAGTGTAAATTCCCCCAGTCATATGCAAATGTAATCACCCCATGCCTCTAACAGCAGTTTTATGTCAGCCAGCATGAAAAATGTAGAGAAACCCCATAAAGCACGTTGGGCTTGGGGACAGAAGTAACACAAGACACTACATGACAAACATCTGTGCTGTACAAACGCCATGAAAGCACATTTCACTCTGACAGCAAATTTTAAGGTGCTGCTAACTACTCATTCAATGATTTTTTCAAATGAAAAGAAACTCTCCTTTTGGAGTGCACTTCAGAAACGTTTCTATTTGCACAAAACTCGTGGCAACTTTGACGTGTGATTTTAGCTTTGAAAAGAGTAAGGCATATTTGTGGTTTTTTCCTGAAAAGATATTTTCACTCTGCATTTTCTAAAAACATCACCTGATATCTGTAGCACAAAGCCTCAGGGCTCACTAAATTAATGGCAGTTATGCCACTAAAATTAATGGCTCTGGGATCAGGACTGACTTAGGTTTTCCTACAGTATTTAAAATTTAAAGAGAAGCCTCAGAGTCTTCCACAATTCTAATATAATAGTAATAAATAATACCCACTAAATGGGTCTGTGTCAAACCAGTCATTTGAGCCAATAAGTTTATGAAGCAAAAGAGTGTATGAAGTTTTTTCAGGTAACAAAGGAGAGAATAAGCTGGTGTAAAACTCACATCTATTTGCTCTTTTTTAGTTAGTTCAGACAATGTTAGACATGATAGGATTTGTATCACCTGAGATACAACATGGAATAAAATTATTCTGTGTTCTGCACATCATCCTTTTTACCAACACAAGCCACTGCTTTAAATAACTATTTTAAATTAAAGAGAGGAAAATGAGCAGCACTTCATACACACCTTCATCACCAGCAGTGATGCTGATGGAACAGAAATGTCATTTTATTGAAGTACATGGCACTTCCTAAACATCCATAAAATACTAGATATCCCAGAGTGACTGCTGCACTGTTTAAATGCCTCAAAGCGCTATCACAATTTGTTACAAATTGAATAATGTGACATCCACAAAGTCCAGAGTAGTTTAACTCCAAAAGCCCTCCAGATTCACACACACGGAGCCTGGCAAGATGAAGTGCGACTAATTCTCACGCAGTTTTATTAATTACATCAAAAGAATGCGCTTTGACCTCAGAACCGTGGTCTTTTCAAGAAGAGAGAGACAACTGCTGTGAAAGTGCACATCTGATGCGCTCGCAGCTCTCCTCGTTGCATTAAAAAGCTCCCGTGCCCCTCGCGGGACCCCGGCGGCAGCAGCCACGAACAGCAGAGCCCAGCAGGAGCGTGCACGGAGCAGGTGCTGCGGCTCTCTGTGCAGCCTGCGGGCCGGGAGCAGCCCGGTGCTCCCCCTCGGAAGCAGGGATGTACCTGGGAGCCGTCCTGCCCCCTCGCACGGCTGCGACGGGGCCCTGGCACACGCTGTGCTCGCTCACACCTCAGCACCACGAGGGCTCTTTCCGGAACGGACACAGCCTTTAGGGCGAGACACACAATCTAGAATATAACATTAAATCAAAGATATTCATCCCAAATAGAAACATACGGATTTAAATGTTGCTCAGCAGGAGACTGAACAGAGTAAGAGGCCACAGAACCACTCTATGGCAGCATCACTGCACCGACACACACACATCCCCTACACTGCCTGCAAAAAAATACAGGTTATTGGTGAGACAGCAATTAAAAACATCAGCTTTGACTGGGCAGTTTTGGTTCCCTCTCCTTCCATCTTTTCTGCCTCCTGTGTGCTCTGCCCGCATAGCCTGGAGCCCCTCAGGAAGAGGCTTCCCACCAGGCAGTGCTCCCCAGCACCAGGGACAAAGGGGCTCAGCTCTGGTTTGTCCCTGCCCATTGCCACAGCAAACACAGGCAAGGAGGATGAAAACAGAACCTGGACAAAGATGTACTGCACACACAACTGCCTCCTAATATTAGACAAGTCACAACATCACCTTTTGCTCAAATGACACATTCAAATCCAAAGACAACAACTGCAGGTACAGCTACCCACACAGAGGCCTGTAAAGCCACTTCTTCATATGAACTGTTTCTGCCACACACCACAACTTTTGTAACCATCTGCTTGTGCCCAAATTGCACATTTTAACACCCCTGCTCACAAGAAGAGGCAAAGCAAACACCAATCTGAATCTCACTGATCCCCTCCCCACCTGTGTCACCAGCACAAGTGCTTGCCTGTATTAGCAAAATTGCGTCAGTATAAAATTGCAAGGGGACCAGAATCGTTCATTAAAATCTCACTGTTGACCTTTTATAATGGCAATATAGAATTGCTGTGACTAAAGAAACAATAAAATTGCATTGGAACTTTTTCCATCTGTGCTCACGGTTAGCCACAGATCTCTTCTGCTAAATTAACACAAATTGAAATGATGTGATGCAACTCAGCAGAGGTAGAAAATGATACAGTAAAAGGAGACTTAAGCATGTTGGTAAAGATATTTAAGAGTTTCTGCTTTCTAAAATTCAGACCTCAAACAAAACTTCATGCACAACTATACCCTTAATTTCTGTGGTTGATTCCAATCACTTCAAGTGAAAACTGAGCCCTGCTGACACAAATGTCCAGGCAGAGTCGCAAATCCAGTCTTGAAGGCCAAACATTTCCTTCTGTTTATAAAGCTGAGGGAGAAAAGACAAGAAAGGCACTAAACGTCCCCCCAGGAGTGGCTGTGACTCACAGGGCTGTGTTACTAGTGTGGAGCTAACACTGCTGACACTGCAGGGTCTAACACAAAACAACTTCAGTCCCACACTACCCTATAAAACACAGGCTGGTGCACAACAAAAACACACGACTTGAAAGAATTTTCCACTTCTTTCTTTCAAGTCTTAGCAACTGCTGTGGTTCTTGGGAATTTGCTTCTCAAACAGCCATTTGTGCAGGCAGGAGAAGGCAAAACCTGGCTGCACCTTGCACAGCGATACAGGTGACTGCAGATACATCTCACACAGCCCTCAGCCCTGGAAAATCAGGACACTGCTTTTGCTGTATTCTCATTTCCACCTGTGTCTGCAATAACTCCCAAACCCCTCTGTTTTGGTGAATCGTTAGGCACATGTTAGAGAGAAATACTCATTTGTCTCCAAAGTCCCAGAAAACTTTGACAGAGTTCAGAACAGGTGCTAATTTAGGGCTGAATATAAACTAATGAGACATAAAAATGTCCCTTTGGTAATTCTTTTCCAGTGCAGCAGGGGGGCACTTCTCCTCTGCCAGCTCCTCTTATTAAATGTCCATCAATGGGAAATTTGGAATATCCTTTCAGAGTGTTCCTTTAGGAAAACAGCAGAAACCTCTGAACTGTGCATCACTTCAAAACTCCTGTTAACACCACAGTTCACATAAATTCAGTTTTCAAAATCATCTGCTCAGTTTAGGGGTTCAGATTTTCTCCCCACTTCCCAAGGCATATATTATATATGTTATATACTTGCTTTTAAAATCTTTAGGAACACTGAATAATCTGTTCTCCTGCCCAGTGCCTCCCGAGTTTTTTGCAAACAGCAGGATTTCTTTAATGCTTCTGATTGAATTTCCCTACTTTCTCATTTAAGGGTAGGAAAGCAACTTCTATTCCGCACCCCTCTCAGCAGATTGTAGCAAAAGAGGAGAGGGGGGGGGAAAAAAAACCTCACTAAAGCTCTGACAGATGGTACCCAGCGTTTGACTCATGCTGGGCTCAGCAGGACCTATAGTTTAGAAGGTTAGGACTGTCAAAAAGACTCTGCTTATCAAGTGAATAACAAAGTGTGGACTGCCAGGCTGTTTCCTATAGAAAACTTGTATTTCCCTTGTAATTCTCGGCTATCTCTCCCGTGCTTCCGAACCTTTTGGAGGAGCAGATGTTTCTCTGTTTGAGAAACACGTTGGGAGCTGCCATGCTGGGAGCAGCCAGCGGCACAGTAGGCCTGACTCGAGGAAGCTGTGCCCCCGTGCCGGTGTCAGCGCCGCGGTTCGGGGACCTCAGCGGGGATTTGAGAGCAGGGAGAGAACTCTTCCTCTCCACTTGCCTCCTTTTGCAGTCAGTGACAAATTCATCTGCTCTTAGATTACTGCCCCAGCCTGAGGAATCGCTTTAGCAAAGTAATTGTGGCAAACTGGGAGCAAAGGCAGAAAGGTCTGGGCGTAAGGCAGCGCTTACCAGGCTTTTCTTTTTAAGGGATTTCAAGCTCACATCAGGCAGCATCTATCCCAGCACAGGGTGTCTGAAGTGACTGCAAATGTTAGTGAGCAGGCTGAAAGCAGTACTGGAGTCTGCAGGAACACAGCTGAAAGGTGAACAGCTTGTAGCCATGTTTTCTGGTAAGTCTGGACTTTTAAATTCGGGCTGGGGGGAGCTGATAAATAACTCCTGTTATTAATCACTGCTATTGCTCCGTAAATATTCCTAATGCTTTCTTCCTGAAAATAATGTCAATTCATTTGTTGAACAAGACCATTGGTTTAGTCATAAAGTAAATTGGTACCAACAGTCAGCAGCTGCTCTTCAACAGTTAGAATTAATGAGATAGTAATTATACAGCAAAATACAATCTTATTATTGCCAACACTCAAGCCTCTGTCATTGCCTCGTTTGCTCTTTGTTCAGAACTATGAAAAATGAAATTACTTAACTGAGTTCTGAAGTTCACAGAATATAATTAATTCAATGTGGGTTCATTGCTGTGTCTGGAATCAAAGTTGCTTTATAACAGACTTAAAACTGGTTTGGTACTAAGAAGGGCAGGGGGAGGAATCAGTGCTGGTTTGCAGCGAAGCAGAGTGGGGTGACTGCATGCAGATGATTAGTTTGGGTTACTCTGCTGCCAGAAAACCTCCAGCAGAACAAGCATGTGGGCAAAAACTTTATTATAATTACTTATTATTTGATATCACATCGATCTCAAGGAAAACCCATAACCAGTGTGATGCTCCTGAAGAATATAGCTCAGGGCACACGTGAGGCAGGCTGTGTGTCAGAAAGTTTTTACCTGGTTTGCAGATTAAAAACTTGCTTTGAGTAAGGCAATGAACAATGAGGATAATTCTTTCATTCTTCTCTCAAATTCTGGCCTGAAATGTGGCTAATTTATTTAAGTGCTAATTTATTTAAGGCTGTTCCCCTTCAAAAAAGAGAGGGGCAATAGGCTGAGTGTACAGCCTGTTGCTTTTCTCCCTCCTTTTCTTGCCTCAGCTCAGTTTCCCTTCCCCAATCCAAGCATCTTCTAACAGATCACACAGAGACCATGACAGGAAATGGATCTGTCCAAAAACTGAGTTTGATTTCGTTTTCACGCAGTCAGTCATGAGCCCAAGTGAAGGAAGCCATCAGGCAATATAGTTCTGAAACATATGTGAAAAAGGAGCAGAGTTCTCACCCACCACGCCAGGGCACACACGATGGATCCCTGCAGAAGGTGTCATTCCCACACCCTTGTTCCACACAAACCCAAGGACCCACACAGCCATCTCAGGGGACAGACAGAATTGTCCTTGTCACCTGGGCTCAGCGCAGCCAGGAAAGGAGCTCCCCACAGCTCCCAGCAAAGTCTCCTCCTCCAGGTGCTGCCTAAAAATCCCTTGGGCTGTGCCAAATTGCTTTGTGCTCTGGCCCAGGAGCCGGTTTCCTGCTCTTTCTGCTGTTCCAAGGCAGGTCCCAGAGAGGGACTTTGCCAGGCAAGGCTCAGGGCAGGGACACATTGTCCAGTCCTGTGGTCACTTACCAGCCTGACCTTTGAGTTTAACCCCTGACTGCATCCATGGGTTAGTGACAAGTGATCCTTGCTGTCATGGGATGGCCACCAAAAGGACTGAGCAGCCCATACAAAAACCAGGAGCTGCAGCACTGCTGGGATGTGCAACAGAGGGAAGGAGAAGCAAAGCACTTTCATGGATAGAAACAGGAGAGTACCTGCATTAATTTTCCATATAAAACGAGCTTGCAACCAAGTCACACTGGTCACTGATCTATACAGGAGTGCCCAGGTTTCTCAAGAAAGAAACTTTACAAACTGTAAAAATCAGTCTTAGAAAATGAATGGTCATATTCACAGGCGCATTTCAGCCATGATATGACTTACTTGCTTTCTGCTGGTGGCACAACTCAGTCACCAGTAGCCTTTAATTCTTCACTGCTTGGATTTGTTGCAAATCTTTGGGAAAAGCTCAGCTGTGAGCAGCAGAAACTTTGTCCTCACTCTCTCCGCATCTGCCTGGGATACAGCTCAGGCTCAGGGGTATCCAAGCTACAAATGAGGTATGGTGCTCTGTAACAAAGGCAGCAGATGGGCCAGCCCAGGAACACCTACCATGGTTGCACCTTTGAGAAAACTCTATCTCAAAAATGTGCCATTAAATAAATTCCAGGAAGGAAGGCTCTGAATACTCGCATTGTTCCCCAGATAACAAAAAATAAAAAATTAATTATTAACCACGATCCTGAGGGCTTGAACCTGCCACTGGGCTGAGAGTTAATTTCAGGAAAATTGGGACAGTTTCTCGTCCAAGCTTGGGGAGCTTTGTTTTGTGCCTAGTTCAGAGCACACTATAAAATCAGGTTACACAGCCAGTACCTTTTTCAAAACAAGACTTCACACTACCAGTGCAACAGAAGAGCTTCAGAACGTCTCAAAAAAAGGACAGACCAGATTTAACCACCTGCTCACTCTTTCCAGAGAGATGAAGCCTTTTATTACAAGCTTCCCAGCATGTCACTGAAACATTATCTTTATTTATACCTCAAAGTAAACACACAAACAGCCACTATAAATTTTATCAAACCGACAGGAGAGGGAGCTCTCTCTTCATCCCACTCGATTAGGAATGGATTTTGCTGAATTTATTAAAATCTAACCACATTTTTACTCTGTGTCACGTGTTACTTGTCCCTATTTTGTCCTGGGACTGTCTCCTCTTAGCAAACCACTCTAACTCAAACATTCCTGTGTACCATAGAAAAATGTTTTTTTTTTTAAATTCAATATACACATTTGTAAGGCACATTTAAGTTTGGTATAGGAAAAAATGAAGATGTAATTCCTACTGACAAAATTCTGCTTCCCTACTTACTGATACACATCCAAATGCATGTGTGGCTGCATTATAAGTATACTTTCATATTTTTCAACCTAAAATACCAAGCAAGTTATTTTTTCATGGTTACCATCTTTTCCATACTCACAGATAATTTTGTATTAATCCTGAAATCTATCAAGCTAAAAATTCTGGTAGATCCAAGTGCATTTTTAAGATAAATCCCTGAAATATCAAATTCACCAGAAATACATACAGGCAAAAAACCCACAGCTGACATAAACCCAGGACAAAAGAAAGTCACAGTAATCTTAATGTCTGCATGTTCTCACTGGGTTTAGTTGAAATCTTATCGGAATAGGGTCTTGATCCCCATTCCCAGAACACAATTTTGACAGCAGAAATGCTTGTATCAGCATCTGGATATAATGCTAAAAATCAAACTGCGAGTTACGTCTGTCTCGCAAAGGCTGGATAATAAGATTTACTTAATCCATTTGAAAGAAAAAAAAATGGTTTTGTCCCCCAATTTGTTGCGACATCTGAAAGTTCACGAGGTTATGACCCCTCTTTAAGAAAGCATCTTCTACCACCTGCAAATACCCCAGGAAAGCAGTTGGAAACAATAAAACACGTGCTAGTTAACCGTTTCCAGGGAAACAGTTATGCTCCAGCAATGGGAGGTTTCAGCCCCACAGTGGCTTTGTCTAAAGAAGACATGGCCCAGCTGTTACTGAATAACCATTGTTGTAGATCACTGGGAAATAACAGTCAGGGCACCAGAGAAGCCCCGTGGAAGTTTTATTTTCCTCGCTGCCAGAGGTACGGCAGAGTGAAATGACAGAAGAACAACATGAACCAAAATATAGGAACGGGAAAGATGCTAAAGGCAGCTCCTGGTTAAACACACACAAATGTATGGCCTTGTGCACTTTTAGGATGAGGATTTTTTCTAATGCAACATCCCCTCAAGTCACTAGTGGCAAATATTAACAGGAGTAATTAGCCATAAAAAAGTTAGTTAGAAACTCAGAAAGTTTCAGAGCCCGAGGATGGAGTTGCTCTTTGTGCTTAGAAATGAATCAGCACACACAGCCCATTTTTTGTTTCTTACATCAAAGGGATGCAGCAACAGATTGGTCTCCTGCTCATTATACGGTTTTCCAGAGCCACACAACAGTTAATTTCATTGTCTGGAAACACAGCATCAGAGTTTGCAGTGCAAATCTTCATTCCCTTGAACACGAATTTGGCTGACTACACTCATTAATTTGCAGAACCGAGTGCATCATTTAACAAGGGTGTTCTGCAGGTTTTGCCTGATTGTTTGAAACAGGGAGAGTCAAATCCTCGATCCCAGGCAGCCAGGGCAGAGCTCTCAGTAACAGCAGCAGCAGCAAGGTTTCCTTCTGTATTTAGGAGAGTTTTTCTCCCATATATTTATCTATTTGCTCACCCTACAAGGATTATTGCTGGCTGTGTTGAAGGCTGCAGGGAGGTGCTGCTGTGCTGAAAAGGACCATGCAGAAGGTGCAATAGAGCTCCATTAATGGTGGAGCTCCTTCCCAGCGCGAGCTGGACGAGGTGACTGATGGGCTGAGCACAAGAAACACACAACAGTCGCAGTGAAACTGAGGTGTTCCGTACCCTACACTTCTTTCTCCCAAATACAAGCTGATTCCTCTGGTGCTGCAGGGTGTGGTGAGGGGAAAATGTGGCTCTGGGTGTTCGTGTCCCCTTCCCTGGTGCTCCATGAGCATTACAAAAAATGACGAGAATGAGTTGTTCTCTAGAAAGAACCTTTTCAACCTCTCCTGATAATCTGCTTAGCAAGGACACAAGCTGTTTCTCATTTGTTTATACTGTACAAGCAGTCACTGTGAGTCACATCTCAGGGAGACCTTTTTTTGCATGGATTTTTCAAGAATTTGCTACAAAACATCCTTTCACTTCCAAAAGACAAAGGAAAACAAATAGTGGTCTTTAATCTCCTTCTAAAGCACATTAAAGATTTTTCACAGCAAAAGACACTAAAGATCTGTTCCTCATCTTTCAAATCCTTTGGATCACTTAGCGTTGGCAAAAACAAATCTCTTATAATGCAAGCTCCACACCAGAACTGAGTAAATTAATCTGAGGCTTTTATAGCCTCCTTTGCTGCTCACAAAAAGAGTATTAAAGCAGGTTAAAGTAGGGTATTTTTTCCTTTTTTTATTTCCTGTGCTTACTGTTTGGAATTAGCAGAAGGTTAGAACCTCCACAGTTCTCTCATTCATTTGTATTTCTTTCCCTGTTTTAAACCCCTGCACGGTACAAGTCTATTCATAATCTGTGCCTCAAAGAATGCCCAATTTAAATGTAAAAATGCACAACAAGACATAACAAGTGGGAGAGTCATAAACGAGGTGAGAATTACATGGACTGAAGGAGAGAGATTTATACCAGAAAAACTCCTCATGGCTGCAGCCAGAGGGATGGTGATGGCAGCTGGAGGACACTCGAAATTTCTCTCCTTTCTTTCCCAACACCAACAATTAGGCAAAAAAAGGGACAGAGTGAAGAGGTTATAGAAAATAAATCGTTGCCACTTGGTAACAAATAGAATGTGTGTTGAGAAGGGGAAAATTACAGTTGTTCCAGTAGAGACCAAACAAAGCAGTAGAATCAGGGGCAAGAAGTTCCTGGTCACAGAAATTCAGAGGAAAGGTGCTGTTCTCACTCCCGGCTGATAGTGAGGCATCCAAAATGCAGCCTTTGGATGCCAGAGTTCCACTGGGAATGCAGAGTGTCAGATCCAAACAATATTGAAATTATCAGCATTATTATCTAGTTTTCTTGAGTTATACCTGATCTTTCAACAACAGAACATCTTTCAACATCTTGCTCAAAATTGCATTTAAAATATTACATGGAACAGCAGAAAGGAAACATTTCTCTCTCTCCTTCAACCTGGATAGAAGTCGCAGACTGGGAAATCTCTGCAGGCAAGTGTGATGTCTTTATAGCAATCTCACAATTACCTGTAGAGATTCTACAATCTGGCATCTTCGTGCACAGTAATTACAAACTATACACTCCTTCAGCCTCTGCACCTCTGCTGAGTTGAGCTGAATTCCATCCAAATTGCCTAAGTAGCATGGAGCTGACTGCAAGCTTTTAACTTAATAATTTTCATGAGTCAAAAATTGAAAACAAAAGCATAAAACCCACATAAATTAACCAACTGGACACTGGAAAAATACTACAGGACAAAGTTATTACAGGCTATTTTTCAACTATGAGAGCTTAATATTCCATTACTAGGCTACACCTACTGTTAACTGAGCTGAATCACAACTGGGCTTTATGGGTGATCAGTTCACGCAGTGCTGGATGAGTTCAGCTTTCTTTAAGTGATGTGCTTTGAAGAGCTGTTTGGCTGATGAACATTCTCATAGCAAGCTCTGGACACGGCGGAAGTAAGAATAAGTCACTGTGAAAGAAGAGAATACCCAGCAATGCAGGCCTTCATGAAAAGAATAAAGTAACTTTTCCTTTTGTCATTAAAAATGTTCCTAGAACTGAAATTCGTAACGTTTTAGCTCATCCTGCTTCAATGACATCGAACAAATGAATTGGACAAATATTTATCAGGGCTCAGAAGGATGTTTGTTCCTGCAACATCCAGGCATTGATCTGCTCAGAAATGCATTCCCACTTGAGCTCCCATCACTGCACCAGAACCTGTGCCTACACACTCCAGAAAACTCACTGCACCTGAACAACACTGACATCAATTTTGGCTAGAAGGACAATTTGGCGTGAAAGGACATCAATGGTGATGCTGAGCTCTTCGTGCAAGAAGACAGAGGAAACAGGATTACGGTTTTATCAAGCTGCAAGTGAAAGACCTCGATCTCCTCAGTTAATGCTCTGCTGGAGGACTCTCAGACAACACTTGTCCTTTTGACGAGCCCTCATATCCACTTGCTTCCTGCTGAGAAGTCAAATATCTCCCTGGGATGAAAAGTTACCACTCAGCCCTGTGGGCACAGGGGAAGCCAAGCTGCCTCTTGCTCAGGGTTGCTGCTTTGCCAGCAGCTGCAGGGGAAGGGAGCAGTGGAGAAGATGTGGCTGTTTTCCAGTGCAGGAGCGTTATTCCAGGGGGAGGCACAGAAACCTAATTCCACTTGGGTACAACAACAGACAGGAGCACAACAGAGCTCTTGGAAGGGTTTGGGCTCTCATTACAAAACTCCACAAAATCCGGCAGCTGTGCTCCACCCCTTACTGTAAGGGATCCGTGATTTCCACACTTTTTTATTACTTCCTCATTTTACATCTCCTCCGTTCTCCCTGTTTACAAGAAATATATCCTTCGTCTGCACACCCTTGCTACATTCCCAGTTTCCCAGTCCCCAGCACTTGCCAGCAAACCACTATTCTTCCAGAAGAGTTACCACCTTTACTCTAGATTGGAATGTACATGAAGACTGAAATAAGGCTATGAATTTAATCTGTTCTTCTCAAACAAGTGTTAATTGACAAATGATGAGGGCAAGCATTTGCAATGCCATGATTACGGCTGATAATTGTCCACGTGGGTACAATTGACTTGTCAGCATCTGCAAATAAAACCTGTGGTGACATCCCAGAATAACTCCAAACAATGGCAAAGCCTCACTCATTTCAATACCAAGATTGTTTCAACATAAGCTTTATGTATTAGTTCTGGACTGGAGGCAAAATTGCAGTCGGAATGAATGCATTCTCCCCAGTCAGACCCCTGCAATTTATCCTTGTTTTTATTGAGCCAACTTGGTCTTGTCTTCTGAGTCTTCACTGCTTTAATAAGTCATAAAATGCTGTGCAATAAAACCATCATTTACCTTGTATGATTTTTAAAAATTTATCTGACTATTCCACTCAAATATTTTAAATCCCCCTTCAATTACTCAGCCAGCCCAAGCCCCGCAGAGACATCGACAGAGTGCCACACATTTCCCAAAATGCTGTTGATGAATAAGATGGAACCTGTCCTTCCATTTAGATTGATAAAAAATGCCCCAACAAGAAGCTGTGCTGGCAAACCCAGCCCTGAGAAAGAAAGAAAAGCTTCATTCCAAGCACTGACTCAAATCAGTGCTAGAATCACTCCAGGCTAATCTCAAATTTTAAGCCCTTGATTATTTTATATGATTTATATTATCTTATATTCTTCTTATGACTGTTCTGGTTAAGAGGCTCTTTTGGTTCATCTTGTATGCTTTAAGTTTCTGACATCATTTTAAATACTTCTTCTCTCACCCTCCTGCCAGAATTACCTTTCACACCTCCACCTTCAGAATGCTGCCATTGCATTAACCAAAATAAGAGAAAAACCATTTTTTGGGCAAGTTTCAAGATTTCATCCAAAAACTGCAGCAATTACACCAATGACATTAATGTGCACTTATTATTTGCTGGATAAAATCCCGCCTCAGTGAAATCAAGACAAGTTTTTGCATTATCTTCCATGGGATTATTCCAGAAGCCTTTCATCCTTCTTCTAATGACTTCTTTCCATCTCCCTATTTATGAGCAAATCTTTTTAAACAAGACATACAAATTAGCACTAAAGCTAGGGAACTAGTTGCAACCCATCATGCTGCAATCGTGGAAAATTAAAGAGCACAGATTAAAAAACCCTCCTTTTTGCAGAAGAAAAAAAAATTCTTAAACATTTTCTACCAGTAAGGAGAGTGTGCAAACTGGTAACACAAATCTGCAGCTGCAGCAAGTCACCAGTGAACGCAGATCTCTTTTCCTGGTGAGCTGCCCATGCTTCAAACATTGATTATCTCTTAATTACTGATTTTCTTTTTTTTTAAAAAAGTCTGAATCTTTACTTTTAGCAACATGTAGAGCTGGAGCACCACCTTCTATTTATCCAACTCCAAATGTAAGCAAACCTTCATTGTGTCCGAACTTTCCATCAAACATTTTCACTGCAAATTACAACACAAAAAAAATATTGAAGATTCACAGTTTGATCTTTGAGCTGGAAGTTCTAAATTCTCTTTGAATCGGTCTCACACTCATTCCATAATCTTATTACATCCATGTAAAATAAAATAAAATAAAACAGCTGTGCCATGAGATCATCAAGGCTGAAGAGCTGAAAAGTCAAGCAATGAAAAATTAAAGTGCCAGGGCTAAGGTTGCCTGGGTGCAATTACACCGTCCTCTCTGTGCCTCTGCAGCGTGAGACAGAGTTTAAATTACAGGATTACATGTGTTAGAGCAAGATTAACACTCTTTTACCATCAAGCTTTTACGCACCAGAGATAAGGGAAAGGATAGTCCAACCTTTCAGGAACTTGGAGCATCTTCTCACTCATAGGGGAGCTATGAGGCAGAAAATGGATATTTACCCTTGGAAAAACATCTAACCTGTGCAGAGACCTTCTGTACTATGAATTTATATCTATTTGCCATCTTATTGTAGGGCTTGTCTAAATTCCTGTCTAGAAATGGTCTCCTCCGACTCCTTTGGAGCCTTTGCTTCCACAGAAGTTCCACAATTGTACATTTGGAGGCCTAAATTTGGAAAACTCCCAATCCAAGAGCCATCCTCCACCCACAGCAAACTGACTCAGCTCTCAGTGCTGTGCCAAAATGGTATTTTCTTGATAGCCAGCACTGCACGCAGGAATGGCAGCAAGGAAAGGACACCGGCCAAAAACCACCGAACAAGAAGAGCAGCTACAGGAATTGACCCACACAGTTGTGACTCTTTTGTCACCAATGGAAAACAATTGAAGCACTACAAAAGAAACAGAGAAATCAGAATTCTCCCCAGTGCAGTGTTTAGTAGCCTGCCACACAAGAACCAACAGAAAAGATGCATCTCTCTCTCTCCTTGTGCCTTCTCCTTTCCCTCCACCTTCCCAGATCTGCAACAGATGAAAAAGTCTGGTCATGTCTGTGTTCATCTGGAGCTTTGTTTGGGACTTTTTGTACCACCTGATGCCTTCTTTTGTCTGGCAAATACTGTGGAACTGGCTGAGCAAACATAATCAGACCACCTGCCAGGCCTGCCTCTGGTTTGTTCCAGCAGAAGCTGGGTGTTCCTGAGGATTTTCCGAGTGGCTCCCCGGCCAGTACACTCCAAGGCTGCTGGGAATTTATCCCAGAGAAAACCCAAGAGCTCCCCATCAGTGATGGCCCAGGCTGTGCTCTGTGGCCTCACGGCTTTAGTGGGCAAGGAAGGAAAGCAGCTCGACCTTGCACAAACCCCTGACCCAAGCACATGCCCTGCTGTTTGCTGGAGGGCTCGGGCAGGGCAAGGATTTCCCTGGAACTGCCTGTGGGCCCACAGCTGCCCCTCCAGCAGCCAGAGGCTTCCTGCAGGGAAGGAACAGCTGGTTCTCCTGGCTTCAGTGTGCTGCTGTTGCAGCAAACCATGATGAAACACACAGGGCAGGACCTTGTTATCGTGTCCTGCGGGTAAACAGCTCTAGGAAACAACTCGGTTTTACTCCATCCCCCAGAGAACTTCCGTACGGCTTTTCTCCACAACCATCTCTCAATACCTGCTTTTCTTCTAATTTTACCAAATGTCTCCAGTACCTCCAATGTTTTTGATTCTCTTCTTGTTTGCAGTTCTGGCACTTTATCCCTAAACACATGAGATTTACTGCCCAACAGGAAAGCAGGGTTTGGTTAGAGGCCCCTGCCCAGGTGTGCTACCCTGGCTTGAGGGCACTGCTCAGCAGAATTCCAGGAGCAGTACAGGAGGTAAGTGAAGGAGCTGAAGAAACAGGCACATCATTTTTAGGTGTTTTACACAAATGTTTTTTGTTCAGAAGTCAGACAGCTCCCTTGAATGTGTATTTTATTGTATTCCTTATTATACAAGAGGAGCCAAATAAGCTGAACCAGAAGGAACAAGTCTGCTTTATCAGTTTACACCCAGACTGGAGCATGCCAAAGATCACCAAATAAACCAGGTTTATTGAGCAAGTTGCTTAATAATAGTTCTCTCAGAGAAGATGCAGAGAGAACCTAAATGTTTCAATGACAGATATCCACAGCACCAGGTGTTGTCTGTGGAATTATGCCATTTTTTCCTGTGTAGGACATTCAGGGAAGAAATTTAGCTGACATGAACCCACTTGCAGGCCTAACCTGGATGGCTGTGAGTTGGCTTAATCTCAGCTGGCAACTGTGAGCACTTAATAACTCTCTCACAGTTGTAGCTGGGATTATGCTAAACACAGCAATTTCTTTGCTCTAATGGATTAGCAGACCTGCGTGGCACCTTAATTACAGACCCAAGAGATGCTTCTGCAGTCACAAACCCCAAACACGCCACGCACACGGGATGAACCTCATGGCCTTATCCAGACCATACACTGACCTCCAGGCTTTGCCTTGCTACCTCCTGCCTTTCCCAGCTTCCTTGGTGCAGCATCCTGCAGCAGCAGAACAATCTCTTCATTAACTGTGTTCACAACTTCTTCTGAATTCACATCTCATTTCAACCACCCTGAAACTGCTACTCGTCAAAATATCTCCTGAAGCTACTGGTCTAACCCTGAACTGTAAGGCTGATGATGACTTTTCTGTGTTTAATCCTTTGCATCTGCAAGTTTTTTTAAGATACACAAAGTTCTGTGTCCAGACTTTTCACAAGTTCAAAGACTGTTGTTCCACCAGAACCACCCTCTGTGCTGAGTTTTCCATTATCCAAAACAGTTGCAATCCATTTTTCCCATGTTTATGACCTTGGTAATGTCCCAACTCAAACCAGTCAGGATTCTTATAACTTTTCTACAGTTGAAGTTCCCCTGCTCAAGAGGAACAATCCAAAGATGCAGAAATCAGTACAAGATTCCCATTAACATTAGATGGCTTTAGTCAGCCTATGGATACATAGCAGAAAGAAATACTATATATAGCCAGAGCACATAAAATAGTTCTATTTATTACACCACAGTTTTGTGGCTGAAAGCTCCAGATGGCCTATCCTTAGAGATACATCCCTAAGTTTTATTTATGTGTGAGATTCCAGGGAGCATCTGTAGCCTGCCAAAAAATATTCCTGTTTTACACTAGGGATCCAAGGAACCTGCTAAAAGATGGCTCACTCTGATGTACAGAAGTTGGTGCTCGACAAGACCAGGTACAACCTGAGTTCTTTTTAGTCCTGCAGAGTTTTAGAATAAACTTGTTCTGAGATAAAATTCCCTGTTTGAAGCAGCCCTGGTGAAGGGACACCACTGCTGCCTCAGGAACTGCTAACAGAAGTAGCCCTGATGGAGAAGTGTAGCCTGTGCAGGACATTTATATGGATTTGGTTACCATTCTCATTAGCCACCACATGTCACCTGACACTGCCCTGTCCACTGTAAGCATCTGTCTTCCATACCCAAAGCTGAGGTTAATGAAAATATCTGTAGGACACAGATTGCAGAGTATTTTGGGACAGACCACGTGTGCCACAAAAGCAGTAACAAAACAAGTTACCAGTTAAATACAACCAGGGCACCTCTGTGGGAAGAGCAGCTTCATTAAATCAGTCAGTCAGACACATTTCAGACTATTTCTTTTCAGGCCTGAGCTGGAAATACAAACCCCAACTGTCTCCAAAATCATTGACTTTCAAACAGAAGTGGGCGAGAGCAGAACTCCTGACGTCTGAGGGCTGTGATGACATATGCTGCTTATGCAGGGTGTGCAATTTGCTCTCAGTACACCCAGACCTCCAGAAAACAGACCAACATCCCTGGCACACACCCACCCAGAGGACACAGAAGGATATCAAGACTCAGGTCTGGAACCAGATGATTCCTTTCCAATGTAGTATTTTCTCTAGATCCAGCACAAGTGTGAGAAATGGAACAGTAACATTAGGTCTGTAGCTCTCACTGCCAAAGTGCTGCAGACAGAAAGCCCACCCACACTGGCACAGGGTTAGAGTTTCTCCTGAATTTCACAACTCACACACAGTGATTTTGCAGACTCGCCCTGCTGCAGGCCTACATCATTTCCTGCCCTTTTGAGAAGCAGAACACACTTGCTGACTAATTTGTGCTCAACTATTCAACCAACAAACAACAGGTTTGAATAATTAAAAAGTAAAACTTGCACAAGATGTATAACGCTCTCCAGCAGTGCTACCTAGAGTGATTCTTGGTAATAGTTATTCTTAGTATTTCTTAGATAAAATGTATAAATTTCCTTTAAAAAATGAGTGGTGCAATTAAGATGGGGTTTTTTTCTTCCTAGTACACTGACCTTTTTGAGCCTCAACATTTGAAGTTTAAAATTAAAAAATGGTAACCAAAACCACTGCAGAGTTTTTGATGTCGCAGATACTGCATCAGGAACTGATTGGATAATAATCACTCACCATCAGTTCCTAATGCATTGCCTTCAGCATCTAAACAAGCATCCAGGAGTTCCTAACAGGAACAGCTGCAATATTGTGATGGTGACACAGGAGCTAAATGTCGTCTGACCAAAGCCTTGACAGCTCTCCTACAAAAACACAGCCTTACCTCAAGGGGGAAATCTAAAGGTACTGGTGCCGTTCAGTGGGACACCTCACTCCCTCCCAGATTAGGGTGCTACAATTAGAACCAGATAGGGAGAAAATAAATGGAAGGAAAAGAGCTGTGTCCCTGCCTCAGGTGGTCACTTCAACAATGTATTCTCTTCACACAAGACTTACAAGACATACCTAAAATACAGTGATAAAGGCAAGAGGCACTTCTGTCCGAAGGATTTCCAAATTACTTGAAGTTATTTCAAAGTATTACAAAATTATTTACAATCTGCTGTGAATTATTGTAATATACGCACAAAAAATTCACCTACGGATTTGTATGTATGTTTCTATGAGACAAATGACAAAGCAGAGAGCAGCCCTTTGTTTGCTGACCGAGCAGAAGCCACGTGGAACTGGAGCACAGCGAAGGGCAGCGTGTAACATTAACACCCCACAATTCCCCCAGGGACTGAACGAAGCCGTCCCATTTTCATGGGGTGTGACACCTGGGCAAGTGCAAGATACTAATTTGACAGATCTTTACGGCTCTTTGGGTTCTTGTGTCTCCAAAAGAAATCTGAGCCTCGTCTGCAGAGCACAGCCCTCACCAACACAGTTTCTATCCATACTACAATTTTCCAGCCACGCATCGCGTCAGAACAAAGCACCTGGACTCTCCAGCACATCTGTGGATCTGTTGGAGGTCTCGTACCTCCATTCTGAGCATCCCAGCCCACATGAATTTGTGATCTTGAAGCTGAAGCAGCAAGATATCAACTCTATCACAGAACCTGCTGCTATCAACTGCCCCAAAAGACAACCTGGCAAATCTTACCTGCAGTCTGACAGACAGAACATCACCTCCACAGCTCTCTGAGGGGCAAGGGGATGTCTGAGAACACAATCAGGACATAGCAGAGTCAACTGACATTGTTTTATTCATTATTCCTATTCAGACCTGAAGCTCAAAAACTAAATGCAACCTCCTGGTTGTCCCCACATGAGTTTTACCCATTTCTTCAACAGAGAGATGAGTCTGGCCACAAGCTTTGAATAAGAATGAGGATCTGCAACTCATCTCCATCCCTCAAATTGTCAGCATTTTTTGAACCAAAGGCATGTTTCATTGGTAGGAAGTTAAATCCTTATTCAGATCCTCAATCCATGTATTTGGAGATGAGAACTGCTGGCACAGGTCCACAGGTTAAAATCCTGGGAGTGAACCATTCCCCAGAGAGAGGAATTTGCATATCCCAAAGCCGTCTGGAGGTGCTGCTGAACGTGCAGAGACATGGAGCACCTTCCAGAGGCAGGAAACACGGCTCGTGGCAAGAGGAATTCCAGGAGGGAGACAAAAACTTGAGTAAGCAGATGCTGTCTGCAAAGTCAGAAAGGTAAGTGCCCGTTTCACAACACTGCAGCTCATGCAGTGACACTGAACTCATTCCAGCCCCTCTGGAGAATCCGCACATTGGTTCCACACATGGAACTGGGACCTACAAAATCCATACGGAACCCGGATTCCTGCACATGGAGATCCACATTGTCTGCAGCTGGCACTAAGGTTCCAAAGGAAACCAAAGTGGTTTCTTAGCCCCGTTTTTTTCTCTCCTTCCTGGGAAAATACTTCAAGGCTACCAAGACTTAGAAGCACTGGTGTTTCACTAATTCTTTTCCCCTATCGCCTATAATTTTTAAACAGTTGTATTAAAGGGGAAACACACCAAACATTTTTATTTATTGCTTTACTTATTTTGACCTTTTCTACTGCCAAAAATGCATCCAGCACATCATTCATGAGTGAATGGCATAGTTCCACAGACCAAGCACACACTAAGTGTGAGGAATAACTGCTGCAGAAAGGAGCTAGCAGTGAAAGGATGAAAAAAACCTTTTTTCTCCTTTTAGGTTTTATTTTCGTTTACAAGACTTGAAGGTGGCTACATGACTTCACAGCAGTTCTGAAGTGCTCTGAATTTTGGCCTGTTAGATATATCCAGTTACCTGTGCAGCTCTCCATACTCCTGACTTCTCAGTCGTGGGGAGCGGGACTGGCAGCTCTGGCCCTTTGGACCACGAAGGAATTAGCATTTTATTACTGATATCTTCAGATCCTGATCAGCCTAAGCAGAAATGCCGTGAGAAAGCCAATGGGTGGGAAGACTGAAGGGAGCTGATGTCATGGAGTTCATACTGTAATCTAATTCTAGATTGTTTAGGCCTCCCATCTCTCAGGCTCTTCTTCTCTTCCTGTTTCTAGGAAAGCAAAGAGCCTCCACCCTGCTAATGATCCCTCAGGGGAGGCAGTGTCAGGAGGCAGCACTTGCTGCAGCAGAGAAGAGCCACGGCTGCTGCTGCGGCACACGACAGCAGGCTGAGAGCAGCCACAGCCCAAAGAGATCAACCCAGCGAGGGGGGAGGAAGGAAGCCTCCTCCCGTGGGAATGCAGCTGGTTCAGGGAGGGAGGGGAACAGCTTCGCAGGGAAAACAAACCACTGAGCTTCTCAGAACCCCAATAATGTCCATGCATTCTCCAGGGAGGATTTGCAGAAAGACGGGCAGAAACATAAACAGAAAGATGAATGGTTGGAAACACCACGTGAAAATGACATTTCACAGTGAAATGTCAGGGCAGAGCGTTTCAGAAGGTGATGGGGTCCTCATACTTGGTTTTTCCATAACTTCTTTGCCTCCCTCCTCCCTGCTGAATGCTCATGGCCAGCTTCCGAGCTCCCTCACTGAAGCGGCACCAGAAAGAAGTTAAAGAGGCAAAAAAGGGACCATTTACTCCTCCATATTTTTTTCCTCCTCTTTCACACTTCTATCCCAGTTCAGCTACTGTCTAATCAGCCTGCAGCGACAGCCACAAGAAAATGGCATTAACTGTATTTTTCCTCCCTTCCCTTGCTCTCACTGCCAAGAGAGTATTCTCTAGTCCTTGCCCTGGGACTCCTTTGTCATCCCAGAGGGAAAGCTACCTTTCCATTACTTGCTCCCACTCCCTGGTTCAGCCTCTGCCAGAGAACAGCGTGCAAATGCGATGCTGCACTTTAACCACAGAGCACCACATTCACTTATAGTGGGATGACCTGGGAGAGAAATGAAGAGAGAACAAGGAGGAAGCATTTGATAAGGCTTTAATTAAATACTAATGTGTTTAATCTCCCCCTCTGCTCTCACTGCTTTTGAAAACAATAGAAACCAGACTGGTATTTCCTAGGAATCTCTATACAAACAAAAAATTATCTGAGGCAGGCATTGCCTACAACAAAACTTATCTTAATGGTAACAGACTAATTCACCTGGCAGGAACTAAAACAAGGTGCAAGTACAAGGTAAACTCAGTGGTATTTTCCCAAATGCTCTCCAACAATTTGTGGCTCATGAACTCCCTGGGACATCTGTTTCCATGCATTTAGCATCCCTAACAAACTGGTTTTTCACAAACCTGTCCAATATCCCCCCAAACCCACCTAAGCTGCAGCATTCATAATGCCTGAGGCAAAGTATTCTGCAGTTTCACTATATGTAGTAATCGAGATTCACTTCTTTTTGTACCTCTGCTCAGTAGGAGTTCCTTCAAGCTTTACCTTAGTTGAAAACCTGTTAACTGAGTGTGCATATGAAAAACAGTAATTCTTCCCAAAAATTGTGTAAATTTTAGCACACCATTCTACAATTCCTGCTGGAAATGGGAGAAATTACAAAGAAACTACAAAACATTGGTGGGGGGAGGAAGCCTTGGCAATGAGGAAAGAAAATAAGGTGAAACAGGTTATGGTATCAAAAGAGAGAATCTGTAATTCCTCCCTCAGGTACCCAAAGAAGACTTCCAGATAATTTTACACATCCTCTGAATATCGGCCCAAGTATCTCAGCAAGTAAAGGACATTTTAAATGACAGCCCCTGCTGTCCCCTGACTGCATGCTTGGAAATGTTTAGATGCCATATTTATTTCATCAGGCTCATGCAATCAGTTACACCCAAGAGCTGTGCTCCAGAGATGCCCATGGCAGGCAGCAGGGGCTGAGTAACGAGCATGGAGGTCCACAGGCTCCCAGTCTGGGTTAATCCACCTCCCACTTGGCCCATTCCTCAGCACAGACAGGGAAGAGCACAAAGCTGTCCACCCTTCTGGATGACTCCACAGTCCTGATGGAGCAACAGCTCGGGGCACACGCTGCAGTTTAGCCACCCACACACATAGGTTAATGCACTTTTTGATGATTCATAAACCCAGATCTAACAGCAGAATCAAGGCTTTTGTTCATTATTTTGGAATGAAACATCAACGAACATTTTTTACAGATGACTGTCAAGGCAAAATCCTGGACTGCAGAGTCCTGCTTATCTGAAATGGTTTTCAGCTACGCCCTTCAAGGCAAAGCCATGTCTATTAAAAGAAATACAAAAAATCCCAGAATCACGATCCTGGAACATTCAGCTGTGTACTGTACTCCATGTAGTTCATTATGTCCAGATTTTGCAGGGTTCCTCCACACAGAAAATGCTATTCCTGTGCTACATAATCCCTACTCACTACGGACTTGTTAAGGATGGATTTGTATAGTATTAACTGCAAATTCTTCTGCTTTGGGGTGTCCTTGCTGAGTCTTTAATAACAAAACTTTGAAGTTTAATTACTCTCTTAGCAGCTGCAACCATTATACTTGAGATATATACAAGGCGAGTAATAAGGTTGTAAACTTTAATCAAAAAGGGAAAACACGAGGAAAGTTTTATTCATCAATGGCTTTGACAAAATTAACTTTAGAGTCACACATATCAAGGCCAACTTTCAAATCAGCAGAATCTGCCCTCTTGCTCCTTCCAGCAAGTTCTATTCAATGCCTAATTACGAGAGGCAGTGTTGCCAATCAAGGGGGGGCAGGGTGCAAGAAGATTCACAACTGCCAGCTCACTTCGCTACTAATATAATGGAAAAAACATGTGCAGAGCAGCCACCCAGAAGAGGAACTGCCCACAACATCCTGAAGGAAGAGTTACATCAGGAGGGGAGACGCCACACTGGCACGACTCCTGTGATGTGCAGAGCCAGAGTGAGAGACCCTGGACACAGAAAACTGCTCTGACATGAAGATATATTGCCATGCTCCCTTTTTCAGGGAAAGGGGAATGATTAACAACCCATGTGTCAGCTACCAAGGGAAGCATTTCCAGAATATTTTCTATGATTGATCAGCCTCTTCGACCTCCCCACCATACTGAGATACCCTCGGAACAAAACTGCTCGTGTTTGCAAAGGGAACACAAAGGAAGGCACTGGAAATGCAGATCCAACCAGAAATCTCCTTATCCATCATTACTGTTGTTTGCCTGATGACACAGTTTTAGGTGATAACGTACACAGATATAAGTAATATCCCATCTGGATCAATTTTTCTTACTCTGCTTATTTGGTATATACACCATATAAATACCAAATACAAACTTCTTTTTTTCCTCCTGCCATCTTCCCAACTCTTGTGGCAGCCATGTTATTTTTAAATGTATATCACGTATTCTATCAGTTCTCATCAATTTGTATTATAGATGAACACTTACATTTATAACTACACCCCTAGAAAACAATGCTGAAAGAATGTTAAAGTTGCAAAGTCCAGGCTCCAGATTTCATGAGGTGGCAAGATTCAACTTGTACATTTTACACACTTAGTTGTTTCTACCTCAGTGGTGTCTACAGAACATGAAGGGAAAAGACACTAAGGTTATTTAGAATCATTTGATCCAAATGGTTGATGTAACATAATGCCTGCTGTCCATAAAAAAAGTGCAGCACTTTTACTTTTTTTTTTTTGCTAACAAATTCTCCGAATGTCAGATATTTTAAGAAAACTGGAGCTTTTTTTTTTTCCTCAATGCAGTACCTACAGTTGATAGGGTACTTGTAAATTCTGGGAGACAAAACATGAGGGTAAGACATCGTTTTAGCCAATTTACCCTGACTTTATAAAATCCCCCTCTTTGCCATCTAAATACAGCATGTCTGGTCTCTCACCAGAGGAAAACACTGACAGAAGTTAGAAACCGTTGCCATCTAAATATTTCTGTAGAAAAATCACAAAAATCACATTCTCCTTATTTGATAACTTGACCTTTCTACTACCAACCTCCCTCCACATCAAGATACTACAGAAACACTTCCAAACTTGCTGGTTGAGAGGCAGAATTTATTATCTCCCCGAATCATCAATTTTAGGCTCCAATAAAAGTACAAGATCATTAGTGATGTGCTAGATTACATCCCATCCCTGAAGTTGCTAAATCAACAGGAGGGACACTCTCCAAACCACCCTGGCCAGAGACCACCAGGTTTAGAAGCTCTGCTGAGAATCCATCAGCACTGCAAGGGCTCCAAGAGCTGCTTGTGCACTGTGCTGGCTGCGACTGCAGCCACGGAAAGCTCCGGCTGCCTGTGCCAAAGCCCTTTACGCAGATGCACAATTGGAACTTGTAAATGACATGGAGAAACAGCTAAGGCTCATGAAACTCCAAAACATTTCTGCTTCGACCAGTGTGGTCAGCAGGGTTGTAATTTCTGTGAATCCAGTATCTGGGCTTCTTGGAATTTACCAGCCCTGCTGGCAGAGCAGTCACGTCTTGTAACTTCCATGCGGGCAGGAATGAGGCTCAAGGAACTTACAAGCTCCCCAGGGCAGCTGGAGGAACTGGCAAATTCAGTTCGACAGATAGCCGGTGTTTGTGGGGATCTGCCAAGCCCGCTGGAAGCCGGCTCGCAGCCCCTGCCGCTCGCAGCTTTGCGCTGCTGACCGCCAGCGAGCTCCGCTGCAGGGGTTACGCTCCCCCTGGAGCGGGAGAGGGAACGGCCGTGCTGGGAAGCGAAGTTGTGTTCTTGGCTCTGTAGCTACAGGGCAACAGGAGCTTCCGGAGAGATCCAACTGCTCTGCCTCCTACCCCATGCCTGAAGGATGCCGCAAGTGTGGTTCTCATGCAAATTAACCTCCGCAGGTAGTCTGGGGAAGAGCCTTGACACAGATTGGATCTCACACAAAATCAAACAGACACCAGAGGAGCCAGCAACTACTTCACATTCCAGCCTCAGAGCAGTTCTGCATGGCTTGATGAAAGGTGAAGATGTCCCTAAGCACAGAGCAGTTGTTTGCTCCTCTGTTGAGTGTTTTTCTTCTGTTTGAGATATCCCAAACTACCTGCTGAACTAAAATCAATGAGAATCAAAGTAACACAGGGGCAACACTGAACCCTGGGGAGCCAGATGGGGGTAGGGGGATGGGAAGGATGGAAAAAGCAAGAAAAACAACACCTACTCCTGGATATGTTGTACTGTGGGATGTGGGACAAAACGTCCACATGAAGGGACAGATGTAACAAAATATTAACAAATTGGTACTTCACTGTTGTTTCATATGTAGTAGCTTCAGATGTCGTGTGCTTCAGTCTAATCTTCTAAACCCAGAAGTCTGATAAAGTTTAAAGCCTCAGGCTATCATTATAAGAATATTACATGTACATCAGTGTAGTGGATTATGAGTTAACATTTATATGAATTAACATGATATTTTACTCCCTGACCGTAACTGGATAACTGGACTTAGCTATCCCTGGAAGTTTCCATCCAACTTGCCTCCAACTGTCTATAAAATCACTAAGCAGTTTCTGCAGAGCATCTGCATCTCCCTACATCAAAAATCAGCATCAGATACTACAGTCAGCCTCTTCATTCAGCCAGATTCAGGACACACCAAAAAATACTCTGACCAATGGAACCAAGCCACGATGTCTAACCTTACCTTAACAGGAGAGAGTATCCCTTGGTGGGGAACAGTCATGGAGATGAGTCAAACATCAGCCCACCAAGGAAAAGATTTGGCCTCATTCACAGCAACTTGGAGAAGACCAGGATTTTCTGGAGTGAGATCTTTGACTGAGGCCTCCAGCACCATGCTCTAACTTCCTGGTTACATGTTCAAAGGGGCTCCTCCTAACTCCTAATCCCAGAGAGAACCTGCAGCACCTGCTTTGTGTAGCTTACAGAGAAGCCTCCGCATGGAAACAGAGCAGGTGCTACTGGAAAGGCTCTCACACAGCTGCAATTGTTCTGTGCATGTGTGCTCATAGGTCTGTCCATACTTCCAGGGCTTCTGCAGCCACAGAAATTGATTGCCTTCTAAGCAGCACTGCTTTCATTAAGAGCAGAACAAAAGAGACTGCAGGAAACATGAATAGGAAGGAGATGTTCCTGATAAGCATGGATAAAGGGAAGCCTGATTCATCAGCACTCCTTAGACCCTGCCTATTACATTGACTTCCCCAGCAGAAGTCCTCCCTCTCATTTGGGTCTTTTGAAGACTCTGCACAGGCAGCAAACATTGATCAAAACTCTTTGCCATCAATGTTATCTTTACTTCTTTCATCCACACTGATATTAATACACACAGAGAAACTTTTCAACAAGAGCCTTTCATACCCTTCCCCTCCGGATCTCACTCTTCTCCCTCACACGTATCCATTGTCATCTCAAAACACACACTAGAGTAACGCAGCCCCTCCCAGATTCCCTTGTGGTGCACTCTGTGAATCTCAAACAGCCTGGTATCCCCAGAACCTGAACCTTAAGACAAATGATTGTATTTAGGATTCCTAGTCTTGCCAGGCTCAGATTCTTTTCCTGAATTTGTCTTACACAAATTTAACCAAATGGAAACAGAAACCATATTTTGCACGGAAGATGAAGATAGAGCAGCAGCTTGAGAAAACACCATACCAGGACAGAAGAGTTTAACCCTCGCTAAGCAGCCCTGCTGCTGCTAAGATCACATGGAAAGACACCTTTGTAGGCATTCCCTAATATTGTTCTAACTGTGCTTTCCCTAATATCACAGAGGGAAAGGTAATTGCTTTGGCAAGGCAACAGATGACGCCTCACACAGGACACAATGTTTGTAGGTAGCAGCTTGCTACATCACTTATATAACTTATCCTTTTCTCTTTCATGCCATGTTAAAGGAGCAAACTGACTTAAGGGGTGTGGAGGAGAGTTATTACCACAGTTCAAACAAGAGGAAAATTAGTTTAATTGCATATGTTAGAGTATGCTGGCACTCTTCATAGAGACATTATCTCCCTTTTTAAGGTGAGTCTGTTCAGAGGATTCATAATTTTGGCTAATTTCATCCATGAACACTCCTTTCTTCACAAACTAGAGCAGAAGACTTTGCAAACTAGAAGTAAAGAGGATTAATGTAGCGCGCAGGGAAGAGTTCTTTCCTCTAGCTGAGAACAACCTTGGACAAAGCCACCAATTCAACAGATCCCGACTAGGGCAAGTTCGGCTATGTCGAATATCCCCTCTTCTCCACTGCTGCCCTGGCATTTGAACTGTACCTACCGAGTCCTTTCGGAAATAGCTGCACGTTTCTGTTTGCCTTCCAGCCAACATCCTGCGAGCGCTGGAGACAAACCCCCTCACGCCGCCACTGGAGGGCAGCACTACATTTCTAGATCCTTTTCCTTATCTCCCAGAGGAATTAATTTCATCGCATTCCAACACAATGGATCCACAACTTATCACTTCGGCTCAAGACTCTCATAAAAGCCTTCTTTGTTTAGCAGCGAAGCACGGTGATACCGTTCAATTCCCCACTTTGCTGTGCATTTTTCTTTGAGAAGTTTGGAGTATCCCTACATGCAGAGTTCAGAAGGATCTCTGCTGAGCTGACTTCTTAATGGAGATCCATTGGGGAAATATCTCTTTATTTTGCCAGGGTGCTGTTTGTTTCCATGGTGCATTCCCAGTCTCACAGGCTTATGGTATTTTCTGCTGCCTGTAAGTGCATATGCTTTAACCAGCAACAATAGCAAATCATCTAAACCCATTTTTAAAGGTCAGCATTCCTTTAATGTGCACGTTTACTTAAAACCACAAATCTAAGTTAAGCAATTTTCACCCGAAAAGAACTGGATGGTTCAAATTTCCTCGGTTTCTTCCTCTTTTTCGTTTTCCTGCTATCAACTCCCCTATCATTTGGATAAATCTCCATCAGTGTTAGACATGAACATTTGCATTTAGATTCGCTTGTTTGCACGTTCTCCCCTGATTGCTGCCAGGGGGGAGCACAGTCCCACTCACCACATCCTCGGTGGCATTCCCTGGACAAGGATCCAGGGATGGCAGCTCCACAGTGCCTTCACGTATGGCTTGAAATGCAGTCCCATTTCCACGGTGGGGTAGCCACAGATGTGCATGGACACAGCCCAGAACACCCATGAAATAAGCCCGACAGAGGTTTTGCCATCCCACCTTTTCTGTTGGAATGACTAAACAGACAATGCATCACGTTACCACATCTCTCATTTACCTTCTCTGATAAGTTCCCCTAATTTTGGTCTCTTATTTCTCAGAAAACTCAGCCAGGAGCTGCAAGGATTACTAGGGCTCCAAAGCCAGCTGTTAGTATTATGCCACCACAATCTTGGGAAGCGTGGATTGAATTTCCAGCCTCATTCAGGGACCCGGTCCCTCTTCTGACCCCATGCACACCCACCTCACACAACTGCACAGCACTTGGTGCAAGGCAAAAGGGATTTTTTTTCTGGCACTGCCACATTAAATTGCTATGAGAACACCCCACTAATAAAAACAGTATGTTGTACAAGTTCCTTTTCCTATTAGAAGCCCTACAAGTCAAGCCCCATAACTAAATACTTGTACTGGAAATCTTCCAACCATGACTGGAAAAACACACTGACATGAAAGTTTATTTTATAAGACACCAGAGGGGTCACTTCCAGATTAGGCCAGATTGAATTCTCCTCACATTTTGTGAAACTCTTCAGGAGATTTGTTGTGGCATTCCACAGTTCTCCAGGCAAAAAAAAGGCCAAACATACTGTATAGAGGTTGCAGATGCAAGAGTTGAACACTTCTTTTTAGAAAATACCAACCTACAATAACAAATAATTTTGCTATTCACAAGAGAATCATTGAGTATTGCAAAACTTGATAATTACTGATTCATGACAGATTTAGGAAAAACATCAGCTTAAGTAATCAGGTCAGGGCACTGCTGTTGACCACAGTGTTGGCAAAAGAAACAGTTTCTGTCTTCATATCTTTCATCAAAGTTTAACATTTTACAGTATTTAGCTTTTAGCACTTCATTGGTCTAGACCAGTAAACAACTGATAGCTTGAGAAGTTAAATCATGAGCAAACATCTCTAGTTAGTATTATCTCCTAATTCACTTAGACACTTCACATACTTTTAAATCGAAGCTAGTAAAATCACTGAGGAGCCCTGAGAGCTCTAATTTATTACTGCTGTTAATAAATTCACCAGATGATTAATCCCTTTTGCAGCCTGCCACCAAAGGTATGCTTTGTCACACATTGCCAGCTGGGAATAAAGATTTCGTTCATATCTCAAGGTGGACAAAAAACCAACCCTACCTTTTTGTGAAGGAAATGTGTGCAAATTTCATTTCCTCCTGGAAAATTAAGAGGTTTTCTTTAATAAAGATTACTGCAAATAAATCCATTCTACTTTCTTCCATGCCTCCATGATATTCTTTGCCTGACACTGGGAAGTCATTCTGAAAAGGCAGCAGAGCAGTGAAAGAAGGCCTCCTGATTCCAGATGAAGTATTGTAATAGCACATGTTTCCCTTCCTAAGATTCACACTAAAACCCCCAAATTTCTAACAGTGAGAAACTGTTAATCCCCACCAAGTAAAGATTTGTTTTGCTGTAGAGAAGATCCTGTCCTTCCCCTTCACCTAATGATTCTAAATCTGACACAGCAAAGTGTGTTCGAGCACTTTAAAACCACTTTGAACACGACACCTCGCTACACTTCAGGCCTTCCCCACAGATACATTTCCTGCACTATAGAAGGCTTTCACTAAATAATGACAGCCCTGTTGGAGAAGAAAGTCAATTGAATGAAGAATCTGGAGTAATTCTATCCAAAGAAATGCCACTGACATTTTCTACATGGAAGTGTTTCTTATACACATTATGTGTACAATGTGACTTAACTTTGAATCCTTATTAGCTCTAAAGGAATATTGTAAACCCCCTCAATCCTCTACCTTCAGAGAAACAAAATTATATTTCTCTTTTTGCTTTTGGCTAATGTCCTTTTGAATCCACTGAAGGAAAGCATGGGAAAAACATGGAAAGGCCCTTCTTAATAACTGCAGTGCCACAGTCCTGAGGCCAAAGCCACCTCCTCTGCTTTTGTGCCCTTCCCTTTAAAGCAGCAAGGAATTTACCAGCAACTACAGGACCTGTCCCCAAAAGCCACATGCACAGTCACCCACAAAATGGAACAGACTCCCAACCCACTGCAGTCAGACCACACAAGTTTTGATGCATCTCCAGTGCAAGGCAGAGAAAGAATCTGACCCTTAGTCCTACAGCAAAAAGTGCCAAAAAAGCCATTTTACAATCACACAATCAAACAATCTGCTTCAACAGACTTAAATCATCCATCTTCAGGATGACATGTTTCCATGTGTCCACAGCTTCCTCAGAGATACCAGTCAGGAGCTCCAGTAACATTCAGAGATTTGTATATTAAAGGCCTTCCTGAAAGATTTACAGATTCCAGGTACTTAATAACTGAGACAGATAATTAATAACTCAGCCACAATTTGCTGACAAAATGTTGAACCAAGGGCTCTCCTTTGATTCAAGCTCCATCAATTCTGCTTTTTCTGCTCTGGTGTTTTCTTGCAGAGGTGGAATTTCTATGGTAAAAGCTCTATTAAGAGATCTACACCTGAAAAATGAAGGATGAACACGAGCAGAAATGACCAAGCCCTAAAATTCTGACACATTCTAATTATTGCTTCTAGAAGGCAAAATTTCTACAACCACAGCTCACTGTTTAAAGTCCTGTCAAACACTATAGCAAGAAAGGCACTTTTTTCCAAGAGTAAGGGAGCTGGAAATCAAAAACCTTTTCTACATAAGACGGGATAAAAGGTAATAAATAGGAAGTCTGGAAGTAAGTGCTAGTAGGACACTGAGCAGGTAAACACACTCCCCTCCTTTGCACTGATGCCAGTGACTCCTGCCACATGCCTCTTGCTCTTTTAGTTGGGGTTTTACAAATGCATGGAAAGCCACGAGGGCAGAGCAGTGCTCCAACTGCAGCTTGGTCTGCACAAAGCATCCAGCGCTTTTCTTACAGCGTCGACATCTCCTTTCCTGATGTTCACTGAATTCCTGCTCTGCAAACCTCTGTCACCAACCTTCAGGAGCCTTCTGCAGGAAGAGGCAGCCTGGAGCAGCAAACGCTCCCTGGCTGGCAGAGGAAATGGCAACCACGCCACTGCTGAGGACGAATCCTCACGTGGGAAGCTCTTGGCGTGTGCTCCGTGCAGCACCTGAGAGCCCTGGGAGCCACCAGGCTGCCTTGGGGACACGAGGCAATACCTCAGGCCTCGCTGTGCAGCCTCCAAAGAGGCACAATTTAATATCCTAATCTCCAGAACTGCATTTACGACCTGCAGCTGTGGTGCCAAAGAGGCCCACGGCCCCTGACACACTGAGACTATTGTTGGCCCAAGAGAGCTCTGGGGTTTCTGGAGTGACATCAGAGAGCGAACTGAACTGCACTGGGCTGCTCTGCACTGGGGTGGAGAGGGGGACTGGGGGTTTTTTGTACCCATCAGGTTATTTTGGGCCTTTATCACTTCTAAATTATAACAGTTCAAACACAGTAATGGGTGAGTGAGCAGGAATTAATTTGCCAGGGCTTCGGGCTTCCAGGGAATGAGAACTTGAACTGATTAATTGAAAGAAGAATCCCCGTGTCACACGTGACTTAAAAAGAATATATAAAAAGTGATGTGTTCGTCTATCACACAAATGACATGTGGGGCTTGCTCTGCAGCCTCTCCACCTCAGTGACTTGGAGATGTGGTGTTCCCACTGCCTCACTCCCAGAACTGAGTTTTTCCCTGATGTGGTTAAACTCCTACAGAACATATTTTGGGAGCATACAGGGTTATGGGCTTTTCTGTGCCAGCTTTTAGTGGTATCATCTTCCAGCCTTTTCCAGAATTTTGATCCCTTTCAACCACATGTATCTGCAAAGAGGGTTGAGAGGATAACCCTATCAATCTCACAGAGAGGAAAATCCCCACTGGTATTTTGATTCTTCTTTCTGTATGACAGCCTACAGACAAGCACTAAGCTTAATATTGCAGGGAATTAAAAAGCTCTGATATACATCCTGTAGTATTAACATGCAGATATTGAGCAGAAAAGTTGTGTCTCTGGGCAATAATTAATAGGTTAACTGGGCAGGTTGTCTGCCAAGTTCACCCCCACACAATATAAATAAGAAATGCTCCTGCTTTTCCACTATTAATAACTTTTTTCTCAAAGGAGAAAGAAAGGAACAGAAAATTCAGAGAGTTCAGAAGATGCTTATGGAACCGAATTATTGTTTATTACATCTACTGATCCTGATGTTCCTGAATTGTAAAAAGCAAAACAGTCCTTAGCAAGAGCTCTGCCTCATGAATCTGTTCCTCTAAGGTTCTCTTTCACCACAGCATTTCTGAGAGGTCTCAGTTTGGCTGTGCTGAGAGATCACAACACTGTCACACTCGGGTTTAGGCCCACAAGGCTCTGCAGAAAGCTTTGGGTTTAGGGTTTCAAACATGAATGTCTGCCTTGAGGGTCTTTGGCACTTTCTGACAATCAGGAATATTCAAAGTCCTCCTGAGAAAAGTTAAATTATTCAAATTAATTCCCAAAATCTGGAGCTAAATACAATGCTAGAAAACTGCAAAAATTAAAACTAGGGCTTGAATAGCCTGCTGGAGTTGGCCTGCCAGTCAGAAATCCATGCTGGCCATACACAGGTATTCCATTCATATCAACCCCCTGTTACCTTTCTCAGAACCGACAGAGGAAGGGAAATGCATTTCCTGCATGGAGGGAGGATAAAGAGAGGGCATGGAGTTTTTACTCATCCACACCCACGAATGTTGCAGCAGGTAAGTTCTGCCTGATTCTCCTTTCAGCTGAGTGGATGCTGAGGTGCCCACTGCAGGCCTGAAGGCAGCCTCACAGACAAACATCCAAACTCCTGGACCTTGAAAGGGATCTGAGGATCCAAGACAATTAACAGTCTTTGGAAATCCTAGACAGGTAAGTGAATGCACCCAGCCCACTTCCCTGGGCAAGTGTCACATCTTTTCCTCATTTCACAGAGTGGATACCAAGAAATAGATTAAATGATTTGCACAAAGCTTCACGGGAAGCCAAACCTAGGGCTGAAAACTGTCTCCAACATATTCTGGGTGATACTGGATTTGAATTCTGGCATTTCTGTGTTGCGTCTTAGCCAGAGCAAGGAACTGCACTGATACAGTTTAATCAGAACAACAGTATATATTGCAGCCAGGATTTTGACTATCAGAAAGGCTGTCTACTCCTCAGATGGGTTATATTTCTGGGAAAAAGTTCTCATTTTAACCAAATTGGTTGAAACCCAGTGCAGCATCAGACTTCAACTCCTATACACAGCAATGCTGGTTTTCCAAAAGAAAAAAGGAGAAGAAATGACAACTCCAGTATTACAAAAACCACACATCTACACTGATGTTTTCTGGGCTGCTGTTTCTCTTATCTAGCATGAGAAAGAGAAAAAAAGAGAAGGAAAATCACTGATAGAGAATGGAAAAGAGTTGCTGCACAGTATAAAAAGATGGAAGAACTCAGAAATACAAGCTAAAGAGAGGAAGAATGTTCAAATTGCAGATACAATTTCTTAGCAAAAGCAAATCTTCACAATGCAATTTAAGCTACAGCCCAGATGGGGCATATCTAAAATTCTTACCACATCAAAGGGTCTTTAGTTGTATGGTTAATCCATAAAAACAGATATTCTGGGGTTGTGAGTAAACTTTTGTTAGGTTGGGCCTCAAAGTTACAGCCTTGAAAACACTGAGAAAGCACCCATTAACCATATTCTCTCATTTTCCAATGGGGAGCCTACAATCAACATCACACATGAGTATCAACAGGAGGGGTTTGTAGTCCTGGAAAATCCTTGTTCCCTAAGAGGGAAGAGGGGATGGACCACACATGGAAAATGAAATGGGCTCATCCTTCCCCCACACCATCACACTCTCCTTTTTTGTGTTGTTTTCAGCTGTATCAGAAAACCACTCACCCTTCTAAAGCCCTTCAATTCCCAATTTATTAGGGCTGCACAACTGCACCAACAAAAAAGATGGACAACCTCTGGGAGATGCCTTTCCCACTCACTCACTCTCTCTCCCTCATGTTTCTTTTACCGACACAAAGGACTCCAGTGGGAATAGTCACCACCTTATCTGGGCATCCAGATTTCTTCTGGAGTCCACAGAAACACACAAAACACAGGATCACATCCCCATAAATTGCAGCAGACAAGCAAATTGCATGCTTGACAAATTGTATGCAGACCACAGGCTTGATCTTTAGCAAAAATCAAAATAAAAAATGGCAACAACGTTATACTTTAATATCCTCAGAGCATTGTTAGACATTCAAAAATGAAAGCATGGGTTAGCCCAAGTCAGCCAGAGGCCTCAGCACAACAAAACTCATGCAAGATCTCTCATACAGGAGATAACTTTAGGAAAATAAAGGCTGAAATTCTACTACTGGATTTTTCTAATCCAACTCTCACGGCTTTTCCTTGTAAGTTTTCTCCAATTCTGTGTTTGCATCATCTGTCACCTATGAACTCTACTGTAAAGCAATAAACAAGGAATAACAATAAATACATGTTTAGATTTATTGGGAGGATTAAGCAGAAGGAGACAATTTGTTCTCTGTCCCTTGCTACTGACATTTTGGTCCTTATTAACTTTTTGTCATTTCAACACCTGCGATAAGAAACTGATATGGTGAATTTTTACCTCTCTCTGTCAACTTTCTATGAAAAGTGAGAGTAATTTCCCAACACAGATCTTCTTTCAAATTAAGTTTACAGTAAAGCAACACCTCATGGCACATACAATATTCTCAGGAAACCTCCCTTGAAGATAAATAAACTTGTAAAATCTTACCTCAAATAAAAGTTTAACATTTGTCATGTTTAATCAGCAATAAAGTCAGACATCTAATGCTTCACAATTTATCCTTCACCAACACTATGTCACTTCCAAGTTGAAACATGGAAAAAATTTTGACATTTGCAGGCAGCGTGGCAGAAAGGCAGCCTGCCACGTTATCAAAATAATTTATGTTCTAAAATTCCTGTGAGTCCAACATGAAAATAACATCTCCACCATTCCAGCTCTGAGTTTAGACAACTCCAGAGTTACTCGATATGACACGCTCAGGAACAGAAATCATCTTAAACTGACACCGATGGTCCCCCGAGCTGACAAACACGAGCTGCTTCAATTCTCCATGTGCTCCATTTTCTGTCCTAGGGAGCGATGTTTGAAACAGGAAAAGGGGGTCAGATCTGGGAGTAGAAGAGATTAAACTGCAATTTTGTTTTCCTCCTTTTCGGGCTAGCCTCTAGTATCAATCTCAGCCTGCTCTAAATTATGTCCAGCTGTCTGCTGCCCCCCGGGACAATTCTAGCAGCCAGAATTAGTTGGGAGTGCAGTGACATTTTAACCACACACAGCCTCCCTTCAGCCTACCTATCCTTGGGTTTTTGAGGACAATGGGGGGTGGCAACACATCCTGCCAGGAAGAAAAAATGTGAACATTGAAGTCGTAAACACATTCAAGCTAAAGAATTTATGAAAACTGTGGGGTTTAAAGAAAGCAAAAACTGAGATGTGACAAAGAGTTCACTAAAGCAGTAGGGAACAGAGTGCACAATTTTCAGAAGGAGCCAAAAGCAAGGAAAAAAGCAAAATTAGGAATCAGCCTCACAGGGCTTCTTCAACTGTTGTAGGGGTTGGCCTGAGCAGTGCCAAGGGGCTCATGGTCAGCATGGAAGGAGGGATGGTTCGACCACTTGGACATCTTCAGACACCTCAGACATGTAAATAACTTGTCCCTGAGCTCGTTCACATACCTCACACTCCCATCAGCATTTCCAAGCGCTTCAGTTCTGCTCTCCCACACCAGGCAAGTTTCCAGTTGTCTCAGCAGGGAATATCTGAACTACCAAATCACGGGCTGAGTCTCCCACCTCCATTTAAAGGACTGACAACCATCCTTGGCAGAACAGGGCATTTCAGCAAATGTCTAACACTGGCTGAAGCCAAGGGAAGGGGGTCCCTGCTCAGCCAGCATTCAGACATCCTCCAAAATTATGCTCCTGCTGTTCTCTGCTTTGCAGAACATCTTTCCAGAGGGGAAAAAAAACCAATTTCAGTCCTATAATACAGGCAGTGTTTCCCTATGTGCCGGATTAAGACAACACTTTTTAAAATTTTTACTTAATCCAGCACCCAACACTTAAATTCTGTTCTCTCTGCGTGGCATGACTGACAATGCCACAATTCAAATGACAATTCAAACCCCACTAAGTGGTGTTGCCAAGTAGATAAACGCAATTATGTTACTGTTTTGCATTCATTAGATTATTAGAAATGCCTGTACTTCTTTCTATAAGCAAGAAACAGTAAAGTTTAAAATATATGAGGGACCACATCACAAATAGGAATCAAATTTACACCAACAGAAGTGAATAACTCAGAGCCAAACTAACACTGTGAAGCTGTATTCCTAAATAATGAAACATAGGCTTTAAAGGAATCATTTTGGAGCAGGAGAACACATGGCAAAAGATAGCCTGTTAAATATGAAATAAATATGCACAATAAAGTACATGCAAAATGTCCTATAATGTACACAACTTAGATTTTCTTTATTACACCATGGTTTTGCTTCTGTTCTTCATTTACCAGTGAGGTGTGTGGACTGTAAGTACATTTTCAGGAGTCCCACTTACCTGTAAGCACAGAAACTGCAATAAGAGAGCAAAAATCCTGTCTTCTCTCACAACTACCTAAAAAATAAAAGATAGGCAACATATGGTTGCAGCTACAACTATTCTGAAACTACCAGCTTGGCTGATTCTAGAACAGATAGGAAAAGAAGCTATTTGATTCAGAGACAAAATTAATGAGCACTGTACAGCCATCCAAAAAAGAACTCATGCTTTATGTAAGATCAACTATAATTTAATGTTAAGAATTTAAGGGATTATATAGGAAAGCCATTCTCTAGGCCAGCAGTGCCAGAGGTCTGCAGCCTAATAAGACATTTTTTTCAGGAGATTTTCAGTTCTCCAGGCCCTTCAAGGTCTACATTAAGGAGGCAAAAATTTATTTTAAAACTGAAGACCTCATGTTGAACTACAGGAACAGAACAGAGCTGCTCTACTGTGTCACAGGCCTCCCAGGAGCAAAACTGGGGAATTAAATAAAGATCCATCTTATCCCTCTGTGAAACAAGTTCCTGGACACCTTCTCCTCACCAAAACCCATCAAAGCTTCTAAATCCCTGCAATGCCTCCTCATCCTTCCCTCTGTCCAAGAACTTTCCCCCTGGGTGGGGAAATAACAGCATTTCATAGACTGAAAAGGTTTTTAGAAGTGATGATTGCTGAACTTCGGTTGTGGCTGAGGAGCAGGCATTGCCCTGTGGAGGGCTCCTCACGGCTTTCATCTACCGAATTTATAATGGGTGCAAAAAACCATCAGTCCTGCTATTTTAAATTTCCACGGGAGGTTTAGATCAGACATCACAGAAACAAAAATTCAAGGAAAGGGTTACAAAGCACCGAAAGGGGCTGCCCAAGGCAGTGGTGGAGTCACCACCCACGGAAGTGTTCAAAAAAGCGTGGATGTGGGACTTGAGGGCAAGAATATTGGAAAAAGGTTCTGTTTGCAACCAAGCGAAGGGTAAGAGATCTAAAGGCCTTTTTGTAAGTTTGTTTTCTTTTAAATCTGCTTGCGTTCAGAGTTTGGCTTGCATAATGCATGTCATGGAAGGACGGGCAATTACACCAGCTTGGACTGAGGAAAAACCCAGTTTTCCAGTCTCATTTCCACACCTGGTTACGGTTGTAATTGTGAACACGGCAGTGATGGACCTGATGATCTTAGAGGTCTTTTTTCCCCAACCTTAACGATTCTATGATTGCATGACTCACGACAGACCCCAAAACGATGGCCGCGCTGCGCTCCCACCAAGATCCCACNCGGGCAATTACACCAGCTTGGACTGAGGAAAAACCCAGTTTTCCAGTCTCATTTCCACACCTGGTTACGGTTGTAATTGTGAACACGGCAGTGATGGACCTGATGATCTTAGAGGTCTTTTTTCCCCAACCTTAACGATTCTATGATTGCATGACTCACGACAGACCCCAAAACGATGGCCGCGCTGCGCTCCCACCAAGATCCCACCCGGGACACAGCCGCCGCCTCGCTGGGGCACCCAAGCGGCGTGAGGGAGCGGCTCCCGGGGCGGCGGCCGCGCTCCCCTCACGGCTTCCCGCGCAGGGCCGGCGGGCCCCGCTGCCCTTCCCCGCGGCGGGGCCGTGCCCGGGGCTGCCCTCACGGCCCCAACATGGCGGCGGGGCCGCACCTGCCC
>VWZW01005507.1:3710956-3774197 GCA_013397115.1 Edolisoma coerulescens
AGCGGCCGCCGGCAGCGCAGCGGAGGCAGCGGACGGGAGCAGCGGCCGCCGCCCGGCCGGCCCCGCAGGTAGGAGCGGGCAGCGCGGGCGGCTCCGTGCCCGCCGCCCCCGGGGCAGGGCTCTGCCCAAGCGGGTCCCGGGCACGGCCCGGCAGGTGGGGAGTGTCCCCCACGCCTTGCTTTGACCGAAAAGTTGCTTTTCCCCCCCAAAGCGTGCGCCGGCCGGACAGTGCCGCTGCCCGCGCCTTGTCCGGCGCTGCTCCCGGTGAGCGCTGGGGTGTTTTAAACTCCATTGACTGGTTATTTCCGCCCCCCTTCCCAGCTGGATAAAATCCCCGCGCTGGGAAGCACGGCCAAGCCTCACCCTCTCCTTGCGGGAGCGAGCGGGCACTGCCCGGCCGCCTCTCCCAGGTAGGGGCTGCGTGGGCTCCCCGGGCAGGACGCGGTCCCAGGGGTGCTGCAGCCTCTTCCAGCAAAGGAGACCGCTAAAAACATTCCTGCTTGATTTGTTTTTCCTTTCTTTCAAGGTTCACGATGTTGACAGCTATGTTCTTGGCTGCGCTCATTCTTATTACAGTACATTCGCAGGAAACTGAGGAAACCATAACGTACACGGTAAGGTTTAATAGACTTGGAGATAATTACTGCTTTGCGGGGATTCTTTGCTAAATGACCCTTAAGAAAAACCGAATTTCTTGCCAATGTATAGCATGTGCTAGAGGTCGCTGAGTTTGAATGTTAACCATAAAATAAGCTGTTCCTGCACTGAAACAGCGTTTAAAAGTTCAAGTTGACAAGATTGAGAAAAATAGGTTACAACTGCTTTTTTGGAAAAGTTTATCTACGTACTCAGTTTGAGGGACTGAACAAAATTCGGAGATTTTAAATTTTTTTTTTAATCCGTTTTCATAAAGAGAGGGTCCGTAGGACCTTCATTTGAAATATATGGAGTTTGACAGATAATTAGGTCAAACATTCTTTTGTGTTTTCTTATGGATATTTCAAGCTGTTTTTTACAAAATGTAAGTACTTCCAAATTTGGGGCTCTTAATGAAGCATCTGAATCCTGGAGTGATCATGGGACTGTTCTTTTCTGAGCTGGTTTTGAGCAGTGGTTTTGCATGGCTTGATAAAATTGTTCAAGAATACTGGAAATAGGTTCTGCTTGCAACCAAGTGACAGGCTAAGAGATTTAAAGGCCTTTTTGTCAGGCTTTTTCTTTTCAATCTGCTTGTGTTCAGTGCTTGGCTTGCATAATGCATGTCATGGAAGGAGTGGCAATTACCCCAGCTTGGGCTGGGGAAAAACCCGCATTTTCACATCTGATTACAGTTGTAATCCCTGCAACTTGCTTCATATGGGTGGACCTCTGGATGTGTGCACAGACATCAGCCCAATGCCACACAAGCAGAAAATTCTGCACACATGCAAAAAGTTAGAGAACCACAGCCAAAGCCCAGGATTGTGTCTTATACAAGTAATCCCACTGAAGTCAGTGGGATGGCTCAAGCAAGTAAATATTGCAGAGTTGGACCTTCTTGTAGAAGTTAGGGCTTAAAGAAGCCTCAAGTGAGCATCAGGAAGTCAGTCATAAAATACTTTAACACTGGGCTTTAGAAGCATTAGGGTTTTGAAGGCTGGGAGTACTTTTATTTAGAGGCTTCTGTGATTTACTTTTTTTTAAGTCCCTATATATAAGTGGAAACTGAAGATGTAAGTACCTTTTGAAAATCTGGACTAAACAGTGATCCCACCCTCCTCCTTTTTCACAGTTATTATACGAGGGGGTTTTTAATTATGTAGCATTTAACATAATTCCAATTATAGCAATTGAACATTTCTAGCAAGCCTACATGGCTTGGGTACCTAGGCTCCATTTTCAAGGAGGTCTTAGCATTTAGGTGCTTCACTGATCATTAAACTCCAATCACGTAAAACGAAACAAAAAAACTCCAGCTTTGGGAGATTTTGGTCTTGGGATGCTACTGTTTCTCATGCACACATTGTATCCACGGAGGGCCAAATCCTTTGCTATTGTAAAAGCCTTTGGCTGCAGTCATAGATGGACTTGGCTCCTTGCAGTTAAACAGACAGTACTTCTGTTGTGCATTAACAGGAATCGGGTGATTCAGTAAATGCATGAATTAGCTGTTTTCCTTTGGGTTTGCCTTTTCATAGCTACAGTAACTTTGGTGTTGTCAACTCAGCATGTAGTCAATCCTTTAGAGAGTGTCCACTTACCCTTTGGGGATAAAAACCCTTCCAAGTTACAACTCGCCGCCACGTTTGGCAAATCGCTGGTGTCACCTGCAAGAGAAGAAAATATTTTCAATCCTCCTGCTGAGTCGATGTCCGTCAGTAGCAGGTCCCTCAAAATAACTTGAGGCTAGGACCTGCAACAAGTGGATCTTGGCATTAGAAGGTCCAGTTTGTCACTTGTAAGTCCCTCAGCAGCGGAGGAGTTGCAGCAAGATTTAGCTTGCTTGACTGTGACTAATTCCATTAGCCAACTCCATTCTTTTTTTGTATGGGGCCATTAAAGTAATACCCCGAGCAGCCCAGGATGCACCTACACAGCACAGCCCTGTTGATTCGATGATATTTTAATATTTTAAATGTTTCTGCTGCCGTTGGTAGCACCGTGATACTTTGCAAATCAGACTCTGTAACTGTGACTTGCAATTAAAATGACTGCCCTCTGGACAATAGAATGTTTTTGGGCAGAGGAATAATGAAGATGCAGAGCGGAATATTTAAAATCGTTCCTGAACTTGCTGGCGTGCATTGATATGAAGAGTTGCTGACTATAGCCTTGTTTGAATTTTGCAAAGTCTTGTATAAATAAGTAGTCCTGCTGTTATAAACTCTGACCGTTCATTGTGTGTCTCACAATATAAATTGTCCTTCCTAGACTGCAGTTCCTGGAGTCATGTGATTAAAAAGCATGTGAATGAATTTCCAGCTGCCATGGGATCCTTCCCCATTGCTAGAGTGCTAATGGGAGAGAGGATGAAGCCCAGGGGCACAGAGTCCTCTTAGTCCCTCTGGCAAACAGACTCTGGGAATGAAAGAGGTTCACCTGTTGGAAGGCAGGGAATGAGACCCAAATTCAGAAAAACTTGCTGCTTTTTCATGAGAAGATTTTCTTTCTGGTCAGCTTAGTCACACCAAAGATCATCCAAGGAGTCAGCCAAGGACAGAGGGTATAAAACAGGGTATAGGAACAAAGCAAGGAGAAAGCAATGCTTTTCTCACTTTGTTCCCCAGCCTGCTCACAACAAACAACATCTTGGGAACTTCCCAAGACAGAGGCTCTCTCTGTGTATCAATCATAGAACATTCCGAGTGGGAAGGGGACCCACAAGTTTAGCTGTTCCTGCACAGCAGTGCTGTACCAATTTCCTAGCCCACCAAGGTATGCAAACATTGCATTTCCCTTTGTGTCACACTTTGAGTTCACTGAATACACTCGACCGTTTTTCCAAAACAAAGAACCCCGAGTAACCTAATTTATTTATTTTTTCTCCACAGCAATGCACAGATGGCTATGAATGGGATCCTGTTAGGCAACGGTGCAAAGGTACAGTAAATAATTTTCAAAGACAGACTTGCCACTGGTATTCTTTAAGTATTCTCACTGCACACCCCTGTTTTGGACACGGAGGTGCGCGTGCATGTCTCGTCGTGTTCTTTGTGTTAATGGCTGTTGCAGAAGGTTCGACTGTTAAAAGCATGACTTGTGTTGTTGCTAACCACAGATATTGATGAATGTGAAATAGTCCCAGATGCATGTAAAGGTGGGATGAAATGTGTTAACCACTATGGAGGATACCTCTGTCTACCCAGAACAGCGCAAATTATTGTAAATGAGCGAGAAGAAGCAGCAGCTGAATCCACAAGTGGTCGAAACAACGTCATTCGCCGGACCCCGGCCGACCCTCAGCGCGCCCCTCCCAACCCAACCCACCAAATCCAGTGTGCAGCTGGGTATGAGCAAAGTGACCACAACGTGTGCCAAGGTAAGCCAGTGCCTGCCTCGCTTCTGCTTCCGCTGCCGTCGGAGTGTGGGTGACAACAGGCCCAGGGAAATGACAGCCTGCAGCCCTTGCGTTGATCAGAAGGGACTGTTGCTCCATTAACACGTTAACAGATACATAAATAAAATACAGAAATGTTATTGTTGTTGTTCAAGGTACCAGAATGTGCAGTTTGTTGCAGCCTTACAGTCTGTTCCATCTATTTTGGGGTAACAAGTCAAATTAATTCTGTTGTCTGTAGCTCCTAAAAAAAAACCTTTACAGCAATTCTAGCGAAGCATTTTGTGTTGTACTAAGTATGTCTAGGAAAGGAAGTGCTCTGAAAAGAGTGGGCAATGCAGCAAGGCATAAACAATTTGGAAAGATTTGGAGAACTCTGTATTTTTCAGTAAGTGAATGCTGAATGAACAAAAAATAACCACAGTATGAACTTTTGCTTAGAGCAGGCTGCAGTGCAGAAGGGTCCTGTGTTTTTATCATGGATAAGGAATATTCCTCCAGCAGTAGGAACCCAACTTCTGAACAGCCTGTGCTCTTCTGATCTCTGTGGAAGTAGCTCTAGGCAGATCCTGCCAGTTTACTTCCAGTCCTAGCCTGGCCACTCTTTGAAACTATGGCAATGGAGAGCTTTCATCTGAGTGTACATACACCACACACAGTGCCAAAAATTCTCAAGGCATTAGCAATGTTAATTGTATGCATTCAGGAACCAGCCTCACAAGCACTACTGTAAACTAAGACTGTCTCATTTATTATTTTATATAAATAGTTTACTCTTCTACTTGCTGAAGTAACAAATGTTTCGGCCATTGTTTTGTTTTCTTTCATAGAAATACATTCTACTCCTTGCTCACAAACTTGCTTTTCAAGCACGTTAGAGGGACACCCGTGCAAAGAGAGGGCAAAACTTGAGCCCGTGGTTCATCTTTTCCACTTTGTGGCCTGTAACAGTATAATCACATAAAATACTACTTGAGGGACTATAATCAGGGCAGGCTGTAATACACAGTGGTAGTTTCCTTCTCCCTGGTATTCATGTACACAGAACATTATTTATCACTAGTAAGTAAATTCCCTGTCATTCTGGAGCACAGCAATCATCATGGAGGCTGGAGGAGTTATTTTTGTAGGCAAAGCTTCAGAGTTGCATTTCTGGCTTATCTGCTCATGTCCAACATTTCTGCCACTCTGGTTTGAGAATGTCAGGTACAGAACCTACCACAGGAGGTCAGATCCCCTCAACCCTGGGTGTTCACTGGGGGTCATCAAGGGAAAATCAATGCTAAGGATGGAAAATTGGTTTTTTCCTTAGTTTAACTTGGCAAAGCAGCAGCAGAACCAGGAGCAGAACTGCTGGGTTTGGCCTGGCAGTCCCTCCTTCAGGTGATGCTGCTGGCACTACTCTGCACCGGTGCACTGCAATAGACTGCTCCAACTTTAGCACGTAACAACGTTTTTATTTGATAGAAAATGCAAGTCATGCTGGAAAATTTCAAAACATACCCATCCCTTTTGCTACACTGGCTTTAGGTGTATACATTTGGGACAGAGTAGGGAAGTTGGACAGCATTTAGTACCCATAGTTTGTCCTCCAGATAAAGGTTGAGGGTTAGATTTAAGTTAGAGACTGACAACTGGTTGAGGTTTCTGTTTTGTTGAGGAGAAATTGGTGGTGATACATTACTATTACTTTACTCCATGCTCTGGCTTCCTGGAACTTGCAACTAAATATTTCTATTCAATTCACAAATCTTTGGTTAATTTATAACAACAGCGAAGTGTTGTTACAGTACCAGAACTTTTAACCAGCAGGCACACAAACTATGGTGAAATCTTGGGCTTGACTAAATCAAGCTACTCATTTCCTCATGCCAAAATTTCAATCTAGATGCAGAAAGCATGGAAATATTAGTGTTTAAAAGCTGAAATGTATTGTACTGAATGCATTCCAGCTGGAAAAAGGGTAGTGGACAGTGTGCTTGAAAGAAAGGATAAAAGAGTTTTGGAGCACTTAAAGCATGCACTCAACTTCATGATCTTCATGCCTTTCACTGCTGAAAATATCTTATAAAAGATAATCTTGATCAGCAATGGTCCCGCTGCGGATTTATTTAATTATGGTTAAAAGACTTTGCTATGATAACTGCTTGAGGCTCCTAGGGAGTGTAACTTACAGATACAGTCACACTTAAGCTTGTTTTATTGTTTAGTAAATCAAATATGAAGTCCAGCTCCTTCTAATTGTTTGCAGATGTATGACATTTTCCTTCCAGTCCAGCAGCACTAAGTATTTTATAACCAATGTGAAAGTGTGGAGACCTCTGTTTCAAACAATAACATGCTCTGAGGAGCTGAATTACTGACATCATGCTGCAGTGTGAGGGGCCTTCTGTTTTAACACAAATGTCCACTCCCTTTTTAAACATGGAATAGTGGGGGAATGACAGGCCAAACACACTCCTGTGGCTCCTGTGCTTGGAATAAATGCACATAAATGCCACTGCTCCTGGTGGATTTCACTCCAGTGATGTGCTGATATGCATTTTTATAACTACTAGTGAGCAGAAATATGTTTTGGTATAGTCACACTGATGTTAGAAGTGGGGGTAGCAAACATTTCCCGGGATGTCCTTAAGACACTCTTTCTGAGCAGTGATGCCAGGAACCCCCAAACTGAAGCAAGGGTGAGGGAGGTTATTCTGGAGGAAGATCTCTGATGTGGAAAATGTTGTGCTTCAACGTAAACACTTGAATTGTACTTTAAATTCTGAGTTTATGACCTTAACTCATCCCTTCCCTTCCCATCCCAATCAGTTCCCACCTCACTGTCACTCCTAAATTTGGTCCTTAAGGGAGATTCCCATACGTGGCACCCGGTCATACTTTCAGGAAGCCACTTGGGTGTTCAGCCCTGCCTCTGTGAGGGTATCACTGTAATGGGGAAGAGCAAAAAACAGAGTAAGAAATAATTTGAAGCAAATTACTGAGTTAAACTAATGTTCCCAGACACTTTTTGCCTGATAAAAACCATAAATAGCTGCACTCTGTGCCTGCATACAGGACTGAGTTGTATTTTACTTTGTTGTTAGGCTCTCTGTGATTTGAGTCTGCTCCTATTGAAGTCAAAAGAAAATCACCCAATTAATTCAATTTTGTCAAACCTGGTCTGTAAGAAAGTACTGGCTTTTCCTAGAACCTTAATGACACTTGAATGAAAAAAAAAGGACCAAAAAAGGTACCAAATAACCTGTAAACTTGAGAAGGGAAAAGAACTTATTTTTCTTAATTCCTGTCATGCTGGCAACACAAGCAATAAAATAAGCAAAGTTTTTTGCTCCTCAGCTAGATTAGCTTTTGATATCTCTCCAGTCTGTTTGTAACCCTTTGTGCTGCTGTAATATCAAAGTACAGGAGGGAGACAGATTGCAATACAAGAGATCAGTGCTTGCTTATGTGGGAGAAAGACATTTCTCCAGAGTTCTGCCCAGACTTGGTGGACATTGGCTGCTTTTTTCCTCCTCTCTGGAAGGAGGAAAAAAATGAATTTGTTTTCTGTGCTGTGGTTATTTTTCCCCCTGCAAAATCATTTTAGGTATCTTTACACTAGTTGGGGGCTAGGGATTTTTTCATTTGTTAAGTTTTCTGTTAAATTTAATTGTTAAGTTTAATTTGTTAAGTTACTTTTTTTTAAAGTAACTTACCATACTCAAGCTATGCTTTTAACTCGAGTTAATTAAGTGTGAAGAAGTCAAATAAGGCTAAATTTTGCATCTGTAAAGTCCTTTTTGTTGTCCTGTTAAGGAAGGAGGGACAAGGGGGAGCAGTTCATGATGCCCTGTTTTCCATAGAGAAATCCCTTTATATTATATATATTTACACGTCAGGGATACGCAACTGGCATATAAAGGGCATAAAAGGTGTGGGAGTGCAGGTGCACTTGGCTGCCCTTGGCAGAGCCTGGCTGTGCCTCTGGCAGGAGCTCCTCCCTGGCATTTTTGGCTGGGGCAGCACAGCCCCTGTGCACTGCAGCTCCTAATGAGCTCCACTTACAGCGCTTTGATTCCCCTCCCCGAGCGGTCCTGGAACGTGCAGCCACATCCAGTCCAGCTGAAACAACCTGAAATGCACCCCAGGGGTGCCACTAATGTGCCACAGCCACTAATGAGCACTCAGCCTTCAGGGCCAGACTCCAGGGAGCCTCCCAAGTGCATGGACTGGGATTTTGGAGCCTCTGCACCAAGTTGGGATCTGCTCCGATGGGTTCAATCCATTTGCTAATACAGACACAGCCTAAAATACACCTATAGAAGTTCCTTAGCCATGGAAATGTTTTGTAGAGCTTTTTGTACAGTATTGTACCATCCCAACTCTTCCCCTTCCTGTAGGTAAGGAGTGCTTTTTAAAATGCTTCAGGGCTACTGGTAAAAGAGACTGAGGTGTGACAAATTTAGTTCCACAGTTGTTCCTCTCAGGGCAAGACTGTTTACAAGGACATGCAGTGACAGGACAAAGGGGAATGGGTTTAAATGGAAAGAGAGTAGGTTAGGAGAGAGAAGGTTAGGTTAGATATTAGGAAAAAGTTCTTCCCTGTGAGGGTGGTGAGGCCCTGGCACAGGGTGCCCAGAGAAGCTGTGGCTGCCCCATCCCTGGGAGTGTCCAGGGCCAGGTTGGACGGGGCTTGGAGCACCCTGGGATAGTGGAAGGTGTCCCTGCCCATGGCAGGGGGTGGAATGAGGTGATCCTCAAGGTCTCCTTCCAACTGAAACCTTTTTATGATTCTGTGAACACCACCAGGCCTGCTGAGGTTGAGGATAGGGTGAGGACAGAGGCTGTGGCAGGAAAAGTAAGGCCTGGTTATCTGGTTTAGGATGGGAGTAGCTCAGAGTGCTCCCTCAGGCCGCGTGCTTGTGCAGCACTCCAGCAAGTGGGGAGCACTTGTTGCCAGCTGTAGCCACTCTAAGAGACCAACCTGGTTACATGTGCCATTTCAATACTCCTTACTGGGACAAGCCACAGGAATTCTGCAGGTCTAAGAGGGTCCATGGAAGGACACAAGCTGACACTTCCACAGCTCTTTGTTCGTAGCTTCCAATTAATTCCTTCTACACTTGGATACATCATGCAGAGATCATCTCTCATCAGCCCATTCCGAACCAACTGTTCAAGCTGTTAATCTGTGAAACTGCTGCATTCTGCTGCAAAGAAGCATCTCTTTAGTAGCCCTGAGGGTCCAGAGGGGCGTTCACAAAAACCCATCTTGTTTTGAGGGCCTGGTTTTGGGCATTTTTGAAATCTGGCCACTCTGAATCATCTTCCCATCTGTGCTATTTGCACAGCTGTGGGTGTCAAGTCAAGACCTTGGAGAGATATTCTCTGTTCTGTCTGACCATTTTACTGTGAACATCCATCACGAGCATAAATACTAGCAGCTGCTTTCCTTGCCTGAGTTAGTTACTGCTTTCCCATTGTCCTGACCCCTGCCGGAATACGCTCAGTGTGTTGCAGCTAAAGATTCCTCCCATTTGCTCATCGTGCTGAGTGTCCTAGAGGCAAGCAAGCTTCCCCAAGTTGTATTTACCTTAGCTTCCCGAACTGGGATTATGCAGGCAAGCACTGGACTTCAAGTTTAAGTAAACTCATTAGCAGTTCTCATGGCTTCTTGCAGCAGAAGAATGGGATCACACAGTAGTCACCTCGGCTGTCATCCTTGTGGCTTGCATTTGTTGATTTTGAAGCCTGTTGCCTTAGTAGCTCAGAGGAGGCTCATGTTTTGACAGACAAAACACAGCAAATGGATTCAGAAGGCACATGGCCTGAAGAAAGTCCAAACTCCAGCCATCTGTCCTCCTTCAGAATTCCTTTCTCTAAGCCGGAGGTCTTTTCCACAATGCAATCAGGAATAACACCAGATAGCAAAGGGGAAGAATGTGCTTATGCCTGATCCTGACTTGGCATTCCAGAGTACTTGGCACCCCATTAAACAGCTCAGAGCACTCATTGCTCTCTTCGAGGAATTCCCTGTACCTGTTGCAGACACTCAGACCCGAGCATCCCACAAGTCAGGAAAACTACACAAGGAGTGAGGGCTGTCACCTGCTGCACTCGGCAGCACCAGAGGGCACGAAACAGGACTTGGGGCAGCACGGGCTGGCTTTTGTTCCCTGGGCCAAAACCTGCTCTCAATGGAATACATTCCACAGCACCACAGTGATACAGGCACTTTCCCCAGCAGCGCCAAGGCGCCCTGGCAGCTGCTTTTAGCACCTCTCTCAGGTAATTTTATAGTGACACTATTGCCACTGGGATGTTCTCACTGTGCTTGCTCTGGGCAGTTGTTTCCTCCCAGTCTCCTGCACTGTCACTCCTCAGCCTCCTGAGAAAGGCTCTGTGCTCCTCCTTTCCCCAGTTTTTTGCTCAGGATGATTTTCTCTCAACCATTGCTTTTTTCCTCCATTTTCAAACCTGATTCCCTCTTCGGATTAATTAGTGTATACTGGAAATGCTCTTACCTGTGTTTTATTTTCACTCCTGCAGTCTGTGTTACTGAGTCACCTTTGCTAGAACGTTTCTAAATGATCTCAGCATTGCAGACACATTTTTCAAAGGTCCAAGATTTTTCTTGAGCCTCTCCACTGATGGGACACAAATTTAGGAAACTGGAAAACTAGTTCAAGAGCTGAAATTTGAAACGGTTAATTCCTTCATTTTATTCTCTTTCCAAGTGATTTCTCCCTTCCCATGCTGGCCAAGGGAGACGATAGCTGCTGCTTCTGTGTGCCAAAACAGCCCTACAGGAAGAACAAAGCTTCCTACAAAGGCAGCAGAGGCCTGTTTGATTCCTCCCTGCACCACCCAGGGATGCCTCTGTTCCTCTCCCCGTCCTTTGCTAGGGAACCCCATCTGCTGCCCCACAGCCAAGCACCCCCGTCTCCAGCACTGTGTGAATTCATTCCGAGGGCTGTTTAGACTTGCTGCTTTGCCATTTTCCTACTGTCAAAGGCAGTGGGAGTGTTACAGGACTCCTTTCTAGTGAGGTATTTTTCGTCTGGTAGAAAACCACAAGGAGAGTGTTAATTTTTGAGTTCACCTACCAGGTTGCATCTTAAACATTCCACGTTTTTTGTGGTGTAGTCAACTCCTCTCGTGCTGCTCTTTGTCATGGCAACCCCTTTGTGCCCTGTCTGTGTTAACTGGGTAAGGATTTGTACTTTTTGATCATGGGATAAATGTAAGCTGAGCTTGACGACCTCCTTTTATTATACTTAAAATTTAGTCCTTTTTTTCCCCCTCTGTGATGCTTTTTGAGCTACTTTTTCTGGGCTATCATTATTGATGCATGGTCTAGAATAAGTCACATGAAATTTAGGCATCCCTTAGCCTGAAGGGTTCTTATCAAAGGGAATTTTGCCACATACCTGTCAAAGTTTAGATGCTTCTATCCACAAGACTGGAAGATCTGAACTGGGCTTGTAAGATCTCTGTTTTCTGTATGACAAGAAAACATGGAAGAGGTAATCAGACATATAAAGTTCATGAGTTAAAAGTATGAAATTTCACCCAAAAAATCTGTTTCATTTTTAATCTGCTAAGCTTTGTTTTCATAGCAGTCAGAAAGCAAGAGTTTTGGAGAGAAAGTTATTTGCCGTAATTCAATAGACAGCAAAATGTAACCTGAAAAAAACCATCCTAAACACACAAGAATGCTGCTCGTACCTTCTTTCACCTACCTTTTAACTTTACTAAAAATACAAGAGGGATTTGCAAATTACAGAGCTCTGAAGTATTTTAGCACACATGTAGTTATTATGGAATACCTTTAATGCTCCTTCACATTTGTGTCTTATTTGTTAATCTGAAATGACGTTAAAGGTTGGTTCTGTTGTAAGCAGAGCAGAGAAATATCTAAATTTTGTTAGGTATAATTATATGATCAAAGCTGAAAAAAGTGACTAAGAAAACATGTGTTACCCACACTTTTATAAGCTTCAGTGCTAAGAAAATTTCTTGAGGCTCAGAAATAACTTAGACATTTTCTAGCAAAATGTATCCCAAGCTCTTAATTAAGCATTTTTAAAATTCGGTAGTCAGTAGCCCCTTGTCTGTTGCTGTTACTGAATGGCTTAAAAAAATAACTTTAAAGTGAAATTCTTAAATGGAATGACAAAGGATTCAGTGTGTGAAGGTCTATCTCCTGGGAAGAGATGTTTACTTTGGGAAACTCTGAATCTGGCTTTATTAACTCCTCATTTAAAAAATTCATGCCTTCGATTGGACATATTAATTAATTAAGCCTGTTTTGATCAGCTCTGAGGAGGAGAAGCTATTGCTGAGCCTTCCTTTACAAGCTGAATTTAACCTGAAGGAAACTCCTGGCGTGGTGCATGAGCCAGTGTGAGATGATTTAAGCAAATCTGACACTGTACTTGAGCATGTTCAGCCCGTGCCTGAACAGATGTTCCATGGAGATTCCTGAGTACAAACAGAGCTCATTCCAGGGTTTTTGTGTGCATCTGCCTGCAGATGGGACTCCTGTTAACAGGTAACTGGGCAGAATGTGTGCAATCAAACCAATCCCGCTATCAGATGGAACCCAAACTCTGACAAGGCAGATTGCTCTGCACATCTGGGCCTTATTCCAAGAGTTAAGTTCGGGTTTCAATTTTAATTAAAATTCACCAGAGTTAAAGAAACCCAAAGGGGAAAAAAAAAAATAAAAAAGAAGGCATCTTATGGGATATAAAGCCCCCATAATTCCAGAAAAGCAGTAATTTGGACAATCAGTTCCTGAATATCTGGTAGCATTATAAATTTAGAAAGAAATCCTTATCAATACTGTAACAGCTGCCTGTTGTCAGAAGTACTCAGAATTGGGAAATGCAAGGACTTTTGACAGGTAACAATGTTCTGTGGGGTTTTAAAGAGGTTGCCAATAAGGTAACATTTAATAACAATCTTGCACAGAGCAAAGGCATCAAACATGGCAAAGTGAGCAGAAATTTAAGTGTGATTTTAGCTGACTTGACCTCTCTTATGAAAATATACAGGAGAAACAATCTCTTTCTTGTCTAAACTTACTCTGGGGAGAACTCTGAGTATCTGGGATACAGAGTAGGTGGAATTAAATATACTTTCAGAAGCAACAAATACTTGCTTGTAGTTTTTAAAGCACTTTCTTCATAAATGAATTTGGTTCTCAAGGGACTTCCCTATCAGGAGCCAGTTCTCCACAGAACTTTGAGATGATAAAGGTGACCTGGGTAGAACAAGGACTTGCCTGTCACGCCTGGAGTGAGTTAAAAGCAGGAATATAAGAATATTTCACAGGGCAGTGAGCACAGAATCACATCAGAGATAAGCAGTGCTTTGGAGCACCCCCTGCTCTGCCCCTGTGGGCTGTGGATGACACCTGACTTCGTTCCTCCCAGAAGTTGTTGGAGACTAAATCAGGAAAGAGTGCAGAATCCAAAAGTCCTTCCCATTTCCCAAGGGGAAAAAAACCCCCATGTTCTTCTCTGACATCATCCTGCCTGCATGGACTCTGCATCCAGACCTTCCTCAGTCTTATCTGGCTTAATTTGAAGCATCGAGACAGATTTTCTTTCCCACTCTCTCCTTATGTGTTACTGGAGTAGAAAATAATTTGGGGATGGTTGATATTCCAAAGATATTCCTGACACTTCCAGCACTTTTTCCCTGGAGCAGAAAGCACTGCACAAGCAGATAAAAATGATAGACTTAACACCACTGAGCACCCCTCGGGTTTCTAGTGTTTGCAGAAGCAGGAGAACATTACAGCTTGAACTAAGCTGAGGTGGAAGAGAGTTAGAACTACACTCCTGATAGCACTTGTGCAGGAAAAAAAACACCCATTTTCCCCATTGCAAACACTGACCAGTATTTAAACAACGCAGAAATTATATTCCTAAGTTTTAATCTATTAATCAGCATGTGAAAAAGGATGATTTTGAGGAGGGGGCTGGTTTTTTGTATGTGTTCCAAGACAAAGTATTCCTCTATTAGAAACTGTGGCTCTCTATGCCTATAAAAAGGAAAATTGCCCGTTTCTAGAAAAGATATTTTTATGAAAAGGTTGCTTCATTATGTATTTAAATCAAAACATTCTCTCCATTCTGGTTACACTCAGAGCTCAGTATCCACTGTGAGGAGAATCTCTTCCTTACTATGTATGCAGATTTATAAGGCTCCAGGCACCTTTGAAATAAATTGAAAGCACAGCCATGTAATAGAGCCAAAGCCCAAAAACCAGCCAAGGAGATCCACCCAGCAACACCCTCGAACACCCTCAGCTCTTCCCCTAAGCACAGCTTTAGAGAGCTGGTCTTGATCTTGTCTCCGCTTTCTCCACCCTCCTAAAAGCTTCCTGGGGGATTCCCCAGCTCCGGAGCCATGCAGGGGCTGTTTGGGATGCAGCAATAGTTCACTTGCTTGGTTTTCTTCCCTCTCAAACAGCTCAGGAGCAGGGCAGCTGCCTGCAGAGCCTGGGACAGGGGAGATACCAAAAAACAGGAGCAGCAGGAGAAAGCAGCAGCTTGGGGATGAAGAGAGGTTTTAACAGCAGCAAAAAGTGTAGCAAAAGCATACAGAAATAATCAAGGCAGGTTTGTAGCTGCTGTTTCCCACTTTGAAACTCACAATTTGAGTCTTTATTTGTGATGCTGGAAGGTAGCATGGCTGGAGGAGCCCCCAAAAGGAAACGCTTCCCAAAATCTCTGCCATGGGATAGGAGCGAGAGCAACAGTTTAAGAGCTTAATCAAACAAAGGTCTGGACATTTTATACAGAGAGAGCAGAAGTTAAAAAGCAGCGACTTTTGAAAAGGTTAGCAAACCTAATTTATGCTCAGGGCAATCCTCAAGCCTTAAAGAATGTCAGGATGAAGTTGATTGCTGAAGAGCAGACCAGTGATATCTGTACTTTTCTGCAGTATCTCCCAGTGCCCAGTTTGAGAAAGCAGAGTCTAAGTTTTCCATCTTGCTGGATTTGGTGGCTTTTACCTGTGGGTTGAGCACAAAGCCAATTCCCCTAAGCTCTGGCTAATCAGTCTGGTGGACATCAGATGTTCAGTCCCACAATGGAACCACTCCTGGCCCTATGAGCTGCAGAAGGTTGAGACTTTTTTTGGGAGAGCACAAACCAGTGTAGTTTTGTTAAAAATTAAAAACATTGGGAAATTCAGACAAAAGTTTCTGTAATTCTGACAAAATCGTGTGTAAATAATCTGATTGTTAGCTGTCAAATGCAATTTCTATATCAAAAAGAAATCAGGTGTTGATATCAGAGCATTGTAATCACAGGAATCATGGTTTGTTACTGTGGGGCAGAGCAAGCAATACTGAAATTCAGTGACCCTGAGTGCTGGCACAGCTTCCAGGGGCCCTCCAAGGCCCCATTCTCCTGGACAACCTGTGCATGGAGAAGGAACTGTCCTGCTCTAAACAGCCTCATGGGGCATGCACTTCCCTACCTTAAGGCTTGGACTCGATGATCCCTTTCAACTCAGAATATTCTGTGATCTGTGCCCTAACCAGCACATCACGCCCCACAGTCGCTGTGCTCAGCGGTGCATTTGGGACAAAAGCAACAGCAGGAGCAGCTTCTATCATTCCTTACATTTGATTCTTTGTTTTAGTATCTGTCATGTCCAACCCAGCCAAAAAGTGCCCTCAGCACATTCTGGCTGGTGGAGGCTGAGGGAGCCCGGGGGCTCCATTCACGTGCCTCACGTGTGACCAAGCAGGGGCCAAGGGGCCACTCCACAGCCTGGTCCTCAGGGTGGGGTCCCACTCCTGCCACAGCCCCGAGCAGAAGGCTGGAAGCAAAGCATTAAAGGGACCGGTTGGGATTCACACAGACTCAATGGCCATTGCAGGGGTTCAGCCAGCAAGAACAACCCCAAGTGTGTAAGAACAGGAAAAACAGCAAAAATGCAGCATAAAACAAAAAGGGGTTTTTAACTTGGCTGTAACATTCCGAGCGGGACAGCCGTGGGATGTGCCTGGATGGAGCCCGGCCCCACAGAACACACCAACACACACGCACTCGGCCTCATGGCCCAGAGCTCCAGAGCTGCCTCTGTCACACAAAGCCAGCTCCAAGACAGCATTACTGTCCCGTTGGGATGCACTTGGGATGGGCTGCACAGACAACAGCCCTTAAAAACTGGAATGATAATGTGCAGGTTTTTCCATTCCTATCATTTGTCCTTAATTTGAAAAATTAAATGCTTATGTCCCATTGTTAACTATTCTTAGCACTAATTTCACAATTTAGCCCAGTGGTGACCAACTGGTTTCCCTACAGTTCTTCTCTTAGTTCACAGCTGGGCTGAATTTATTTAGTTTGGTGCTTAGGTTGCATTAAAAAAGGTTGTGTGACAGTCTCCACATGTTTTAATCAGAAACCTCACTGCACTCAATTCCTGCCTGAAGAACACTATAAAAAGTCAGAGAAAAGAAAGGTAGTAGAGTTCTCCATTCTAGTTTATAGCTTAGAGTATGTTTACAGCAGCCCAGAATAATTCAGGTGAGAAGGGACCTTGGGAGGTCTCTAGCCCAACATCCTGCTCAGCTCTGAGATCAGACCTGGGAGATTTATCCAGTCACAGGGCTTGAAAAACCCCGTGGATGGAGAGCACACAATTTTTCTGGGCACCTGTTCCACACCTTGACTGCCCTAATGGTGAAAAAGGTTTTCCATATACCCAGAACCCCTCCTTTCAATTCATCCTAGATTGACACAGACAAAAGAGATGTGCTAAACATGCAGATGTAGGGGAAAAGGGTTTGTTTTCTTACAAACGTGTAGGTGAGGAAGTGTTTTCCATAAGGGAAGGTAAAAATTCCCTAGGTTTGAACGGAAACATTTTCCTGAGGAGCAGGCTGGCTGAATGTCATTCCCAACCTCCCATGACCCAACTCCTGCCACAAGTGAATCTCTGCAGCTTTTTCATTTCCAGATAAAAACAAAAAAATTAATAATATCAGTGTGTATCCACAAAGAAGGCAAGAAGTGAAGTTTCACTGATCAGTGACTGTGCTTACTTGAACTCTGAATAACTGCAGGTATTTTCATAACTACTGCCCACCAAGCTTCTCAAAGTACTGAGAGCACATCAAGACTGATTTTAATAAACAAAACCACTGTTTGTACTTTGAGGTGTCATATAAGACACCTTTAGCTGGATTACAGGATTTAAAGCACACGTTTAGATCCCTGTGTTTTCCCTGACACCTTTGCACATGCCTCATTTTACACAGCTCCTCACTGCTGTCCTCAGTCAGTCCTTCACCTCGTTGCTAGGAACTTTTATTTTAAAACCCCTCACTAAAAAACTTGCCAGAGCAAGCCTGCAATACCAGGCACAGGCTGATCCTACTCATGGGTGGGTAGGAAATGCTTGAGAGTATCAGAGGGAGTAGCCTTGATCTGAGGAATTGGCTGTTTACTCAGCTTGCAGCTCCATTGCTGGGACAGCTCTCAGATCACTGCTGAATATCACAGCTTGTCTCACATCTACCAGTGCTGCCCCTTTTAGTTACTCTTCAGTTCTCGTTTCTGTTTAATTCCTTATTCTCCCTTCCTCTCTGCTTTACTTAAACTTTTGGCAATGAGTGCCAGAACCTGACTGAAAACAGCAGTTCACACTGTGATCCTGGATAAATTACTGTACAATTAGCAACGTCACTTTCAAAACGTTAATGAAATAAAGCTGCTCCTTTAGGAAACCAGATACTTTACAGTTGATGATTTATGGTGACTCCAAACAGGATTGTGAATTTGCAGTCCCAGATGAGGCCATGCTGTCACTTTTATTCAATAAATACTTCGTGCCACTGCTATAGGAAGCGAGGCCTGGCTTGGCTACAAGAACCATCTCCTCAGTATCTTCTCTGTAAAATCTTATCCCTTCTGGAAGTTGAATTTCAAACTTGTTGATGATCTGCAAACCAGATCCATTTTGTCCCTTCTGAGAAGCAGATGGATGCAGTGGCTGCTTTGGGACAGAATGACACGTAGCTGTGCATCCACAGAGATCTTTCCAGGAACTTCTCAGATTCCTTTTCTGGCTCAAGGGGCCTTACTCTCCACTACTGGACATTTTGGGCAAGCACATGCACATGTAATAAGTGTGAAGCCTTGTGAGGTAAATAAAAATTCCTGCACAAGTAAGGGGAATAATAAATCAAGCCCAAGAGTTTTAAGTCAATATGAAGAATTAACCTATTTACTGAACCTTCTCTGTAGATAAGAGTTCATTGTTCTTTGCTTTGAAAAGATTTTTGTTTTTAATATGTATTTAGCCTTACTTATCTATTATGCTTTGCTTCCTTTTCATTTTCCTTTCATTGAAAACAAGACCTAACTCCTTAAAAATCATTTGGACTTGATCCTAAAACACACTGAACACTTCCCAGTCCAGAAAATAATAGGGTACAAGAACTTTCATGACTTGGTTTTCGTTTGTCCGAGGTGTTTTTGAACCTCTGAAATCCCTTCAGAAGACACTGTGGTTATTAGCTGAGACATTATTTCTTTTCTTTCGTGCTGATTTTTTTGCTGATCCATGAAATCTCCAAAGCAAACTAACAGCCTATTAGATCCTAAATAAATTTAGATGCAGATCTCACTGCAGAGGATGTTCAATTAACTGCTAGAAACCAGTCTTGCCATTCCACTGGTGTTTTGCATATTTATTGGTAGCATCTGATTAATTAAACCCAGCCTCTAAATCAAGGCAGTTGGTTAAATGCTATCTATGAAAGTTTTCAAGGTACTGAGGCCCACATGTTTTCAGTTGGCTAAAAAACTTCCCCTCCTTTTCAGTAGTCCCTGTCTGGAGACCTTGTCTTTTGAAAAAGCTTTTAAAAAAATAATCTTTACAGGCCACAACTTTCATTACCTTGCTGTCCTCTGAAATGCCCCCCTCTCTCCTCTCTAAGTCTGTTGGCTGCTTGAACACGGTCCTGGGTTTTGGTTCAGGGTTTGGAGCAGCAGAACAGGGGAATCCTTCTCAACAGCCACAGCTTCTGAAAGCCAAGAGCTCAGAGAAATCCAGGTTCTAGGTCAGACCTCCCAAACTCACACAATGAATTTGAAGTCGATTAGCTTGGCAGAAGGCTTAATGTTGCATACATTGGTTTGGGTTATTCAAGCTAACAAATATAATTGCATAAATAACAGGATTAGTAAATTACTTTAAAAAATTACTTTAAAACACTTTAGCTTTAGAATTTTAAGCAATTCCCCCCTTTATCCTATAGGTAAGAAATTAATGTGCTCACAGATATTTACTCTTTCTCCACTATAAATAGACCACCTTCCTAATACTCAGCTACATCTCTCCTTGCTTCACCTTTTCATTCTATTCTTTGCTCTTGGCATTAATTACTTGGATATAATTAGCCTCCCCTAGATTCATCTTTTGCCAGTTCACCTCTTGCCTCATCAGTTCCTGGAAGACAGCACTTCCATGAGGAAAGAGCCACCAGTGAATTTTGTTGCCATCCAGCAGCTCAGTGAGCATGGCATGGACTTCCCCCGAACTGCTCCACTGCAAAGCCGAGTGGGCAATCGATGCACTGGAATTAAATCCATCTGGAAGGTATTTGAGGCAGCAAGGCATCTCTGAGAGCCCTGAGTATGATTGACAGCTTTTCCCAATAGCTTTGATGAAAGTCTAAATTGAGAAATCTCTTCTCCCATCCTGCAAGAATTTATGAGCAGAATTTATTCTGACCAACCAACATTGGCCTGTGTTCAGCAGCATCTGAGGCCCTCATGTTTCCCTGTGGATCCTGCCCAGTCATTAACCTCTGCAGTGGTCACGGAAAGGCTGCAGTGGATTTTAATCACACATTCGTGGCTGTCTACTGAGAGCTCCAGACAGCCAGGCAGTGCCAAATAATGTACTGACAATGTCCTGGGCATCCCTCAGATGTGCCAGGATGCAGACAGGCATCCCTGGCACTTGGCTCATACATTCCATTTGCAAGAGCAAAAAGATCTGGGATCTCATGCCTTTTAAAGAAGGGAATGGAACACACAGAGAACCAAGCAAAGAATCTTTGGGGGGAAAAAAATAGGATGAAGAAGGTCCTCAATGCTTTTTCAGGAAGGACAGCTACAAGAAAGATGGAGAGGGACTTTTTACAATTTACTTTTTTGCATTGAAAGAGTGGGTTTACATCAGATATTAGGAAAAAAATTCTTGGCTGTGAGGGTTGGGAAGCCCTGGCACAGGTTGCTCAGAGAAGGTGTGGCTGCCCCATCCCTGGAAGTGTTCCAGGCCAGGTTGGACAGGGCTTGGAGCAACCTGGGATAGTGGGAGGTGTCCCTGCCCATGGCAGGGGGTGGCACTGGATGAGCTTTCAGATTCCTTCCAACCCCAGCCACTCTATCATTCTAAAGCTTCCCACTCATCTTTCTTCCTGGGGCCAGAAGCAAGAGAAACATCTCAAGCCACAAAGTATTAAAAAACTTGTCCAGTGAATCCGTCAGGGCTTGTTCCTTCCCTTCCCCCGGTAGCTGCAGAGCCAATTCCTTTTATTCCTGCCATTCTCTGGAGGCAAAAAGCTTGGTTTGGACAGGCATCAGTGCTAATGATTGTCCCACAGATCCTCTCCCTGTATCCTGGGCCCCGTGCTGCTGGAGCTTTCCAACCCCTGCCAGTGACCCCGGACTCTCCTGACATGGAGCAATGGCCCAGACCAGTGTTCCCTCCTTGGAGGGGTTCGTTCCTCCCTGTCCTTGGCTCTGCTGCCCACGGAGCATCAACGTGTTCTGGGGAGCGCCCACACTTGGTCACAACCACAAATGGCTTCAAAAGCAACAATTTTCTTTAATTTGGTTGCAAACTGCTCTTTCAGGAATTTCATCAACTTGCAGGGAGTAGCAGGGATTGTCAGAGGAGCTCTGCTTCTCCTCTCACGACCACCTTGCAAAAGCTGATCTTCTCACCGGGCTGTGTCCTGACAAAGCCTGGTTCTCTCCCCGTGCTCCCTTACCTGTGTTCTGTACTTTTTAAGATCATCTGGAGACTTGCACAGGGCTGTATCTATTTTAGAGTGTTTTTATTGGCAGCTGGTGTATACTACCATGTACCCACGTGAACAAAATTACAGAGCCCGGACAACTTTTGTACAGAATTCCTTTGGCCACGGTTTCTCTGTGGGTTTCATTTGGCAGAAGTGATATCAAGCAGAAGTCTTTCCCTCAGCTTCTGATGTAAACTAAAATACACCTTATAAATAGAAAACACAGGCATTAGGAGCAGTGCCTTTGGGCAATCAGCCACCTTTGGGCTATGGGAAAAATTCAGTTAGATATGATTCATAAATATAATGAATAGGGTGCCATAAACTCGCCTTGCTCTTCACAAACAAAGGCACATTCTCTGCCTTGAAAAATTAGAAGGGCAGAACCTAGAGAAACGGAAAGAAAAACAGGAGAAAAGTAAGAGTGGGAGATTTAAGGGGGAGAGAAAAAAAAACGGGGCTTCAGTTGTCAGTGGAAATTTTGAAGGCCACCAAACAATGCGTGGAGTAAAACTCCACTGCATCCCTCCGTGCCCCGCTCCTGATGAGCTCCAGCTTTGCCTTTACAGAACTCACCGTGTAAGACATTTCAAAAAGCAGTCAGTTTGTTCTGCAGGCTCTGGTTTAGTTGAAGGCTCCTATTGATTACAGCTGGAGCTGGATCAAGCTGGGGCTGCCTGTGTTCTGCTGGCAGCCTCTGGTTTGTAAATATCTTTCATCTCATCCAGCAGTGATGATGATGTGCTGGGATGATGTGGCAGCAATTATTTATCTGCTGCGTTGGGTTTTCTCCTCCACGCTCGCCAAGAGCCCTACAGTCAGGCCATAGAGAGGGATGCTGACATCTTTACATTTCCATTAAGTCTTCCTGCTTCTTCTGAAGGAATTCTAACAGCTCTATTGTCATTTAAGCAGTCATTTCTTTCCTCACTCTCACTGATGGACTTGGAAGCACCAGATCTATTCCACCATATTTAGCAAGTTTGAACTTGTCACAAATAACCTTGTTATCTGATAGCACTCCCCAAAGGAAAACCCCCTCCAAGCCTTCCTTTTCCCAGGTTTCTGAGCATCCTGTCTGTACCCAAAGATGAAGCAGGAAGAGCAGGCGGGGCAGGCCTTGGTTACCCTCTGAATGGATTTACACACTTGCTTGATACCATGTAAATATTGAAAAATAAAGCATGGATCTTGTCAAACTTAAGAACTTAGCAAATAAGGAGCGTTAGAAACAGCAAATAGAGCTGAAGTATCTACTGCCAAGTCAGTGAGAGATCCCACGTCCTGCCTGGCAATCACTCTAAATACATCCTTTCTCCCACTTCATGTGACCTTTCCAGGTCAGCAATGTTATGTGTTAGTTTAATATTTGAAAACTGGAACTTTACTGGTATTTGGCCTACTTTTTCCTATTTATTTTCTAAACAAATGATAGCCACTCCCTTCTCAGACTAACCTTTTAAGCTTCGCCAGGAGTCTGTGAGGATCACAAGGTATTTAAAAAGAAAAAGAAAAAGGATCACATGCTCAGGCAAACAAAGCAGGTTGCTGCACTTCCCCTCCTGCCAGCCCTGCAGCTGGATGTTCAGGATGCTTCAGGAGTTCTCCACTTACTCTAGGAAACACTGCTGAAATCTCATTTTCAGTGAAAAGTGCCAGGATTATGGTAGCACAATATCTATTCTGAGGCAAACCCATGTAACTTCCCCGCCAAACACCAGGGGGAAAAAAAAAAAACAGAAAGAAAGGAGCAAAGCTGTCCCAATTGCTACTTCTACTTGATTGCTTAAAGGCAGCTGGGAAGGCAGATCCTCAGCCTGAGAGCAGAGCACATCCCAATTTTAAGGCAAAGTAAATTTGGAAGAAAAAATAGCTCTCTCTTCCCAAGGAAACTTCTGGTTTTTAGAATGTTCGTTTTTATTTATTACTGACTCATTGAAAGAACAAAGTATTTTTTGGTGTCTTTTTTCTTTTTTTTTTGTTCCCAAACACAGAAAAAAAAAAAAAGGGGCTAAACCCCAGAAAAACCTTAGAGTGGGGCCAAAAATAATAATAATTTTCAGTTTTCAGAATTTTTTTGTCAGGTTTTTGAAAGAACAACAAATACTTCCCAAGCACTGCTCCAACTTACAATCTTCAGTGGACTGCACACCCTCAGCTTATTTCAGTTGCCCCTCTCGTCCATCTCCCCTTTTCCACAACCTTCCCTGGCCTCCTGTCTTGCTTTTTCCATGTTCATTTTCCTTCCTTCATCAGTATCCATACTGCTTTTTCTTTTTTTTTTAATTTTACCTTCAAAGGATTGATTTCTTTTCCCCTGGTGCCTCTGCCTCACTTTTGATCCTGCCTGGCTTCGCCTCTTGTGTCTATTCTCTTGCAAACAAAGAATTTCTAAAACTTCAAACTCAATTTTAAGCCTTCTTCATGTGAAGAATTCCATGGAAAATCAAATTTTCCACTTAAGTTCTAAGGGGGAGGCAATCAGTAATAATTCTTAGGGCAAACCAGACAAACAAAAATTTATAAGATCCAGTTCATGATGGTTTTGTTAGATCAGAACTGTCTAACACTGCTTGATTTTGGCATAGTCAATTTTATATTGCCACAGAAACCTTAACTTCTGCACATCCTTTCACTTCACTTGAACTGTGCAACCTGAACATTGTGTTTTTCTATCCCAGCTCTTCCAGTCCCCTCCCATCCCTAGAGTATATTTTGGACCAAATCAACTGATGTGTCCTTTTTTAAGTACTATTTCCATAATTTGCTTTTATTCCTCTATCATTCAAAAGTTGTAGAAGGCGTGAAAGTGAAATTTTTTTAACCACTTCTATTTCACAGCCCAGGGCCTGCCAATAACACTTTAAATAAGTTTTAGATAACATTTCTTCAAAACAAGGCATCTGTGGCTACATCCAGCCACAAGCTAAAAGTCTCACATAACCACATAGGAAAAATTCAGAACTAAATAATGCCTTCAAAGGCATTTCTGAAGCTGGAACAGCATCAGGAATCTGCTTATTTATGTAGGGAGCTGTGGAGATTGCAGCATGTTGGTACTGCCAACAGATAGGATGATTAGTGCTAAAAACAATATCATCATTTAGATAAGCCCTCTCCTTCTGAGAGTTGCTATTGAACTCAGCTTGAACTTAAATGTTCTCAGCTTGGAAACTGTAATTCCTAAAAAGGCTCATTCAGCCTGCAAAAGCTGAAGGGGAATGAGATGGTATTGATAAAATTGGTGTCATATCAAATAGCTTAAGTTGCTTGTCTTCCATCTGAAGGTCCCTCGTTTCTTATGTCAGCAGAGCTGCTCTGATCAGCTGCACATCCACTACCAAAACCACCCCAAAATCAGGTTCCTGCACTTCTGATTGGGACTAAACCAGTGGAAGACATGCCAACATACAAGAAAAGCAACATTTTTCGCAGGAGCTGTTTTCTGAGCTGTCCCAGAATGAAAGCTGATTTTTGAAGTGTGCCCTGAGCTCACTTTTTGGGCAGATATTTAGATCTTCCTCTGCAGAGATCCAGCTGCTGCCAGTGCAAGTGCTGTGAAAAGGCTTGCAAAGATTTAATGAGCTTCAACTTCCTAATTAAAAACCACAATGAGCTTTCAGGCCTTGATTTCCCCAATATTACAGGTTGTAGCAGTGATATTTTGTTCAGTCAAGCCTAGCTAAAGCAAAATGCTTATGAGGTTTCCAAGGAGAGAAATAAACAAAATGGAAATGAAGAGGGAACTTGGAACTTTTAAGTGTACGTAATTAAGAAAAAAATACATCCTTCAGATAATTCTGGAAAATATTAGGAGATATTCATAATTCATAAGCAGTTGTTTGGTTTTCTTTCAAGCAAGGGGGCAGCTTTACATCAAACACTGACTAGCTTTTCCATTAACTTAAGTAAACAAACCAGAATGCTTCAAGTTAAGTGAACATCCTTTTTTTTCTCTTTTCCCTTTTTAACAACTGGGTGAATTAGCAATAAGAATGAGACATTTACTTTCAAATAGGAAATTAGTTTGCATGCTATTTCTTCATGTTAAAAATACTTTGGAACACTCACAAAAACAATGTTAAGCTGAATTTATGGAAATGTTCCATATCAGTTTTGAAGATGATATGCCAGATGTCGGGGAGAACTCTTTCATCTGCAATAATGGAATAGTTTAATCCACCCTTGTTGTTTTTGAGCACAGTCCAAGTGTATTGGTCATCATGGGTGGGTGATCCTCACTTGGGCAGGCATGAACCAAAAAGCACAAGTTGTTAGACCTCTAGCATAAAATCACAAGAAAGCAACAGCAGGAAATACTCCACTGAAAGTAAAAATAAGCTATTGCAAAATGTAAATCAAGAAGTTTGCCATTATGACAACTCATCTTTTGAAGCACTCAGACTCACAGATACATTGCCCTGAAGTAGTGGATTGTAATGACTCCATTTACAGCTCCAGCAAAAATAAAGCCAATAATACAAATTTTAAATGAATCTAGATCCATCAAAAGCATGGAATACTTTTCTTTTTGATGAGTGGGAAGACTAACAGTTTACAATGTGGTCTTCTAATGGGGGATTAAATTGTTCTTCCCTTTGAGAATCTTTAAACAGAAGGGCATTTATTATTGTCCATGTTCTTGTTCTAAGGATACACACTGCAGTAACATTGGATAGAAAATCCTTTTGGGAATAGCTTGTGGCCTTGTATCAGACTGACACTTACCATATCAGCCATACCACTACTCTCACTTGTAGTGATCATTTCAATTCCTGTGTTACCTGACCAACATCTCATGCGTCACATTCATTTAATTCGCTGTGGCTGTGGTTGGATAATGAGGTGTATCCATGTAATTCCAAAGGATCTTGGAATTAGGAGCCATTTCCTGTGTGCAGTGCACCTTCCAGAGTGCTTGGTGTGTGCTGGAGAGGGAAGGAGCATCTCACACGGAGGGAAAGAGCAGGAGAAAGGAAGAAATGCATCAGTTCAAAGCTTCATTCATTCCCTTCTCAGCTGCCTGCCACTCCCAAACATGTGGGAGATGTTCTGGTGCTGAAAGCTATGGCTCACTCCTTTATTGAGCTGTTCTGTGTGATAAGTCAATTTGCTTTGGACATACCAGAGACAATAGCCAATTGTGACAGAAAATTGCAGGGCAGGCTCACTACAGCTTGTTACCTCTGTTCTGTTAATAGAGGGATGCTTTCCCTGTACCTTTGTATTCCTGGAATCACCGTGCTTGGGTAACTTGCCCAAATCCACACAAGTTGCTCACACCTTTGCAGTCCAAATATAAAAATCACACAATGAGTTGCAGTGCATTCAATTCTCTTTTTGCACATTTAGCACATCAATACTTCGCTTTGCTTCTCTTGTGTTCTGCCATGACATCCAGGAGCAGTCAAAGACAAATCCACAAGGAACTTGCTTTGCTGAACTCTTAGACTGGAGAGGGGAAACGTTTCAGCACACCAAAGGAGTCGTGCCGTTTTTCAGGAAAATCTCATTAATTTAAACATTCTACCTCACCTATTTGCTTAAATGTAGGTCTTGGCTCTCACATCTCTTTTTCCTGTGCAAACAAGTATTTGTGCAGGTTACCTTCGCTCAACTGTGAAAACTTGTTACCAGGGCAATCAGGCCAATATACCTCACATGAAAGGGCAAGGGAAAATTTAAAAGGGAAAAACCAGCAAAAAAAGGGGGAGGTTTTGGGCTGCTGCAGAGCTGTGCAGAATTAGAGAGGCTCCCTCATGACAGCACGGGACAGTGACAGCACTTGGAGTGAAGGTCTCTGCATCAGCAGGTTTTGCCATTCCAGGACTGGGAAATTTCTCCAGATATTTCACCTCCTGGTACCTCCTGCCCTGATGTTATGTAACAGATTTTATGCTGGGCTCTACGACCGCAAAGCACAACCTCCCAACACCAATGAGTTAAAAGCTGTCTGGGCATCCAGCCCAGATGAATAACATCCCAAATGTTGAAGGAAGTAGCAAGGGAAATAGAAAAGCCTTTGACAGAAATTGTTGATAGCTTGCTAAGGCTGGGGAGGGAACCAGGGAATTTGGAGGTTGCTAATGTTGTTCCTATGTGTAAGAAAGGATCAGGGAGGATCCAGGAAACGACATAGCAGTGAGCTTGGCCTCAGTTGCAAGAACAGTATAAGAAACATAAATAGGGGACAGAATACTTAATTTGGTCAAATAAAATAAGCCCATACTCATGGATGAGCTATAGAGGTCTAACTTCTTCAAGTATGTTATCTTCAGGTGGTTCTTCCTGAAAAATGCCAGTATAAAACATCTTACAGACAGAATAAAAGTTAATGAAGTGGGCAGAAAGGGAAAGGTCTGACAGAGCCCTGAGGTTAAGTAAATTGTCAGTGATGCTGCAGCACCACGCAGATCACTGCATGTCTGATATCAGACTCTCTGGTGCCATTGCTGACGTGGGAGCTGATGTTTGCTCTTCAGATGAATCCATTAGAAAAATAGACTAAGTCATTTTCTGACCTCACTCACACTGAGAACTCGAAAAATTTAAACCCATTAAGTAAAATATTTATGGTTTACATTCAAAACAAATTGAGAACAGGTTCACTGCAGTCCATGACAAGTGCAACACTGACATTAGTGGGACCATCATGGATTTGGATTTCTATGAACCATTCAGAAGCTGCCCCACTGGTGCTCCTCAGTGGGGACAGAAATCAGAATTTCAATCCTGTAAAATATTCTAAGAGCCTCCTTTTTTTATCTGGTGGAATATTAAGATTGTTATGGGCAAGAATAGAGAAAAGCAACCTGGAAACATTTTGTTTGGACAGAGGAGGATGTACACAGAGAGCAAGAAGGTGCTGTAATATACTGCAATATTTTGAGAGCCAGTCAGCAACAAGAAGCTGAACACTTCAGCCACAGGAGTAAAACACACTTGAGTTAGTTAAGAAAACGTTTCTCCAGCTCTGAGCACAACACACAGGTAATGTGCTGGAAAGGAGGAGAGAAGCTTGAAGTGGCTTAAAGAAGATGAAGGTGGATGTGGATGGCATTTTTTCCTCTAAAAGTTCGAAGCCCCAGTGAAATGCATCTCCTGGTTTTATGTGCTGCTTCTAATGATACGAAGCAAATTGCAGAGATTAAGCTGTTGCATAAGTGAGCAAGCAGCATGAGTCAGGGGGTTTGGGAAAAGTGAGTCACAGCGGGAAGGGAACAGAGCCAGGGCTGTAGCTCACAAAGAGAGACTAGCAAGAAAATTTTAAGGATCTAGATAAGAGCCTGAGAGAATGGAGTGCAGGAGAGAAGCAGAAAAACTGCCTCTAAAAGATGGAGCCATACACGAGGGCTAGAGAAAGCTATAGCTAAAAAGCAGGTCAGGCAAAATTTTTGTACACAACTGGTGGTTGAAGTACAGAGCAGGCTGCCAAAGTAAGCAGTGGAGGGACAGAATCATGTAAATCACTTCAAGAGGCAGTGCGGGCACATTTTTGGAAAATGAGGGAATCACTGGGTATAGCCATTAGTGAGGCTTGTGGAATTAAAACTATGAAATGCAAGTTGATTTATATTTCCAAGGAATACAGGAGCAAGCTCTGCTGCCCTCCATGGTTCTCACACTATGGCTGTAGCACCCTGCAGACCTCAGACACTTGCCAGTGCAAATCAGAGCCTTCTCTTCCCTCACAGAGAGTTATGGATGGGAAAGTCTTCCAAAAGGAGCTTTCTAGAACAGCCCTGGAAATTGCTGCAAAAGGCAGTACTTCTGTCAGGGTGAGTCACTGGGGTCTGATGGCCCTATTTAGCACAGCACAGCTGAGGACTTCCATCCACATTTCTGAAAGAGCAGTGTGGCTCACGGGTCATTTAATTGAGACACGGTGTCCTTCCTTCCTTCTTGTGTTTCTGCCCCACTTCTCCTTAGACTCTGATCTTGACCTTAATTTAAGGATTTTACACAGCAACTTGACAGAGGCCCACACCACCCAACCCATTCTGGGCACAACAAGGTTTGACCAAGCACAAGCCTGCAGGAAAACCAGTGAGATTCCCATAATTAAAGACTCTGTCATGATGCTTAATGGATCTGAATTCAGAGTGTTCAGAGAACCTGAATTCTGTGCTTTGCAGTCCCCCAAATCCTTGACTTTGGAACTGTCATGTCCTTTCAGTGCAGTATTCTGGATGTACCACTTACAAGCAAAAGGCAGAAATCAAAGTACTCAATCCTAACCCATCTTGCAAATATTTTTTCTAACCAAAGCACAAATAAATCCCCTAATAAGTTTGATTTTGAGTGGCCCACTGAAAGACTACATATTTACCTGAGTTCAATTATTACATTGGTCAAGACACTGAAGATAACCCAGCTCCATTTTCAAGTAAGATTGACCTGCAAAAGGATTGTTAGAGACACCCAGGCTATTTCAAAGGAATTTTCCACCTACACAGGATGTAACTGTCCAGAAGAAACCTTTCTGGGAGTAAAAATCTGAGCAACATCGTTGATCAGACTCAGAGATAGATATTACTTCTTAAACTCACTGTATTTCACAGGTTGCATGCATCAATAATCAAATACCATTCAGGCTTTTAACTGCTTAATACAAACTTACGGCCCTTGTTTATGTGTGGTGCTTTAGAAATGTTAGCTGAGGTTCGAAAATATAAGGAAAAAAAAGAAATAGCAGATCACTTTCATTACTGGTGTAATTTATACGGCTTACCTGGGCAAAAAAAAATGCTTGTGCAACATCTAGAAATGAAATTTAAACAAAGTTGATGAGGAACGATTTCAGAGTGTTTTCAGGTGTTTTCCTATCAGGCAAGATATTTGCTTAAGGCAGAAGCCTCAGCTGTGGAATGAGCTGCTGAAATAGTTCTGGAGATGAACTTTATCATGATGACACTAAATTTGGAAAAGAGGATGTAGAGGAAAGATGCTCAAGAATGAGCTTGTAAAAGCCCCATATTTTCTTTCTAGATCTGTTTCTTATACTGCACTCATCACTGTGGTATCTTGAGTGCTTTCCAGTAGTACATTAAGCAACATGACAAACATCTGTCACATGTTTGTTCTCTCACCCTCTCCCCCGAGGGACAAGTGTGTGCAGCAGAGAGCCTCGTTTTAATGGTTTTTAATTATTATAAATACACATGCACGTAACACATTATTAAACATTCGTGCTAGAGAGGAAAGGTCAGATAAATGTATCTTGCTCTCAGGATTAGAGCTGGTGAGCTCTGTGATGTTCCTGTATCACACCCTTGCCCCAGATTGCAGTGTCTTCTCAGAGACCAAGTCATGGCCATGGGTGTCTGCACCAGGCAGAAACCAAAAGCCTGGATTCCCAATGCCCTCATTTTCTGTTCACACTTAAGCCCAGGGACTCTGCCAAGAAACATCAAATGGAACGAGGTGGTAGAATTTAGGGAAGAATATGTCCTTCCTATAACCCCCATCTCATTCCCATGTTATTGCATTTGATACAGACAAAAGCAGGAACTGACGGAGCCTCAAAATCACTGTCAGAGGGCACTGTGTGAGCCACGGTAGATCTAGGAATCTCATGGATTGGAAAAGTCTGATTTCAACTGGAGAAATAAGTTCTTAAAATAATGGAATGAAGACCTGGGATGTCCTACAGAGGAGACAAAACTGGGAAAGCAATTTGGTAACTTGAGTTTGTTCAGACCCCAAAGAACTGCAGATAGACAATCTGCCCATTCCAGGGCCATTAACACATAGTGGGAATCCCAAATCAATATTGGCTCCTCCAGTGTGATACGGTGCCATTTCCCATGGGCAGAAAGGTGTGTGTCTGGAGTGGTAAATAATAACTCTGCCTCTGCCACCTCAGAGAGAAATGGAGCTGCTCTGCCACATCCCAAGGAAACTCCAGTGTTGCTGCTGCTTCCTTCCTATGACTCCCACACCTCTCTTTCTCCAAGAGCTCTCTGGACAGTTAGGAAACAGACTATTTCTGTAATGGACAGTGATCTGGGTCACTCTGAGTGCCAAGAGCTGGAGCCTCCTCTCTGGCCTCGCTCACAGGCAGAGCTGCAACATCACTGCTAAATCCACCAGTGCTCCTTCCCATACTCCACGAGGGCTGGGCTGCTCTGGGATTGCACCAACACAATCCACATTTGGCACTGCTTTCAGCACTGAAATCTTCACTCACTGCCTCACCCCTGCATCAGTCACAGCAGTAGGACACATCTGTAACTACTGCAATACTGGAGATGCCAGCACTGAAACCCTTCCAGGTGTCTGTTGTTCTCCTCCCACTCTATTTCCCTCAAACACAACCTTTGGGCCACCAGCCTTGCTCCACCAGCACTGATTTCCCCGCAGAGGTGGGAGCAGACCCACTCCAAGCGTGGCAACCTTACCACCCTTCCCCAGGGAAGGCAGGAGGCTGCTCTCCTGCACACCCTCACTTCCCACCTTTTATAAACCCAGATCTTGGCCAGAACATCAAACCCTTCAAGGGTTTCCAAACAGGGAGGCAGCGAGGAGGCAATAATTGGGAATAATTGTTTTTCTGTCCAGCTGAACTTACCATCAGGAACAGCCAAAGACCGTGAGTGCATAAGTAAATCCATGAATCATTTTAGCTGGAGTAGCTTATTATTCAATGCATTTTAACTAATCCATCTTAAAAGGCAACTCGTGCTTACTCATATATGAAGCTCCTAAAGATCAAATAAACTTTCTTTGTTCCAGCACACTCCGCAACAAAAAGGATTGAAATTGTACAAGCATTTTATGTCCAGCTTTTAAGAACCAGGAGTACAAAGCTTATGAGGTCCCTGCAAAGACTTGCCTGGAGGTGCCCTGTGTCAGGGGGACAGGAGGCAGCCAGTTGTAGCCCCTCAGAAGTCTTCACATCTGAAAATGTGCTTTTCAGTGTCAGGACACAACAGTGAGCTCAGCAAATCCTGCACCAGGACAGCACCTCCAGGACTGACTCCGTGCAGAAATGCAAAGAGCAGCCTAACATAAAAGGGCTTTAGCTTCCCTGTCGGATAAAGGGAAGATATATGTAAAATATTTGGACATTTGGGGAAAGTGTAAACGTTGAGAATTAATTCAAACTGTTGATGGTTTATTTTTTTATTGAATCTTGTGGTCAAAATTGTTTTCATTTGTTATGAGAAAGAATCCATCATTTTTTCCAAAGCACCACCCAGAATCTGCCACTGGTGATGTTCTAACATCCCCAGTGCCTATACAAATAGAGAGGTCAGCTGAGATTTGTAAACTAGAGATCATAAGTTTTAAGGAATTTGTTTATTCAGCCTAGAGTCTCCAAATTGTGTACGATGCCAAAATTAAAAAGTCATCTCACTGTACTGTGTCATGTTACAATAAAAAGCTCTCCAACGTTTTGGATGTTCAGATGAGAAAGCAAATTGTAATTCATTTGTCAGCACATGCAGTTTAATTATAATTAAGTACCTTCAGCAGTCATAATGAGCAGGCAAAATGAAAATGCTGGTTCTATACTTGTATAAACCTGCATTCAGTGCAAACGAAAAGCTGCCTGAATTACTCTGAAAAGTATCGGGCTAGAACTTGCATTTTTAGCTGTACTGTGCAAATAGAAACACACGTAAACTGTTTCCAGAGATTCGAACAGATTGACTGAATTAGGGGAATTTTCATGGGAATGACAAGAGGCAGATCTCTTCCTGATGAGAAGGCCACCACATACCAAGTTCCAAGTCCCTGTCCAAAGCATGGAGCACGGGAACCATGCAAGAGATCAGCAGAGTCCTTGTAGTACCAGCAAAACAAAATATTTCTAAGTCCTCTCCTTCTTGAGAAAGAGCTGAACTACATTTGCTGAAATTTTCTGGAGTAATTCAGCATGAAACATCCAACCAGCGTGGGAAAAAAACCAAAGGAAAACAAAGCAGGCAAATGATTCAAATATGATGAAGCTGCAAGAAGTTTGCAGAAAATTCTAGACTGACAAGTACAAAACACCAACGGTATTTGACAAATAAATGTTTAAAATAACTATATCTGAAAAAAATCTACAAAGGCAGTGTACAAGAATTAAAATGTTACCAGATTTCTGATAGCTGCAAGTGTTGAGATGACATCTTGGGAGTGCATTTGAACTTCTTTGCCTGCACTTAGAGGTAGCTTGAAGATTTGTAAAGCATTTCCACAGGCTAAATACTGTAAATAAATTGAATGACTAATATTGCACTTGTTTTGTTTTTTATAAAGATATAGATGAATGTGCAACTGGAACCCACAATTGTAGAGCTGACCAAGTGTGTGTCAATTTAAGAGGGTCCTTCAGCTGCCAGTGCCCTCCAGGCTACCAGAAACGAGGGGACCAATGTGTTGGTAAGTGTTGCTTTCATTACCTACAGCTGCAAACTTCATACTGGTCATAAAGCAGATGGGTACGTGTGGTGTGAAACAGCTGTCTCACTTTGGAATGCAACAGAGTAGTGACTTTACCACTATAATTAATCACTAAAACATGGGACAAGGAGCTGTTTTAAGGATAATCAACACTTGGAGTTCACAGGCTGAGCTTTGCTAATAGCTCCCGTTGTGTTGGTTGTTTGTGTTGGGGCATTGCCCAGTGTCCCAGATATTGCCATGAATCCCAGATGGCAGCAAAGCAAAGCACATCTTTCCCCCGAGATTCAACTCCGGGTCTGTGGGACACAGCACTCCCTCCCCCAGCCCTGCTCCAGGACTCAGCTTTATGAGCACAAATGAAAGAGATGGAAACTCTGAATGCAGGTACAGGAGATGTGCAGCCTCTAAAACCCACCAGGCTTTGTTCTCCGTGCCAAGATAAGCTATTGGCACCCTTGGGAGCTCTGCAAGTACAGCGTGGAATTAAATCCAAGCGCAGGGCAAACAGTGCATCTTCCCTATCCCATCCTCGGGTGGGGACATCACACCGAAGTGCCATTACCCTGTTCCTTCAGCCGGCATTTAACACCTCTTTAATCACCATTTCAATGGAAAAATTGCTTCTAGAGGCACTCCAGCCTTAAGCCTTGGGTTTGTCAGATAATAAAAACAACTATGAAAGAGGGAAGTCAGATCTATACATCAGGAGGTGATATTCAAGACAGCCTCTTCTAAGACACTGCACTGGTTTTATGCAGCTTCGGAGAAAAGGGTTTGAGGTTGGGGTTTTTTGTCCTCAACAGAACTCAAGGTTTTCCTCTTCCAGGCATCCTGCATTTCAAAGGGTATGAGAATTTTAAAATTTTTATTCTTATTCTCTTCAAAAAGCCTTATTAAGGCCATAGGTTAAGAAACCAGGGAGATTTTAGTACACACCTAGACTAACTTAAATTTCTGGGCATGGCTCTTTCTTCAGCATTCCAATCCAAGAGCTGTAGAAATAAACCCAAAAATTCTTATCTCTTTCCTAAGAGATGTAGATCAGGCCCTGAACTGTCAAATTGGTGTAAACACAAGTGCATCTGATTTTTCTCAGTTCTCTGTGCAGGAGTAGGATGACTGATTTGGAATGTAGGTAGAGGAATAGTTTTGGAAGGTCATGGATTTGGTTTTTTTAATATCTGGGGTTTATTTGGATTTTTTATATAGCAGGTAAATTATGTTACTGCCATGCAACAGCACTTCTGATATCAAGACCTGTGGTCCTAAATGAAAGTCTCACTGGAAACACGACAGAACTGAGAAGAAATGAGAGTCATAGACCCTTGTATCTAAATGTGCATACATTTATGCATCTAAATCTATGCACGAAGACGTCTGGAAAGTGAAATTTCCCTTCTCCTATTTAGGTCAAAACCAAGAATAACACCTGTGTTACATATTACACACTGACCTAAATTAGAAGTACATCCCAACAGTTAGTACTGTCAGCATTTCAGAATAAAGCCTGTCTTTGGGGATTTTATAACAACTTAGCCAGAAAATGTTCTCGGGGCCAGATCTTGATAGAGGTTCTCCATATGGGAGGAAATGTTTCTCAAATTTGAAAAAAAATTTTCCAGACTGTTTTGGCTTGAAGGTAGAGGGAGAAAAAAACCCCACATTTTTAACAATTGGTTGATTTTAATCTAAATTCACTAACAATTTCTGCCCTTTTTCCTGAGATTTTTTTTAAATTTGCTTGTTCACCTATTGCCAAATGAGTCTTTTCTGAAATGCATGACTGCAGAGAGAATAAACTGTTTTCCAGCATCACTTCAAACAGATTTGGCCCAGTGGATCAGATGAATCTCAGCCCTTAGATCTGCCCAGAGCTGATGTGCCTAATCCCACAAGGAAAATTCCCACTGAATAAGAGCCAGATCCTGAAAGCATTTATGTGTATAAATGCAGCAAAGCATTGCTCATACGTATAATCCTATTTTTTTAAAGTTACTTTTAAGAGCTTAGTCCTGTAAAAGTCAAGGATGGAAATCTACTGTGCCTCCTTAATTTATTCCATTTCCACTTCCAAATTTCTCTCTGCAACAAGAGTTACAGTGACAATTGCTACTGCATGGATAGCCAGGAATTTTCCAGCATAAGCCTTTTCATTCAGAATCATCCAAAACACTCCACTAAGTTCAGCCCCAAATTTGACAAAGAAAGGGTTAACTTCTAAAGATTATTTTTTCACTTGATATTAAAACAAACACTTTCCTCATTATTAAAAAAAAAAAATCTTGGCCTCTTTTTAAACACATCTATGGTGGAAACAGCTGGAGGTAGGAAACTCAAGATCTGGCATGGCTATGGGAAGTGCCTTTCTTTGTTCCAGTGAGTACTGGTCTGATTTGTGTGAGCGTTGATCCTTTGAAATGCCCCATTGTGTACAAGGACGGAGCACGACGTGGATTTCTTCACCAAGCTCCAGCAGGCCACGGCTCAAGGCAGCCACTGCACACACACACACATGAAAATGGAATAATAAAACATGTTTCCCAAGCAAAACCAGAGCCACTATCTCCTCCAGAATGCAGGGAAGCCTTTTAAAATGCAGAGGGCTAAGAGAATGGGGTGGTGCACGTTTTGTGAGGTTGGCAGGTGAAACCCCTGCTCCGATGCACACCAGGAATGCTGACTCTTGGAAAGGCAGCCTGCTCCACCTCAAAAGCAGGGCTGACCTGCAAGGAGAGGCTGTGCAGGGCTCTCAGTGCCCGAGATGCACAGCCAGGTGTGGTGCTGCTAGGTGGGAAGGTATCCAGGACAGGCAGCCAGGGGAATGGGAGCCCCTTGGGGAGCAAGGCAGGGTCTGGGGATCCCTGTGTGGAAGCACAACCACCTGTTTCCTTTTCAGGCCCATTAATTCTCTATCCTTGCCCTTCCCCTGTACTTGCACAGAAAATCTGGACTGTTCCTAACGGAGCTGAAAAGATTTAGTACGTGCCAGGAGCGCTGCATACGAGTTTTTGGGAAAATGAGCTCCAAGCCACACTGGCTGTGTTGGTCAGCACCAAGTCTGATCCTGAGGGATCCTGGTGGGAAAGCTGAACAAAACACTGAGTTTTACCTACACAAAACAAACCAGACCAGGCACTACTGCAGGACTGAGTCAATAAAATAAAGTTGGAATGCACAGTGAAGACAAGGAGCATAAAAGCTTGTTACAAAATAGTCACTTACAGGAAAAGGTAAATTGTATCTTGTAAATATCCAAGGAAGCAGACCCCAGCACACATAAGCTTTTCCCCTGCTTTTAACCAAGTGCAATTAACTTTCCTTGGACACAAGAGAGCAGCAGGGAAGCGCTGGGATTCTGTGTGGACTAACTGCTGTTTTTTGGTGCCCCAGACATCGACGAGTGCACCCTGCCCCCGTACTGCCACCACCGCTGTGTGAACACCCCCGGCTCCTACTACTGCCAGTGCAACGCTGGCTTCCAGCTGGCATCCAACAACCACACCTGCGTAGGTAAGGATTCCTCAGCCTGCACAGCAGCTCCCCTGGCACACAAACACCAACACCTGACTGCCATGGCAGAAACTTAAAGGAAATAAACAGCAACCAGTGAAAGACTGCACTGAGAGCGATCTCCTCTGTGAGTGATCCGAGAATTACAGGAGGGTCAGAGAAAAATTTAGAGCTTTCTTGAACACCTGTTATTTTGTTGGCATAGCAGATTTCCAAGGAACATCTAAAGCCTTATATTCAGTATTTAATCCTAGGTTTAATTATTCTTTTAGTTCTGCTTTATTATTTGCTTTCCTGGTATTATACCCAGTTCACACAACAAAGGCCAGAACTGGAAATTAAGGGAATCAATACCACACCTCAGTTAAGAGTTAAGAGTAATTATCCTCAGCACATGGTAAAGAAAGCCTCCAGGCCACATTTCAATATCTAGAAAATATTAAAAATTAAAACAAGGTTCCCTAAAAGTGACCTTTCAGCACTGATGTTGCCCTTAGAAATAAAACACTAAGGGAATCTGCACCGTAAAACTTTAGGACTGATGTCAAGTTTGAAATCATAAGATCCGTTCCAGAAGGATGAGAGTAATAACCGAAAGGTAGCTCTGTCTGCTGAAGCACAGAGAGAATGGCTATAAAATCAAGAGATTGGTGATGGAGATGGCCAGAAGTTCTTTATAGATGTAATTTATGTATATAAAATCTATATTATACACATAGAAAAATCTTTCAGCTTCTACCATCGTTCCAAGCATTGCCAGACCTCATCAAGCACCCTGGGACACTGCATAGCTCTGAACTCAGACAGGAATTGCTCAGTTCTCACCAAATCATAGGATTTTAAAAATTGCCCATGGACACAACAGAACCAAGTGACAAAAGTCATTTATTTGTCCCTTTCCACCGGTCAAATGGAAGGTGGATTCTTTCAGCACTTCACCAAACACCCCTTCCCTGGCTTTCCAGCCTCCCAGCTTCATCAGGCACATTTCTACCAGGCAAAGGAAAGGAAAGCTAAGGAGAAAGTTTATAAATGAACAGTTGCTGCATCAAGACAAACTCTCACATCTGTCACAGTGACACTTGACAGCTGTAGCCATTACATTTCTGTCACAACTTCTACCTATATTGAAAGTGGGTCAGTATCACTTGGAAAACTGACAGAACCGGGGCTTTGGCCACCTAATTTATTCCTCCTGGTGGTACTGGAGGAGGAATGATGTACACCCTTTGCACTGTCACAGAAATGAACTCAGAGAAAGAAAAAAACTTTGTGATGAGTTTTCTCCTATTATCATTCATTTTCAGGACTAGGAGGTTCATCATGCAGAGAACTCATATCCTCTTCATTGGTTTCATTTTTCTGAATGCCTCATCTTTGTCAGTTTTTGGTTGTATCAGTAAATTTACAGTGTTGCTGACAATTATAAGCCATGAACTCAAAGGTTTTTTCCAAGCACAGCTCTCTACTCCTGGAGATATCTGATGAACACAAAGATGAATGGAAAACATGCAGGAGGGAAATACAAGGGAAAACACTGAAATCTACAGACTGACAGGAGCAGCAGTTAATCAACAGTCTGTGCAAAACGAGGGCTATAGATTCCAGAGGTGATTAGACAACATAAACTTCCCATTAAAAATTGCTTCTCTTCTCATACCACTGTCCTCAAAATGTTCTTGGGATGGGCAACACAATGGAAAATGTAGCACAGAAAAATACCTTCCCCCCATATGGTCTAGGCCTTAGAGCTCTGCAGAACTCCACTGGCCTCAAAGGCTCATGTTATAATTGCAATGGAATTTAAAAGAACAAATTTTCAGAGTAATAAATAGCTCAAATAAATCTTAACCACTGCATGCTGAGAGGTCTTATCAGTATGTGTTCCTTACATCAATTATTTATAGAGACTTGGCATTTCATACCTGAAAAAAAGGCACTGGAATGTGGAGTTTAATAGCCACATTAAACATTTTTGGGGGAATTCATCACACATTAGAATAACTCTCATTCCTGGAAAAATACTGGTTTTTACATGGAATGTAAAGCACAGATCTAACATTGCTCCAATGACTGCAGATCTACATTGTTAGAGCCAGCTGAGCTTCTGCTGAGCAACAGGCCCAGCCTAAGGACTAATCCACCGAGCCTAATTACCACCTACACAAGATAAATATCTAATTTTTCCTTTCAGACATAAACGAATGTGATGCCAACAACCCATGTGCACAGCAGTGCTACAATATCCTGGGTTCTTTCATCTGCCAATGTAATCCAGGCTTTGAGCTAAGCAGTGACAGAATCAACTGTGAAGGTAAGACTTTTTTTTGTCTTGAAAAAGCAATTCTTTTCTTTTGTTTTCCTAGAAGCCTTACTGTGAACTAAGGGACAGAATTGAAGTGGAGACACTCTGTGGGCACAGTTCGTAGCCAAAAGCCTCAAGATACTTATTTTTTGTGGTACAAATGGGGCTAATTCACACCTGAGTAGCTGCAGCTGCTTTCAGGTACAGGTTGGAATAGGTCTCTCTACAGCAAGTGCAAAACAGGACAGAGATTGCTGCACTTCATATCCCAAGTGGGAAGAAAGAGGTTTCTGAACCGTGATTGCACAAACTCCCTGGAATTGTGGGTGGTCTAATGCTGATGACCATTAAATGAATCGGAAAGGAATGCACACCAAAAACAAGGGCAATTTGTGTGTTGTTAGGCTCCTCTGAAAACAAAACCTCCAATTTCTGATTTTAAGGGAGCGGCAATTGTGCTTTTGAGGTGCTTTGCAGCCTGTGTATACAAACAGCATGTCTCCTGATGATTATACAATCAACACTTTATTTCCTCTGCCAGAGGCTCCATAGGGGTGCCCTAATCTCCTTCTGGAGACACGATGACCTCACCCTCAGAGCCCATATCCTTTCTACCAGCCTTGGAGCCAGAGAGGTCCCTGCTTCACCGCTGTCCTCCCCAGCGAGCTGGAAGAGCTGTTACAGATCCTCCCTCTGCTAAGCCAAGCTGCTTAAGCTAATCCTATTTGAACAGAACAGGGAGCAGCAAGTATGCAGCCTCCAAGGACATCCCTGACCCCAGCCCAAGAGCTGGGCTCAGCTCAGAGGTAGTAGGAGGGAGCTCTGTGCTTTCCAAGCCAATCCCCTCCCCTTGATAGGTTTAAATTCATTTCCAGTTGATGGCATACACTGTTCAGTTCTGTTTCACACCAGGCTTTCCTCACGAGGGACTGATGGATACACAAGGATAAAAAAGCAGGAGAATGGCATCCACTGATTATTATTAGAAGGCAAAAAAACCCTTTCCCTCCTTCCCAGAGAGCTACTCCACGAGCACAGGACACAAGTACAAAGGCAACATTTTTGCCTTACTAACTAATCTCACAGCTGTGAGTTTTTTCCTCAAAGTCATCACATTTTGGAATACTACAAGTATACACAATTTCAAGAGTTATTTTCCCAAACCTGTTCTGAAGTCTAGCTTCTGCTTCCTCACATCCAAAATTCTTCTTTTGGAGGATTACTAACAAAACCCCAGTAGAACCCACCCTTCCATTCTCAAGGTGTTAAACAGCACATTTCAGGTTTTGGATAATGCTTTTTAGCCAGATGTTTTTTTCCAACGTTTAACTATTATGTTTAGTTTTGTAACAAGGTAAATTTTAGAAGCCAATAACATGAAGCTCTTTTGCTCTCTGCAGACACTGATGAATGCAGAACCTCAAGTTACATATGTCAGTACCAGTGTGTCAACGAGCCAGGAAAGTTCTCCTGTGTGTGCCCTGAAGGATACCAGGTAGTAGGAGGCAGGACATGCCAAGGTAAGTGCCCGCCCCTTGGCAGGCTCAGCCCTGCACTATTTACACCATTTCAGGCAAGGCTAAGGGTGCTTGCCAGCTAAATGGTTATATTTTGTGACAGGATTACTGTGCTGTTAGCAGAAGATATGTTGACAAAGCAGTTGATGATTCATTAAATATCTTATAATCTCATTTGAATCCCTCAACTCAAACTCCAAGTCCTTTGGATTCCTAGGACAAAATTTCAGTTTTTGCAACCTGCAGGTAAAACTTGTCTTGGGTGTTAAGGCAGTGGCTTTAATTTGAGATAAACATCCCTGACTAAAATCAGGTCACTTTTTACAGACATGAAACATGGCTTTATATCATGTTTCTTTTCAGAGAGGTTCCTAAATCCAATCACAGTAGAAATTAAAGATATGTTTCTTCTGATAACAGGAGAAAAAAAATGCAAGCCTTCAGCAGCTTAGATAATTCGCATGTAGAAAAATAAATGTTCTGGCCAGGTGCCACCAAATGCCAGGATTTTCAAGTTTGTGGTTTTTCCTCAGTGGTGCTAAAAGTCTCTGCATCTTATTAGAGAATATTGCAGAACAATATATTAAGTGCAAGAACTATTGCTTCTGTAATGCAGAACCTGATTTAACAGTCAGTGTTTTTAGAAATAAAGAGGTGCAATAATTAGGGGCAGAAAATATGAGAAAATAAGTCTTCTTTATCTTTCCCTTTTTAAGAACAGCAGCTGAGCATTGCGGGATGGTTGATTTAAGCATCGAAAAACCTGTTTGTGCCTTCCAAGAGATTACATTTGAATAAAGCCTTTCTGTGCCTGTGTGAAATTCAGGAGACCATGTGGGTAGACAGTGGGGCTCTGGCACTGACAGGAAATAGAGCATTAATACAGTGCAAGGCTCACAGTCCCCAGCTCCCTTCAGGGTTCTTTTCCCAGGCAAAAGAAGCTCTACTTTGCACAATAAGCGAGTTTTCACTATTCCTTTTGAAGCTATTTTAGTTAAAATGTAGCCATTAATGAAGCATTTTAGACCATGAAACCAAAATTATTCAAAATGAGAAGATGCAAAAGGCAGGAAAACAATTCTTCCTTGAGACCTTTTTCCTGTCTTCAGGACATCTTCTGCTGTAAAATCATTCTTTGCTAATTATGAACATGACAGCATTTCCACAGTTACATTACATATGATTAATGTGCACCTCCAGTCAACTAAAAACATTCAGTCTTGCTTAACACTCAATAAACAAGTTTATTCCACTTCTGCGTGGAGAAACCCTTTATAGCCAGGTCCCAGAAAACAAGACAAGGACATGGAACGCCGATGGGTTTCAACACAAGCAGGTTTTTTTTGTAGTACCTTTGCAGCAAGCCCATTTCCATCTGCTTTGACACAGTCCCTTCTCCTTTCTCCTAGATATAAATGAGTGTGAGACCACTAATGAATGCAGAGAGGATGAAATCTGCTGGAATTACCACGGAGGGTTCCGTTGTTACCCCAGAAATCCTTGTCAAGAGCCCTACGTCCTTACCTCGGAGAAGTAAGGGAAAAATTAACTCTTGTGTTTTCAGGCTCATCCTCGAGAGGGGACATGAGGGAACGAACCAGAAAACGGTATTTGAATGTCTTTTCATGTGCTTTCACCCCTGTTCGTGTGGCAGCCGCTGCGTGTGCCCGGTGTCCAACGCCATTTGCCGGGAGCTGCCCTACTCGGTGGTGTACAAGTACATGAGCATCCGCTCCGACAGGACCGTGCCCTCCGACATCTTCCAGATCCAGGCCACCACCATCTACCCCAATACCATCAACACCTTCCGGATCAAGTCCGGCAACGAGAACGGAGAGTTCTACCTGAGGGTGAGTATTGGGGGCAGTCAGACCCTGCTTCCACACTGCCTTGTCCTCGTGACAACCCCAAACGTCCCCATGGGCCTTCCACAGCACCCCACAGTTCAGCAGCTTTTTGGTGCTTCCCTACTAAGTGTGCTTGGTTTCCAGTTGTTAACAAGCCTTTTACTTTCCTACCTGAAAACCCTAAACTGTCACTCCAGCTGTTTCTTTCAAACTCAGGAATATTTAGCAATCCTGGGACACCCGTGTCAGATTCACATGAAATCCCTCCCTGCCTTCCCCTCTCTGTACCGACACACCAGGTAAATCTATTTAGGACACAATCATAGAAAGATTCCTTGTACAATTACCTTAATTACATTTCTCATTTTGCAAAAGAAGAAATCAATAACAGCATTCTAGAAATCTGTGCCCCATCCCAAGCTAAGCTCAGGCTAACTTACAGTGGTTTTATGTTGAGACATAATTACACCTTTATTTCCCATAGTAAAAACCAAGGAAGTTCAAATTACTTGGGACAGGAGTACTTCCTGTTGGTGTGGTGCATCCAAGCAGATACACATGAATGGGAGTGTCTAGAACATCTGCTTTGTAAGGGGTTCTTTTTTTTGGAAGAAATCTCATTTTCTTGAACCCTCATAATATTTACAAATTCCTGGGAAATCTTTTTCCTTTGTATGTGGCTTTACACTCAGTAAAACAATCAACAGAGAAAGCTTCTACCAGAAATACATTAATTGGAAAGTTTTAATTTTTAATTATTTTCCTTCAAAACAGGAGATACGGGGCTTTTGATAGTACATCCAACAAGTGTACCAAGCTATGGCACTGCCATTTGCACCATGTTTACCCGAGGTGGGAACAGGGAACTACTCATCCCTTTATCATTTGTTGTGACATAACAAATCCATGGAAAAGCACTGCATTACAGGTTACACATCAAAACCCCCTAACTACCCCCAAAATACAAACTAATTGCTTAAAATAAAAACACGATCACTGCAGGTCCCACTTGGGTTAGACCCCAGTGTGGCCCTCAGACTGACCCCTGGAGTAACAATTCCCATCTCCTGTTGCCACCCAACAAGAAATCACAGGCCTTAAATAAGGAAGCACATGTTTATTCCTGCCAGGGGTCTGTGGTAAACAAAAGCTTACTTGGAAGTTATTCCTACTGCTTTAGTAAAATGCTGAGCTGGCTCCTGGATGCAGCAGATGGATTGGATTCATCTGTGCACCCAACTCATGTGACACAGGGAGAAAATATTTGTAGTAGGGGAAGGCAGAGATGGAGTTGACCCTTTTATCATCATCTAGAAATGACAAAGCTATTTGACAAACAAGCAGCACAACACCACCAAGGCCTGTCAGTGTTCCCCAGCAGCACGATCCCAGACTGGGGAAAGTACAAAGTGGGGATGGCAATAGGTACACACCAGTTGCAAACATTCCCAGTGTTTACAAGGACAGCACAACTTCTGGACTATGAGCCACAAGACAGACTTTTGAGTTTCCCTCCACTGAACAAGCTACCTCACTGTTAAAGACATTAGGGCTCTTGTTTTACTCATTCTCTCTCTATTTTAAAAGCTGGTGGATGGGGTTAAAAATGAAGGCCATCCTGGGATAGATTACCACTTCCCACGTCCTTTGGGAGAGTCAGCATAACCAGGAACAGATTTTGCAGCACAGTTTATTCCTCTGGGCCTGAGTCAGGTGGAGTTTTCCCTGCAGCAAAGCCAGGTGTGAGATTAGTCATGGCCACTTGGAAGTGTTAAAAGAAGCCTTGCCTCGTGCATGCCTGTGCTGAGACAGCCTCGCGCAGCGTGGTGACAGCAGTGCTGACGCCGCTGGGCGCTGCTGCGGGCTGGACTGAGCTGGGCTCTGTTGTGGTGTTGTTGCAGCAAACCAGCGCCGTGAGCGCCATGCTGGTGCTGGTGAAGTCCCTCTCAGGACCCAGGGAGCACATTGTGGACCTGGAGATGCTGACAGTGAACAGCCTGAACTACCGCACGAGCTCGGTGCTCAGGTTAACGATCATAGTGGGACCTTACGCCTTTTAGTGTTGCAATAACCCTCCGCTGGCACTCGCGGCAGCCAAAGAATATTATCGGAAAGAAAGCACTTACTATTTTTATTTATAGATTTTGCTCTCTTTTTTAAAAGAATTTGTTTAGTAAGTTGATATCTTTTATTCGCACGTTACACCTGTAACTCCAAATTAGTAGATGTGTTCCATAGTATAACATGGGCATTGTCACTTTCTGTATAAAGATTTAAATCTTTTTTTATTACCTTCCTTGGACTAGATACATACTACGCTTTTATATGTGAACTGTATGTTCATACTATCCTGTAAAACTTCACACACCCTTCCTAGCCAAATAGGTCATGCAATTTAAAAGTGATCTTCTGTTTTGTTTTTATTTTAAATTCTAATGCAGCTACACTGAATCTCAAAAAAGAAAAAAATTATGTAGTACGAATGATACACAAAGTAACGGTTATCTGATAAGCTAAAATATATTTCTTCTTTTTAACTACTTTGTAACAAAATGTAACAGTCAATAAAAATCTATTTCTGTAGACATTTATGTGCTATCACAGTTGGTTTTTCCGATCTGGGTTGGAGGTAAAGTTACATGGCATAAAATGCTTTGCATCAGGTTTTTGTATGCAGATTGTGCTAACCATACCATGGAATAACATTATGCTCTCTCCAAGAAAAATAGACCATAGGAAGAAAATTTCTCCAACAAAGAAAGAAACTCCAAATTGGAAATCACCAGGCAGGGCACAAATGTCCGTGAGAACACTGTTGGTAGTTACTGGTCAGAAGGATGCAGCATTTTCAGACTGAAGTTAACATACTATTTTTCCAGAAATATTATGTTGTATACTAAGAATTGAGTGCATTTTCTTATTAAGTTATATCATTTTCAGGCACTCAGTCCTGTTCCTGCTCTTACACTCAGATGTATCATGTACAGTGTTCATAAAATTTATTTCTAATTCAAGAACTAATAACATCTTTTGTAATATGTAAAATCTTATTTCTTGTTTAAAATGTAGCAGTTAATCCTTTGATGTACAAAATTTTTAATAAAGATCTCTTACCATATTGTATTTGGTCTATTTTGAGGTAGTTTGTTACTGCTGCCATTATTGTCACGTACTGCGGGAGTTGGCAAAGCCATGCTGAGGTCTGCACAGTCAGGGGGATCCAGATCTCAGCCCATACAGGATGAGTTCTTGGAAGACTAAAAACACAGTTCCTTTGTCGAAGGACGAGCCTGCTGCCTACTGAGATTTAGTTTTACTGACAGCAAAAGTTCACTCCAGAACAAAACTTAGAACAGGCCACAGCCACGGTGGTTGAGGGTGACACATCCCCCCGCCCGGGCAGACTGCAGAGCAGGACCCCAGTATCCAACCATCATTCCCTTCAGGAAGTCATTTGTGGCTTTAAGCAAATGCTGCATCTGCCAAAAGGGTGGGAGCACGTGGATGCAGCACAGGCCAGAAAATCGTGCTGGTGCTGGGCCACGTTCTTTGCCTGGGGCCCTGGAGCAGTGGGGTGAGACCCCGGGCACCCCTCGTCCCTCCCTGCTGGGAGGGGCTCACCAGTACAAATCCAGTCACTCTGTAGTGGGATTTAACTGGGATTTGCCATGGTGAAAAGTCTCTGATGCAGTTTGGCTTGTAGGGAGCTCCTTCCTCTCCCCAGAGAGATTCCTCCCCATTCATCACTACAAATCCACTTGGTCTGAAAGGCAACTCCTCATTCCACACAAGCACTGAGCAAAACACCTCCAGCCTCCTGCTCCTCCATGCAATTCCTGTGGCAAACAGCACACACTCACCTCCACAGGTCCTTTAATTAACTTCTTCTAGTGTAGGCTGTCCTCACAAATGAGCTGTGCTGCCCCTCAGGCATCCCCCTCCACCCCCAGCATCAGCACTGTCCTTTTACACCAACTTTTAACTTCCAAATGGTGCAATTCAGCATTGCCCACTCCAAGAAAATCAATTTTGGTGCTTTTAAGTTTAAAATGGGCAGTTCTCTCTTGAGAGGTGCCAAAAGGAGGCTCAAGCGGCTTTGCCTCCTTAAGACCCCAGACTTGAAGCGCACCAGGCTGGTCTCTGTAGCAAATTAAGGAACCTCAAATTATCCCTGAAGTCCCCAAGCTGCCAGGCTCTGCCCCAAGGATTTACTCTACCTTCAGGCTCTGCCAATTTTCACATCAGTTTCATCACCGGCACTTTTACATCTTTGCTCATCTGAGAGTGACCCAAAACTGATCATTATGTATACAAGTATTTATACACCACTCCAATGGCAGGAGCAGCAGAGGCAGCTGTACCTCACGCACATGCCCAAGCCATCCTCAGCCTGCACTGTTCTCCACACCTCACAGTGCTCAGATACACGGCTCAATCCATTTTATCTACACACAGCTGTCCTGCCAGCCCTGCTCCCTGTCTGTTTGCAATACCCAGGTGTCTACCAGACCACTGAGAGCCCAGACTGGCTGAGTCAGAGGCTGTCACACAGCTCAGGAGTGCAGATCCAGCCACTTGTCACTCTTCTGCAGGTTGGCTGAGCCCGAAGGCCGTCACTGGGTGTGGGCAGCGCTTCCATGAGAGCCAGAGCTGCAATAACAGCAACCCCTCCAAACCAAAACAGCAGCAGAGCTGAGCTGTGCAGAAACTGGCAGGGGGTGGTTGGTTTTGTTTTGGGTAGGGGTGGGGTACATGACTGAGCCTGAACGGAGCCCACAGTCAGAACAAGAAGATGGTTCAGAGCTTGAACAAGGAGAGCTTCTGTACACCAAAAAACCTGCACCTTTTTAGGAGGGAAACCTGCAGGTTCTCCAATTCTCTAGGCAAGCAGAGCTTCACCTGTTCCCTGAAAATTGTATGGAACTGCAGCAAACATGCAACAAGAGTTTGAAGAGCTACTTGGATTATAAGGGACACTAAAATCCCAAGAAATTATATGAGAGCAGAGTGTTTGCTCAGCCTTCTCTGTATCCCGCTGCCATGACCATTACCAAGAGCACACTCCAGGAAGGATTCTCATATAAATCTGTCAATGTTGGAGAAGAATCTAAATCAGGATCACATGCAAAGTTTAGTATCTTCTCAGAAACAGAAAACAGGGAGAAAGGAGAGAAAAAAAAATGGTACTGAGTAAACAGAACTTAAGGAAATCAAAATGCAAGTTCATTCACTTCCCCAGGACCACCTGAACACAGTGCAGTGGGATTATTTTGCTTGGAAGGCTCACAAATGCAAGTTTGTTGTTGAATCCCGTTTCCATGGCTGCAAAGAGTTGCTTGTGTTTTGAATGATCATCCGTGTTTCTAACTTTATAAGTCTCCTAATAAAATATAGAACAGCTGCTGCCCCAGTCAGCTGTTGAGCATATGGAGCCCACCAGGGACAAAGCCCACTGTTAACACGGAGAATTATTTTTAACGTCCTCACATATCTAAACCTCCCCATCATCTCAGCAAAATGGCACAATTCCACACTTCCCAGCTGGGGGAACACCTGCGTCATGCAAAACTGAACTGGGCTGCATCTGCTACAAAAACCAATTTTATTTCATCTGGCCAGCAGAAAAAAGTGATCAGCCTCAGTGAATAGGGCAAAAAGTTAACTGTGTTTTATATCTGGGGAAAAGCAGATGTCTAGTTAAGATGTTTATACAGCAAACATTTCTGTATATATTAGGAGGAAAGAGAGCTGTTTAATAAAACAGGGTTGGGTTAGAGTTGCCAAAGCAAATTTGAAGGGCAGTACAACAGCTTTTGTCATTTTTGCATGGGAAAAGATGTAAAATCCTGTTTTATACTGATATCGATTATGTGCATTGCACAAGTAATTGTTTTAAGTAAGTGACCTCAAAGTTAACTCTTTAAAGCCTCACACTTACTGCATGTACTTGCTCAGCAGAAAAAGCTGCAAACATCATGCCACAGCAATATGACAAGGTAGCATTGAAGGCACCCCCTGATTTATTCTCTGCTATCTCAGCAATCACCTTGATACTGGATGAGGGGCCAAGACACCCAGCCGTGCTTCCTGCAGACCAAAATACTGAAATGAGGTGAGCTCCAGGTTTTGTTTGCAAACACATTCACTCTGTCAGCCACATGCTGTTTCTTTTGAGATAAATTATTCTGCTTTTTCATCCAGAATCCCAAAGGTCCCAGAAGCAACATCAGTACTCTGCATCTCTGCCCCCTCAGAGAAATGCATCTGGATAATTAATATTTTAGAATGTTAATAATATTTTTGTAATTTCTACATAACCACACAGTACATATATATTCAAACAGGAGAAAGGTTCAAAAGGTGCAGCTCTCAGTGCAGCACTCCAGCAGCTCCTGCCCTGCAAACCCCCTCCGCTGCACTTCATTGCATTGCTGTAATAAAACATCCATTTTTTTCTCTCCCCCCAACCCTTAAGACACCCCCTTAAAGCTTCTGCAGGTCCACAAAAACTCCCAAAGCAAAGGCGTGCCCCATCCCCATCCATACACCTGAACAAGCACACAGAAAGGCTTTCAAATGGAGCAGCCTGCCAGCTGACAGCGTTGACAAAAGCAACGTATTTATGCTGTTAAACTCTGAAACCACAGCCATGGAAGTTACACAGCCACCTCAAGGTTTAAATCCTGCCAGTGCCACTCCAGAAACATCTGAACCTGTGACCACCACCTCTGGAGGGTCACATTTTCTTGCAGTGGAGTGTTTCTGGAGTATCTCTGTGCAACATACAGGAATGTTTCCTATACAGAATATATACAACAAACACCCAAGTGGGAAGTCAAAAGAGCAAAATTCTTGCAGGCGGCATGGAAACTAGGAAAACAAACAAATTTTGGAAGCTCAGAGCAAGGGCTGCAGAGGGGAAGCCAACATACCAAAGCAGCAGGGTAAAAGGCATTATTAAAATCAATAAGTCATTCTCTGAGAAGCTGAGGCTGTACATGAACAAGGCAAATGGAAATGTTCCTGAGCTCTGGAAGGTCACACGTGAAAACAAACACAGCAGGCCAAAGGAGAAACTTGCAAATGCCTGCACTGGCAAATCAAAACTCTCCCAGTCACAGCAAAAGCAACATCCCAGGAGGCTGATGGGGCCAAGGGGGGACCCACACATCAGGGGGACAAGTAAAAAAAGATACTGCCATGGCAAAAAAAAAAAAATGAAGTGAACCTTTCTGTTGCATGCCTGGAGGAGGAATTCGGCAGGACAGCACTGTGCCAGAGCTGCTCTTACAGGCAACGTATCAAAGGACCTGCCCCAGAGTAAGCAGTGGATAAAAGAAGGGGAACAGAACATTTTGCTAATGATATCCAGTTGTTCAGGTAAAGATGAGCATCCTCGGGGAAACAGAGCCCTTACAGTGCTCTGAATATTGAGCAGGAAATGCCAAATAAAACCAAAGGGGATAAATGCAAAGTGATGCACATGCAGGAAGTTATCCCAGCTTTATTTGAACAGCAAAGGCCTCTGGACTGACCACCACGTCCCAGGAGAGCGTCAGGGTTATGGCAGACCATTCAAAGAGGAAACCACAACTCCAGAAAGCTAATCCAGCATCAGGAATAACCGGGGATCAGAGCAGGGAATGAAGCTGAGCCTTGGCACACTTGTGTAAATGCACTGCAGCACAAACACAGCGTGGAGCTTGGGTCCTGTCCCCCTCCTACAGCAGGATGCTGGGAATGGTAAAGCCCAGACCAGGCTGAGATTTCACTGCACACATTCCCAGGAAAGCCTCCCAAGAGCCATTAAATACGTGGCTGTCCTGGACAGGAGCTGTTCCCCTGGCACCCGCGGGCACAGGGGAGGCATTTCCAGTTTGCCATTGGCAGCTCCGAAGCTGTTGCACGCCCTTGCCAGGAGCTCTGCCGTCAGCACCGGCTCTTATGATGCCAAGTGCCCAAAACCTGGAAATCCCACCAAAAGGAATGAGGGAGGCAGCCTGCACAGAGCACGTTGGTGCTGCATCCATCGCCTGCATTAGTGAGGCTTTTGTGTAGTTGCTGCCAGCACTGGCTTCAGTGCCCAAATATCACACCCAGCTCAGCAGTGGCCACAACTGCATCAACGCCAATTCAGCCAGCAGCAGATGTTTGCAAAAAAAAGTCACCTTCAAGGGAGAAAAATTTCACTTCTGCCCAGTTTAAAGGCACTGCCTGGGGGAAGGCAGCAGGAACCAGATCACTGCAGATAATGGTGTTTCCAGGAAAGCTGTTTCTGCACACATTTATTAGGCATGAATTGATCCTTGGAGAGATTAAAACTGAGATTTGCAGTTGCTGCTTTCTCTTCCCAAAATAAACCTGGTTTCAGACAATTTTGCAACCCAGGGTCAGTCAAGAGACTGCCCCCCAGTATTTAGTAGGGCTGTTTTGTTTCAGGAGAGCTCTACAAGCTGGCAGAGGTAGGTAGGCAGAGGAACATGAACCAACACGCCAAGCACTCCCTGCAAGGCCTGTGATTTTGTACTAAAAACTGAATCACAAGGATCAAAATAGTAACACGAAACTTTAATGGGGTCAGGAGATTTCTGCCTCTGCTCTGGTATGCTGGAGAGGGAAGATCTGAATTATACAGTGAAAATCTCCAATAAAGCACTAAACTTTCATGGACATACCATACCAGGCTGAAAGCTACCCAGTTCTAGCACAAGTAAAAGTTTTGCAGGAATATGTTTCCTTTCTTGTTTTTAAAATTTGTTACCCCCATTTTCTGGGGTGACAGAACTTAAGAGGCCACAGTGACGTTCCCGTGAAGCTTCACTTGTGCTCTGCACAAAGGCTGTTTGCACATAAATGTAAAGAAGCACTGGAGAGGCACCACATGCACACCATGGCAATCAAAGACGCAGATAAAGCTCTCCTGAAGGATTACTCACACATAGCTGCTACAGGTGTATGATACATGAAATGAGGATCCAGTCAGTACCAACATCCCACCCAAATCCACCTGCCTGCAGGTACCCAGGCAATGGAAACATGTCTCTAAGCTGGCAGCTTGTTGGCACAAAAGAAAGCACTTAAGTCACTATTCATCTTGTCATAATTTGATGCTTGTACCTAGGCCAAAATCCCTAAATCAGGCTATTTGCAAATGATAAGTCCAGTAGCGTGGTATGTTTCTCTTCCCCAGACTGGGATAAGCATTAACCAGCTCAGGAGAAAAACAAAACACACTCATAAAACCTCCAGATTCTGGGTTTTAGCCTCTATTACTGAGTTTACAAGATTGTTTTGAATGTGAGCACTGAGTGTTCAAGCACATTTCAGAGCAGGGTGGAACACCCCCGGCCCTTCTTTACTCTGCCTCTTCAATGGGCTTTGGGCAGCATCACAACACATCCTCCACCACATTTTCTTATTTGAATTTAACCCTTCCACTGCTGTTACACTGCTGCAGGGATATTTTTTAGCTCTGCACAGCTAAAAAATTCTTTGCCTCTGGGATCACCCAAATTCTCACACACTCAGACACTTGGGATCAAGGCTTTTGGTCTGATTGTTCCTGACCACCATCACCCAAAATGAAAATACTGTGCTTTAGGGGAAAAATACTTTCTAGAAATTTAGAATAATCAGCCTGGCCTTGAAAATTAGACATTACTTTCAGGCAGTAGAAGGTATTTGGTGATGAGGGGGTGCTGCCAGCTGCCTCACCCCACAAGCCCCAAACCCCCATCGATCAGCTATTTAACCTGGGATATTTCAACAGCTGTCCCCGGCAGAAGCTTCCTGAGGTTGCCTGGAGTCTCCAAAAGGACATAAAATACTTGTAGTAATTCCCTGAACAAACCCAAGAGGCTTCCTCGAAGCAGAGCCCTCAGCTCTGTTGACTTGCGTTTCTAAAAGGTAATATAAATTCCACTTACGCTGGTTTGTTTTGATGTTGAAAATTGGTCTCCATAGACATGGTTGAAATCATGCCCTGCAGTGCCGAGGCAGGAGCCAACAACCACAGAGCCCTTCGCCAGTGCCGAGCTCAGGAGGCTTTAGAGGTGTAAATGCCATCCCACCCAGCACAGCAGCACCAGGAGAGCACAGCGAAAGGGACAGGCTGCCCCATTCCACAGGGAAAAGCCACTGCTGTGCCCACCCAGGCACTGGGAGAAGTCTGTGGGGTTCCCCCCCACATCACCCTCAACCCATTGCTCACACATTTCCTTCACCAGGCACTGACAAGCCTTAAAGAGCACACGGGAAGCCTAAAATATTAATTTTGTTAATTTTTAAAGCCTCATTGCCCTGCAGGAGCTCCCTCGAAGGCTGACATGCAGCTAGGACCACAGCGGTGTTTGCCAAGCAGAAACAGCAATAAAAAGAAATCAGGGTGAGACAAAGAGGGGGAATACATGGAGAAATGACAAGTCGAGGTTTTTATACGGAAATTTACATCGAGGGTAACATTCCTGTCTAACACAGGCATTTTAATACTTCCGGATGCAAGCCCCAAGCCAAAATCCAGTGAGGTCTGATGTTATGATAGTGTTTAAGCTCGGGGATGCTGAACGTTTTGCAAGAGCTACAGGTTTTCCCAGTGCCAAAAACCATCCAGAAGAACAACAAAAAAAGCTTTTAATTCTGCCACAATAACCCCCCACAATGTCCCAGCACAGAGCAATCACAGAGCAGAAATGAGTTCTGAGGCACCAAACTGCCCAAGTGGATTTGAGCAGAGAGATGCTGAGGAACCTGCCCACCCCATCCCCAAAAAAGGCAGGGAATGGCCTATATTTGAGAAAGGATTATTTCCATTACACTGTTTTCTCCCCTTCTGCAGCTCTAAGGCTGCTTCAGCCACCTCCATCACCACCCCAGGGTGGTTTTGCAGCGCTCCCCAGCACCACAAATCCCAGGCAGCAGGGAGGATTTCCCTGGGAAGCTGGCTCAGGCTGGGATAAAGCACAGGATGGCCTGGCTGAGGGGGATATCAGGCCGAGATCAAACCAGGGGACACGTTGCCCAGGTCAGCAGTGCAGCAAGCGTGAGCCCCACGAGCGATAAAGCGTTCGGAACAACTTGTCCCGGAGCCGCCGCTGCTGCTCCGTGGCTGCCAAGGCCCATTTCTGCTCGGTTTATGCACCATGCCAATTCCTCCCCTATAAGATTAAGCTGCCTTGAGGCAATTTCAACTTACACATCTGATATTTGGAGCATTTTCTATGCTCTGCAGCTCCGGAGCCGGCACAGCCCCTGCGCTGCCACTTCCCCTTTTCACCTCACGTCACCCTTCGCAAAGGCACTCGTTCCCATTTAGGGGCTCACACACCTTTTCTGGGATTTTGAGACATCAAGGGAATACTACTTTGCTGAAGAGCAGGACAGAGCCATCAGTGCCATAGAGATCAACTGCAGGGGCATCAATCTGACAGCAAAGTGCACAGGACCTGTTTGCTTGGAGATATATTCATCACCCTGGAGAAGAGTTTCTCCCTCTTAAGACTGTTCTGAGCTCACAAAATCCATTAATTAAACACAAATACAGAACTCAGAAACAAATAAACGCTGTTTGAAGGCTAAAAGCTTGGTTTCAAGACCATTCTGAGTGGTTCCAAGTTAAAAAAGCAGATACCCAATTAAAAATATTCAATAATCTTGAAAGTCTCCAAATTCCTTATTTGTTTACTTATCCAACTACACATGAATAATTTTAGTCTAGCACAGGCCTGTTTGCGTGCCAGATCGTGTTTGCAAGTCGGCCCTGTGAAAGGCAAATGTACAGTTGAACTTGGATGCTATGCAAGTATCAGCCAGCTATTAGCAGTGATTGCTAAACAATTTTTCCAAAAATTAGATCAAACAAAGCTCAATGCCTGTGGCTGTTGCTGGTTACTGCCATGAGGAAAACAGTTACTAATACACAACTGCTTGGGCCTAAATTATAAATGCAATTAAAATGCTGTACTTCTCCTGCTAGAACAGGAACTCTACTTCATGGAGATTTTTTTCCAGCATTAAATCCAATTTCTGTACACACCACCAAAATGGACAGACCTAAAGGGACACAAAGGGTGTGCACAGGAACCATGATCGTGATTCAGCTCCCAAAACACCAAGAAATTTTGCAGATGCACCTCCAAAACCATTGGTTAAAGCGTTCAGATGAAACATTTGTGCAGCAGAGTTACAAAGAAGACCATGGAAAAGCAGAAGAGGAAAGAAACTTCCTGAGGGTTTGGCATTGTTACTATTAGTGATGGCTGAATTCATTTTGCCTTATTTCCAATGCAGTCAGATACTCAAATAAAACTTGAACACCATCTGCTTGCCATGATCCAGAGACAACAAGGACTGGAGACCAGGAATCATGACGACGACAGTGGTTGTACACAGATTTTGCCTACCAGATCCAGTCTGGGACCTGTAAGAAAGGCTCTACCTGGAACAAGGGAAAAAGTTTCCTCTAAATGCAAACCCATTTCTAACTGAATCAGCACTGGATGTGTGGAAAGAATATATTTACAAGGGAAAAGATTTTACAAGAAAATTTTGCAAATGTAATCAATTTCTGCATGGAAAGAGCCTCTGGAGCAGCAGGGCAGAAAGCACTGGCTTCACAGCAACTGGGGAGGAATGGTTTGCAAAACCTCTGCACCTCAACCTGTGCTAAAATTATACACCTCATTAGTTTAATCACTAACAACTCCAGACTCTTCATGATGAAATCAAGAGTGCTGTTTCTCTGATTTGGGAAGCTCTCAGAAATCAATTTTTTTTAAGCTGAAGTTGTTTTTAGAAGGTTGACAAAACCAGGAACATTAAAACTCTGCATTCAGGAACTGAAGTAAATCAACTAAATAAAACATCCAACAAAAGCACCAAGAAAAACCCTAGAGCAAACTTAATTGTGATAACTGAGTTTAATGATGTTAAATGGCAAAGCTCATCATAAAAAAATCACAACTGAAACTTCCCCCCAGTATTACTTAGGGCAGGTTTCACTCCACTTAACTCGGACAACAGGAACAGGATTCACAATTCATTTAGTCAAGGAAAACCTGTGGGGAGCAGGAAGGCTGAGGAAGCATCTCCATAATTAACTGCCTTTGGAGGCACGGTTACGATATGAGTGTGCGCACTAATCCTTCATTTTCCTTCCCTCAAACATTTGCGCTCCTAAATCTGTAGCCAAGATTTGCACATTTCCCTGAAGGAGAATAAATCTGTGCCAGGCTCTGCTCTGACTTTTGCTCAGTGTTGAGCCCACTCTGTCCCAGGCACAAGTGGGCACACAGGGTGTGCCACCCCCTCCTGCCAGCAGCAACACCAGCCAGGGGACACAGGTGGGCTCCCCTCAGGAATTCAGGGATTGCAGCAGGGCCGTGCCAAGCTCCAAGGGTCAGCCTAGGAGGTGCCATGGGCAGCAGCCTGGTCACAGAAGGGAAACTCCCTCCAGGAAGCATCAATTAACTCCCACCCAGTTAAAGGCAGGTGCTGAACAGACCCCAAACTGCCACAAAAGCACCCTCAGCAGTATTTTACTGCAATCCTCAAAAGCATATTCCCTCTTGCATGTAACCAAGGCCACTGGCGTTCAGGGCCAGCCCTGGCCAGGGATCCCAATGCAGAAGCCAACAATCCCCAAACCTTGCAGAGTCCGCCAAGAAATTGGGTTTTATTCCAGCTCAGCCACTCAGGGCAAGAAGCTCACAAACCTCAGAGGCTTCAAATTCTTCCCAGGGTTAAAAAATCAGCCCCAGTCTCAAAATTTTGTGGTATGGCAAGTCAAACTCCTTTCCAGAGCACAAAGCAGATGGAGAGAGGATTTTCTTGGCATCGTTTTTTTTTGCAGAGCCTCCTTAGAGGTTGTGAATTTGCTCGTGCCCATCAGCATCTTGCACTGTACCCCTGCTACAGTAGAAATTGCTGTGCAAGTCCAGCTGACCATGTGCCACTGCTCTCAAAAGCATCAGGTTCAGGAAGAAAATATAAGATTTCCAGATGAGAGATTTTTTGTCGCTCACGGCAGGAGCGGAATTACATCTGCTTGAGGATTTCACAAGTAGAAACTACTCGACAATTGCTTGGGATTGGAAAATAGGTATAACCCTGAAGGAAAAAAGTCACTGAGAGAAGATTCAGCAAAGAGCCCATGGTTAATGATACACTGGATATTGCTGCCATGGCTTTGTGTTCCTACTTGCCAGTACACACAATCATTTTTAATATCTTGAAAAAAGCAGTAACAATTAAAAAATCATTTATTAACAAGTATTTTTTTTCAGAACTGTGGTGGAACCTCTGAAGCCAGAAGGACAGAGTATCACCTGCCCTGGGAATAATATGCTGGGAGTTGTTGATAAGATAATTCCAGTGACACAGCTGAAAATCTAGGTGTACCACCGAGAAACCCCTGGTTTCCTTCAGATGCTCTTTACACCCACCTCACAAAAACTTACAAACAACTTATAAAGATCAGCTTTGGGATGCTCTGAAGACAACACCTGAAATAAGATCAAGGCCAAACACACAGTATGAAGTTATGAGACAATAAAATAAATCAAAGGTTGCAGCTGAATCACTGAACTGTTACCAGCTGTGGAGCAAATACCTGTTACTGGGAGCAGCTGCTACTACCCTATAAAAATTTTACATGTTCTGCACATTTCAGACCCCAGAACAGGGTTGAATATGCTTGGTTTTAAATGGCAGATACCCCTATTAATATAAACAATTACCACTCTTCTCCTACTTCTACTAACAATGGCATTTTTCAAGCCAGTTGCAACTTGTGCAGGTAACCATATGAATTAAACACCACACACTGAATTCTTTACTAACCTTTCTTTCAACAAGGTAGCAACATGTAAGTATAGCTATAGTAAGTGCTGATGGGATTTATAACTGGGTCCTGACTATAAATCATATTTTTATCAGCCTCAGAAACTTTTCAGTGCTGTTTTCATCCTTCATTCTTTATGTCATATCTCCTCTCATCAGGAGGACCTATATCAAGGTGCAGCTCTTACTACATACCCCAAAAAATAATACAGATTTTTTCCCAAGCAAAAATTAAAAAAAAAAAAGATACAAACATTTAGGGATTCCAAGGAGTCATTTTGAAGAAATAAGTATTTGCATTCACGCTAAAATTAAAAAGCTCCATACAAAGAGCTTGACCCAGCCCTGGTGAGACCAGGGACATTTGTCACAGCAAGAGGATGGAGCCAAACACACTGAAAATGGATCAAGGACATGGCATGGGTTGACAAACTGCTCCATCTTTGGCTCTTAATTTAAGCTTTATAAGGCAAGTGGGTGAGAATAGCAAAAAAAACTAAACCATATCAATCACCACATCGACACAGTTCCCAACTCCTATTTATAGTTTTGCTTTGAAATTGAGGAGAAAAATGCAAAGCATCATGCCAAAGGGGAACAGCCACGATCCACAGGACTCTGAGCTGCAAAGCTGCTGTTTTATCTCAAGTGTGCTGTCCACCCCACTCAGCACTGCTGCAAGTTCAGACTTCATCAACATCCAACTTTTAACAAGATTTCAAAGACTTTTTCCTGGAGTTTCTCAGAGAGCAAAAACAAAAAGGATTCAGTGGCTGAGATGCTTTAATGATGGACAAGTCGTGGTCAAGCAAACCTCTCCTGTCTTTCTCCACTACCTGGACCTTTCTGCTTGGCACCTCCAGCAGCTTGGAGGCTTCCAGAGCTTTGTTTATTGTTATAGAAGCTCTATGAATCACTGTCTTGCTTTTGCTTCTCTTACTTGAAAATGCCTTTTAAAATTAACACACTAAGTTAAAAGAAAGCCCAAGTAACCATTAAATAGCTATTTCAAAATGTCCCATCCACAGCCCAGCAATCATGAGTAGAATGTTGACATGGGATTTGAAGAGTTCCAAATTCACCTTTTTTGACTGATTTTGTGCCATCACCCAACACACCACAGATCAATCACACTTTGCCCTTCAATCACTCAAGGGATTCAGGGCCTTGGGTATTCCTTGGTAGGTACCATCATTCCCATCATAAGCATTTAAATTTAAACCTTTGGCTCTTCACAGCCAACAAAGACCTGCATTGCCTCTCAGGGTGACACAGAGAGGAGCCCTGAGCAGTGCTGAGCCCTCAAATGGGATTTTTGGAGTGTTTTCTAGAGCACAAATCATTTTAACTTGGGCACCCAAAAACTGGATTGACAGAGAGCAAGGACACGTATCGGGAAGCTTTGTGCATTACACATGATGTCCTCTCACATTTCTTTTTACATTAACTGAAGATCCAGATCATCAAAGTCACCTGTAGTGTTAGAAGTAGTGCTAATTCAGTTCAGAAAACAGGAATCTGAACATTACCCCACACATGCAAAGTGCTCCTGCAGTTAGCTTTGCTCAACTCCTTTGTTAAGGGCACAGCATTGAATGATCAGAGTTCACAGAAATGCCTGAAAAGGCTTAAAAAATCACACCTCTAGGTGCTCCTCTTTAATCCATGGATTTAGGGTCTCTTCACCCCCTCTCCACTCCCATTGCACACAAAAAGGGAAGAGCACTGTACATAGTAAATTCTGTAAAATGTACTATTCCTGTAGATTTAGCACTTTACTTCAAATAAAAAATACTGTCTGTGCCAATCACTCACCCATGCAAATGAAAAACCTGAAATGAAAACCAAGCTGTTGTTTTCTATTATTCCGTAAATATTCAGTCTATCCTCGGAAGTTTCCAAGCGAGCCGTGCAGGAGTTGCGTGGGCAGAAGCTGCACCCTGCAGGCACCACCAGGAAACAGCCAGCACAGAGCCGGGACCGCGCCGGCACAGCCCGTGCTCGGCTCACCGGTGCCACCGCACGGCAGAGCGTTATTTTAAATAAAGACACACCAAAACACGCATCTCAGGGTTTTACTCTGCCCAGGGAGCTTCCTGCCAGCGTGGGCACGGTACTCTCAATTTCTGTACTATAGAAAAGCCAGGACATGGTGAGGACCTCCCACCAAAGGGACAGACTCTGGAATTAAATCCAGCACAAGGGACAGACTCTGGAATTAAAATGGGATGTTTCACACTGCCTTGAAGGAATTGTTATTCAGTGAACTGGTTGGGAAAAAAAAAAAAAAAANGTTGCTCATCCCTCTGATTTTCTGGTGAGGCCAGTGTTCCAAGCCTATCTACTAATTTCTTCCCTCTGTCCAATGCCAGGAGCAGCCCCCAATACACACCTCACCCCCAGCCCAACACCCACTGCCAAAGTATATTTACCACTTCAAAAAAAAGCATGCTTACTTCAAAGACACTCTGCAAATAAAAGGAACATTTTCAGAATCTCACATGCTACAACAAACAGGTCTAGTGTTTAGTAGTGTTTAGTAAGTAAATATATACAAGCAGAACCTTCACATGGTACCTGTCCCACTGATCTGGAATGTTCCTGTTTCCTGGGGAGGTGGTGAAAGAAAAGCAGCTCAATAAATAGGTACAAAATACAAAAGTAACACCTTTAAGAGGACAGAGTTTGTTAGAGGGAATAGTTTTCCTTTCATTAGATGGAAATACACTTTAATACAATCTTGCAGCACATGTACATAATGATTTCAGTACAATCCAGACTTAAGGCATCTGGGCAAGTGAATGCAAGTAGTTTTAAGTGTCAAAGAACCCAAATCCACAGCTCCCAGAAACCACTGCAGCTCTAATTCAGTACCTGGCCAAGGGCATTTAAAATTCCTGTATAGAAGAATTACACAGAGTCTCTATTTCCAAGGGTTTCTCTCAGGCTATAAAACCACTGCCCACTGTCCTGCAGAACTGCCCTTGCCAGCTCACAGGAACAGGTTTGAGTCAAACCCCCTGCCCAGCTACAAGGTCCCTGCAGCTGAATACAGAACTTTCCACTACAGACCCTCAGTTTTAGAGGCTGCTCCCACCCTTTGCATCTGCTGAGCCTGTTTCTACCTGCCAGCAGTTCCAATTGCCCAGGTTTGGGTTTTTCCTTCACATGAAACACCCAAAAGCTGGCCTGTAGAGACATATTACATCCCATACACCAGCAGGAAGCCTTGGCTGAACACAAGACACTCTAATTCTTAACTTAAGATAATAAATAGGACAAAAGAGAGCTCAAGAAAATGTGAAGGAGTTGACTGCACCAGTTCAAGTAAGGAGCTTATCTCTTCTTTAGTGCTATGCTTCCGTTGTCTCCTACCACAAGGGGAAAAAAAGCACGACAGTTTTTCTGAAGTCCTTCACTAAGTTTAGACTTCACAGCAATAAAACCATAACTCAAATTGTTTAGAAGCTTCTCCCTCAAAAGAAAAAAAGAGGATACCTTATGTATCTATTAAACTGTGGGCATGACACACAGGCTTTATATACATACACACTTGACTACTGACATAGCCAAATAAGTCTTCTAGAAAATGAAAGTTTCCTCTAACAATTGTTCAACCCTCTACCTTACTTGCTCTTTATAGGGTGCAAAAATAAAATTTAAAAAAAACCCAACACACCCAGCTCATTTTAGAAACCACAGCACTGGTTTGGGAAAAGGAGAATTTACACCTGCAACTCTTTCTCGCATGTTCAAGCAGTCCCATAAGAGAAATAGTTGGTTGTGGAGGTCTCCAACTTACCCAGCAGGACAGGAAGGCTTGGGATGAGCACAGGCTTGAGTTTAGTCACCTACAGAGTCTGCTTGAATCCACCTTCCGCTCCCAGGGCACGCAGAATGCTGCAATTTCACACCTCCTGCTCAGGGAGCAGAGCAGCACAGAGCCCTCAGGAACCTGGGAGAGAAAGGAAGTAGGCCTAGTGCTGCCCTAGAATAGGATGAGACACAGGTGCCCCAACAAGAACCAGGATGGGCAATTTGTCTAATGCAATCAGGCCCCCCCTTCTTATTTCACTCAAATCAAAGATTACACCCACCTGCCACAGCCATTGTGATTGCAAAGTTCACCCACATGAGTTTTCTGAAGAACACTGAGGCACTAGAGTCATACAGCTAAGGAAATCTAGCAGCAGCTGAAAGCCATCACAAGAGATACACCAGGAAATTAAATTAAAGTAGAGCTAAACATGGTAAGAATAAGGAGAGAAAACCAAGTAAAGTAGAAAATAAGTTGGTTTAAAGTCATGCAATTTCAATGGATACTCCTAAGGCTTCTTTAGAAAGTTAGGATGAGATCTGTATCCTGCTAAAACAAGTTTAGCAGTTCCAAAGAAGTTACTTGCTCAGGTGCAGCATCCCGGGGCTCCCAGGACTATTTAATGATGCCATAATTGTTCTTCACAGTTTGCAATAAAGCCAGCAATGGGATGTCCCACCTGGGCATGGTGGATGGCTGGAACACTACTGGGAATCCTTCCTGGAACAGCTGCAGGTACAATTTCTTATCAGCATTGTCCTTATTGGCAATGATGGAAACAAGATGGGAAATAAACCACTGTCAGGTTGTTTGCTTGTTGGTTGTTTTTTTTTAAATTCAAGTGCTATATTGAGCTGCTTTTATAGAGCCAGGTCTGTACAATGGCTTCATCTTTAAATCAAAATTATAATAAATAAAATAATAAGCTTTATGCCAAAAGTATATAAGGGGCTCAATTTAATCCTGTTTAGCATATAAACTTAAGCCATAAAAAGCCATCCAGGGGAGGAGTGCATGGAAAATGGTCACTGGCTCTTCCCAGGGCAGTTGGTTCCATGTTTACCATTCCTTAAAACAGCCACACATCTTTTTTTTTTTTTACAAGTGTCTGTAGCACTTGAAATGAGAGATTTATTGAGCTGCAGGATGGGGATGGATAGAATTGGGTGATCAGCCACAGGTGGACCCTGGCCAAAATAAATAAGTGGCTTAAGACTAAGTGGATCATAACTAATTCCCTCAAGGAACTTGGAAAACTTTGATGTAGAAGAGCTCTCTGCTGCACCAGCACACCCTGTGAGCTGGAGAGGGTGGGCATAGACAAAGTGGCCAAAAGGGAGCTGCTTAAGCTGCTCCTAAATAAACCCCCTACTTCTATTAACAACCATGGGATAAATATCAGCAGGGTCCATACAGCCCAAAACCATGGAATAATGTCATATGGGGATATTAAATATATTTATTTCAGTGTGGCAGAGGCTGCTGGAAAAGGCTTAAAAACTACTGCTGCTCTCCTGGAAGCTGTAATAATGATCAATTGAATTTAGCATATTAAAATCAAGTTGCTACATTAACTCCATGCTTTCCACAGAGACTTGTGCCTCCACATCCAAGCTCTGGGTGTTCCAAAGGGCAGAAGGCACCTGATGAATTCAGGGTTTTCCTTAACAACCTCTCAGGCTCTGTGTGACTTGGGAGCCTTTGGAATGGTTACAGCAGGGCCTTCTGAGAAGAAAACTGCATTTGTACATTATTGTGGAAGCTAAATTTTCAAATACAGCACACAGGTCTCGTTTTACAAGAAAAAAGGTGAACTTTACTCTCTACTAAGGACGGACTTAAAAAATTCTTGGCAGGCTCAAGCTTTTTATGTTAAATAGCTGCAGGTGTCTACACTGGGCTGGACTTTTTTTGTGGTTTGTTTT
>VWZW01005507.1:3774280-3794450 GCA_013397115.1 Edolisoma coerulescens
AGAAAATTTAATGAAGAGAGATTTGCACTTCATTTCCTTCTTAATAAATGAACCATACTTTTGCTTTTTTTCATGAGGTTAAGCATTAATTTTGTTTGCTGCCTAGTATCTTGAATTAAATCTAAGCTCTGATATCCTTTTCCTATGACAGTGGTATGGCTGTAGTTTGTTAGTCCATGACAGTGATGAAATATTCACTTATCATCTTGGTGAGTGTGAGAATAGCAATTTTAATGATTTAATAATTACATTAAAAGCTTTCCAAACAATTGTCTGTTTGTCAACAGCAAAGTGATTATGAATTCAGGAGAACATGGGGAACGTTCCTGCTTTGCCACCTAATATATTTTTGTACCGAATAAAACTGCACCAATAAATTGTAAATCTGGATAAAGTTAACAGCCCTTTTGCCCAGGCCAAATCCCTAGTTTCTGATTACTTCTCTCTCTTGTGTCTTGCCAAAAAGATAAGAAGCACATTGGCACAAAATAAAAATTATTGCTTGGACTGTTCTCCCAGTGAACCTGTTTCCTATAAATGCAGCTTGGACAGAAAGCTCCAGCTAAGTAAACAAGCAATATCTAAATAGCATTAGAAATAAAATAGTAGTAAATTATTACGTTTTTTTATTAATTACTTGCCAAATTTAAACCGTTAAACCCAGATGGCAGATGAGTTTAAGGTGATGTGTGACAGATCCGTGTGGGATTAAATGAATATAAACTATCTCACTTGTTGGTGTGATCATATCTCCACGATCACATTATCGTTCGCTCACCTCAGTGACATAACTAATTCCTAATCTATTTTGCATTACACTGTGGAATAATTAACAAACTAACAAAACCACTGTGCCCTGAGTGACATTCTGATGCACTCTGAGCACGTAGGAGCACAAGAAGTTTGTGATAAGCGATGGCTGCGTTCTAACGTTCTTCTTGTACATTGCAGATTGTTTTGGTGTTCCTGGCTTCAAAGGGTGTTTTAGTTTTGGGGGGTTTTTTGTGGGCGTATTACAGAACAAGGTCTGTGGGGCAAATTAATTCCAAATGCACGTATTTTCCCCCTCACGAATTCAAACCGGCATTGGGGTTTGCCCCTCAGGAATGGTCAGGAACTTCAGGCGGTAACGTTACCAACTCTCCCAGGCGCCACCTTGGCTCCTGAGGCGCCAGTGGCGGGAAGAAGCGGCAGCCCGGTGCAGGTGTCCTCTTCCTCGCTCCGAGCCCCCTTCGAGCGGGTTTTCCTCAAATTCCAGCCCCCTTCGAGCGGGTTTTCCTCAGATTCCAGCCCGAGCCGGCTCCAAGGCCGCCTCAGGCGCCGCCTCGGACCTTTTTCTGCCGCTTTTAACCTCAGAATCCGAGGGCGGCGGCGCACCCGCACTCGCGCGCTCTGCGCTGCCTGACCCTCCTCAGCCGCTGTAGCGCCCGCACGGAACCGAAACCGGCGCGGTGCCGCCGGAGCCAATCCGCTTCGCTCTTACTGCGCGNTACGGAGCGCTGCCCCGGCTGGAGAGTAAGGCAAACGTGAGGAGAAACTGGTGCGAAATGCGGCGTGTGTGAGGTTATCTTCAGTGGGGACGTTCTTTGATGTCGGATCTTGGTGTGTTGCCAAGGCTAATCAGCAAGAAAGGAGACCGGAGCAGTGGAATCATCCTTGTCATCGCTTAGTCAGGGGCATCCGGGAGCTAACGAGCCCCGAGGATGTAGTAAATCAAGATGCTGATGGATGTCTATGTGTACATTGCCGACTTAGCAAAATATTCTAGGCCACCAAGTTGATCAGAGGGATAGAGACCTCTCCGGTGAGGAAAGGCTGAGAGAATTGGGGTTGTTCAGCCTGGAGAAGAAAAGCTTTGGGGTGACCCAATTGTGGCCTTCCCGTGCTTGAAGGGAGCTGCCTAGAAAGATGAAGAGACTTGATGAGGGTGTGGAGTGACAGGATAAAGGGGAATGGGTTAAAATTGAAGGACAGCAAGTTTAGATGGGATATTAGGGGAAAAAACCTTCCCTGTGAGGTCCTGGCACAGGTTGCCCAGAGAAGCTGTGGCTGCCCCATCCCTGGAAGTGTTCAAGGCCAGGTTGGGCAGGGCTTGGAGCAACCTGGGATAGTGGAGGGATGGAACTCGATGATCTTCAGGATCCTTTCCCATTCAAGCCATTCTGTGATTCTGTAGCTGAACTGTGTTCATTATAACAGTAAAACTCACCCCTACAGCTCATAAGGGCCTTGGCCAGGTGTTCCCCAGAGCATGAGAACGAGTTCCCTGGGATAACTTGTATAGAAATTACTAACTAATCATAATAGAGGGGCTGTGCGTGGGAAGGGACCACCTCTGGATTTCTTGGTATAAATAATGGCATGGAAAGTCAAGAGGGTGTGCTGGGCTTGTGGAATAGCACCGAGCCCCCAGCACAACTCTGGAATAAATAATCCATGTCTCACTCTTGAGTGTGTCATCCTTGTCTTGTTGCACTCCTTTCTCTGCCACGAGATGGGGAATATTGTGCAGCTGTGGGGGGAAGTGGTGGTCTCTGGGTGTGCAGGCAGCTCCCCTTGGCCTGTGAGGGTGTTTTCCACTGGCTAAGCCCAGCTGGAACAGGTGGTGATTCACCTTTGCCTCCAAGGCTTGGATGTAATTCCTGGTGACAGCTGATGCACTACGAGGCTTTGCTTCAAGGTAAAAGGAGCAGGACACTTGAGGCTAAAGCACTTGAAATTAAAGAGGATTTGGTCACTTTTGCTCAAAGAGTTTCAATTTTCCTACCTAAGGAGGATTTTTGTATATCTTGTGAAGCATAGCCTTCGTTCTGTGCAGTTGAAGCTGCAGATGAATGCAGAAATTGCTGGAAAATTTACATGGATTCACCATGAATTCATGTAACAGGTTGTTTCTTTCTTCAGAAAGATGGAGCTGTCTTCTGGAAAACTTGCTAAGTTTGCTGATGGATCTGCTGTTGTTCAGGTAAAAACAAAAAATAGTTGAAATTTGTGCAGCTTCAAAATTCCTGTATCTTAAAAGTCATTGTTCAGGTGTCAGAGCCTGTTATATGTGGGATACAGAGCCTCAAGTGGCAATTTTATCCCTAATCAAGGGACAGCTGTATTTTATAGGAAAAAATTATGTTTGAAAAGCAAAAATAATGGCATGGAGTCCAGATTTATGTGGCAGCTTTCTGCAGAGTATAATTCTTACTCATATTTTAGCTTTTGAATGAGTTTAGAACATTTGGAGTTACTTTATTTGCAGGGAGCTTCAGTTTTTATCTATTTTTCTTAACCCAGCTAGGTGACACAGCAGTGATGGTCACAGCAGTCAGCAAAACCAAGCCTTCTCCATCTCAGTTTATGCCATTAGTGGTAAGTACTAATGACAGAATTAGTTTTGTGCTAATCAGTGGTCAATTTAGCAGTGATAATCCTTAAATAATGGAGTTGAGGATGCTGGGGAGGGTGAGGAATTCAAACAGTAGATAACAGACCTTGGACTTCAGAATTGCAGTTGGTGATAAATGTCTGGATATCCGGGATCCCTGTGTGGGTGAGGGATGAGCCTTGGCTTTAGTAAGGCTTTCCTCAAAGCCCTTGTGAACTTTGCCACAACATCCAAGCCCAGGTGTTAGGGTTTGGTTGTGTGGAAAACTGGATTGTGAGGCTCAGAGGGCTGTGATGGTTATGGAATGTGGAATGTGGGAAGTGGATAATTGGGGCTGGAACTGGATGATCCCTAAGGTCCCCTGGGAGGGTTCCTGTGGCTCTGCAGTAAATAATCAGGTGTCATTAATAATCCCTGAATTGTCTTTGGAAGGTTGATTACCGTCAGAAAGCTGCTGCAGCAGGAAGAATTCCTACGAACTATCTAAGAAGAGAGCTTGGTTCCACTGATAAGGAAATTCTTACAAGCAGAGTAATAGGTAGGCTAAAACATTTTGTTTACAATGTATTTTAAAAATGTCCTGATTTTCTCATGAGTGTTTGAAAATACAGTCGTTTATAACTGCTGTCAGAAAACAAACTTGTAATTTATTCGTTATCAATACGATTGAAATTTTAAGGTTATATGGGTCATGCTAAATACATCTCTTGAGTTCTCTGCCTTTTCTTTTTGTTGTTGTTGTTTAAAAAACTCAATTTTGTCCGTTTTTGTGGTGTTTATTGCAAGACAAACTGAATATTAACTACTGAAACCCAGCTGCTTCTTAGAGTTTGATTATTTCCTTTGCAGATCGGTCAATCAGACCACTCTTTCCAGCAGGCTACTTTTATGATACACAGGTGGGTCATGCTGCCTTCAAAATGGAAAACTTGGATATGGCCAATGAAAGTTTCATGATACAGGCCCTGTTTTAAGAAAAACTTATTTTTGTTAACATCAAGGACGGGTTTGCACTTTACAAACCAGTGTAATGTTGCTTTCTAGTTTGTCATCTCCTTGTCTTAAATTATTTTTATTACATCCTACTTCGCAAATTTTGTTGTCAAGATGCAGGAATAAAGTTAAAATCTCCTCCGTACAACAGAGGAAAGATGCTAATGGTAGATATTTTATATACAATGTGAAAAAATATTATCCATTAGTGGGGTTTTTTTGTCAGCTTTCTACTTTAAATACCTGAACAAATGTCCATGTGCAGCATAGGCTTGTGTAGGTATGTGGAATGTGGGTTTTTCAGTGTCCTTAGCTTTGTATTGACAGTTAATAAAAATGTATAGGTCAAAATTATTCATTGTCTTTTATCTTATGCCAGATCCTTTGTAATCTTTTAGCAGTAGATGGTGTCAATGATCCTGATATTCTGGCAATTAATGGAGGTAAGAGAGCTGTGAGAAATTACTGCTTCTGTGGGATTTAAGGAGATCAGGTTTTTTCTAATCCAGATTTTTGTGTTCCTTTCAGCTTCTGCAGCACTTGCATTGTCTGATATCCCCTGGAATGGTCCTATTGGTAAATAAACATTGTGAAATTATGCATGATTTAAATGTAATGGAAGACTTAGACCACAGTTGGTGCTTTGCTTTTTTAACAAGAAGCTGAACCCAAGTACTGAATTTCAAGCACTGGAAATAATTTTACAAGGATAGGATTATTGAACTTCATAGGATTATTTTTTCTGGACTAAATACACTTCTGGGAGGAATTATAATCGAGAAGCAGTGTACTATAAAGACCAATAAATTAATTTTTTCTTAAGAGAAACATATTTATTGAAAAGTATTGTTTGGAAAATAGCTGGTTCGGAATGCTTTTCCTTGAGGAACTCAAGAAGAGATTTATGTCATTGTGAATATTTTCTGGGAAGAGAAAAGACTTAGCCAAGAACAAATATTTAACTGTATTTTCCTTTCAGCTGCAGTACACTCACAGCATTGTGTGCAATGCTACTTGGCATTACTTGCCCTACCCAGTAACAGTACCCAAAAGAAAAATGGAATAGATAATTTTGTCCTCTGGATTTGTTCTTAATATACAGACAATGTGCTGATATTTTAAAATTAGTCTGTAGCTTTAATTATTGTTATTAGCTGTGTAACTTTCAAAGTAAAATGATGCCTTAAAGAACTCCCTTATTATTATAATAAATAACTTTCTGGAGTTTCTTTGCAGGTGCAGTGAGGGTGGGGCTGGTGGATGGAGAGACTGTTATCAATCCAACTCGAAAAGAGATGGCCTCTAGTGCATTAAATTTAGTTGTTGCTGGAGCTCCGCAAAGCCAAGTCGGTAAGTAGGTTAATTGTTGTCTGTTGAGGGCTTGGAAATCTTTGCAGATGTTTTCCTTATCTTTGAAATGTGTATTTGTACACAGTAGTAGGAGCAAACAGCAGTGATAAGTAACATCTGGTTAAGTAAAGTAGATTCTCTCATATTTATGCACCTTAATGTTAATCTGTGTTTCCTCAGTTGAGTTAGGTTGCTGTTGAACAATAAAACAGGAATTTACTTGTTTTTTAACTTTCCATTGCTAGTTATGTTGGAGGCAACTGCTGAGAATATCTTGCAGCAAGACTTCTGCCACGCCATCAAAGTGGGGGTGAAGCAGACCCAGCAGATAATCCAGGGCATTCAGCAGCTGGTGAAGGAGCAGGGCGTTGTCAAGAGAACTGTCCAGAAATTATTTATTGCTCCTGAAGAGATTGTGGAAATGGCAAAGAAGTGAGTTCAGAACAAATAATGCAGATGTAGCAATGTTTATAAATATCAGTCTGGTGAAAGCACCAGACTGATATTTCACTAAATATTTTTCAAATATTTAGTCCTCAAAAAACCCCCTTCAGTTCATTGTAGAAGTGGTTTTTAAGCTGTGTTTTCAAAAATTCTTCCTTTTCTTCCTAAAGACTTGCTTATAACAAGATCTATGCCGTGTTCACAGATTCAAGCCATGATAAAGTAAGTAATCAATCATGATGTGATTTTTTTTTTTAATTAATATCATAATGAAACTGCAGTAGGATTGAGTTCTTTAAGCTTTTAGCTCTTTAAGCTCCGTCCCTGGAGGTCTTTAAGGAAAGGCTAGATGTGCCATGGTGTGGTTGACAAGGTGGTGATCATAGGATAGACTTGATGATGTCAGAGGTCTTTTCCAGCCTCAGTGATTCTGTAACTGAAGCTTGTCTCCTTCCCTGCATCTATTTGTAATACTACTAATAAATGGTTCTGTAAGTTCTTACTTAACAGAATATTTGTATTATGTGGAGGTGGAGACTCCCTTTTCACAAGGAGTCACATGGAAAAGAGGAGGGGAAATGGCTACAGGTTACTTCTGAGAGGTTCTGATTGGGCACAAGAGCAATGTTCTCCTTGGGGAACATTATCAGCCACTGGGATCATCTCCCCAGGGAAGTGGTGGATTCTCCAGCATGGGACATTTTTAGGATTCAGATGGGGAGGATGCTGGGCCATCCTGTCTAGACTGTGCTTTTGCCAAGAAAGCTTGGACCACACAACCCTTGAGGTCCCTTCCAACATGATTATTGATTTTTGAATTTGTGTGACAGTTCTGTTTCTTATTCCTTAAATTTTTACAGATCTTTAAACCAAACACACCCCCAAACCTCTGTTGTTGCTCTGCTCTGTAGAGTTAAATGGTTGCAAATCCTGTGTTCTAGATTTCGAGAGATGAGGCAATCAACAAAATAAGACTTGAAACAGAAGAACAGCTGAAAGGTATTTTTTGTTTTCTTTAGAGAGTGCTTCAATGGAGGTAGCAGTGCTTGGGGCTACAGTGTGCTCTTTGTTGGAAGCTATTTTGGTAAAAGTTCTATAAAATTAATTTCCCAACTTCAGATGCAATTTCTTTTTTATACCCAGAAAAATTTCCGGAGGCTGAGCCTTATGAAATCATGGAATCTTTCAATGTGGTTTCAAAGGATATTTTTAGAAATCTTGTTCTAAATGAATATAGAAGGTGGGTGTGTCAAACTCCTACTGGTAATACTTCTGTCAGCTTTTAATCCAAGACCATGGTTTAACTGATCTCTTCATTTCTCTTTGTCACTTCAGGTGTGATGGGAGAGATTTGACTTCCCTCAGAGACATTAAATGTGAAGTGAACATGTTCAAAATGCTTCATGGATCAGCCTTATTTCAAAGAGGTCAAACACAGGTAGTGTCACTTAAACATCAGGAATTATAAATGAATTAGCAGAAGCTGAAAGATTTGGGTCTTTCGTATAAATGCCAGGTTTCCTTTTTCTTCACATTTAAATAGTAATAAGTAGAAATGGTGTGTAGGTTGATAAGTACAGTGGTGTGTAGGGCACTGCTAAATTGTGCACGTCATGAGAAATCTTTTAAAAGCAACTTCATATGCAACCTGAACTAAAAAGGGAAATTTTACCCAAAAAATTGCAATAATGAGATGATTTTTTTCTCTTCTTTGCCAAAAGTGTCAGCTGTTGGGTGGATTGAATTAAGATTGTACTCAAGATTTGGTCTTCTCTATTTTTATAGCTCTTTTTGCTAGAAGACTGTCAGCCATTGATCTGACTTCTTATTACACTGACTTTGGGTGGCAGTTGCCAACAGTGATTTGCTCCTCAGTGTTGTCCCCTCTTATCCCACTGAAAATAACACCCACTGCAGGTCCATGTGGGAAACAGGCACAAACAACATCGTGGCTGCCTCTGGCCCTGCCTCTTAAATGTTTCTTAGGGAGCAAACTGCTCTTGGCTCCTACTTAAGAAGCATTAAATTATTATTTTTAAATGTGATTGCTGTTAAGATTATGTGATCTTTACAGATTATGAATAAGTTTGTGTGATGGAGAAAAAAAGCTCATACAAGTGGTAGCTGATGGCATCTTACTTGTTGCTGAACTCATTCTTTTTGATTCTTCGTAAACAGTTAAAGTTGTGAAGGCTGGAAGTGTTTAAAAGGGGTTTATTTTTTATCTTAACTCATTTTTATTTTAGGTTCTGTGTACAGTAACATTTGACTCTCTAGAATCGAGTGTCAAATCAGATGTTATCTCAACAGCAGTGAGGTATGTATATATCTCTGTGCTTTGGCAGTAGTAATAAGAGGGTGAGCATTTAAGCACATTTGATAAAACTCCCTTGAACTTTGACATAGCTGCATTGTTTAGGACTGAAAGTTGTGTAAAATTAGACTTTGAAGGGGCCTGTTTTCAACAGATCATGGGTTTGTGTTAAGGTGACATTAATTCCATAGGCACACATTTGAAACTGGAGAGTATTACAAGTAACATCCAGTCTGGTTTATATATTTAAAATATTTGTGTTCTTTTTTTTTTTGGAGCAGGGAAAATTTAACTTAGGGTGTAGCAAGCTGGTCCTTGTGCTTTGAACACTTTATTGCTAAGGGCTAAAGTGAAATTTGTTCCCTTTACAGCCACAGTTCAGTGATTTCATCTCAGTGACTTCATCCCAGTGTGGGAGCTTTTACATTTTAATGTCTCAGCTTTACTGTAGTTAGATCTTTGTTACCCGGGAAGAGTTTGTCCATATTTGCTAACTTTGGTAACTGTGGGTGATCAGCAAATCAGTGTATTGATTTGTTGGTTTTGGCTGGGTCCATTTGTAAGCATAACAATGTTAGCTTGAATTACTTGTTGTGTGTAAAACATGTTTGGTTGCTCCTTTTTTGACATGGTCTTGTTTTTAATTAATAGTGGAATAAAAGATAAAAACTTCATGCTGCATTATGAGGTGAGAGTTTTCCTGTGTCACAGCTTTCTGCATGATTCACAGAAGGGCTTCATGTCTTGCTTTTAAAGGTGCAGTTGATCACTTCCAAGGTTATAAATTAGCTCTTGATTTGCTAAAATGTATTTATGCTAATTGATGCATGAATTTATATGAACAGAAGTGCAGGTTTCCTGAAAAGCAGTAGGTAATTTGTAAATTGCCATTTTATACAGCCTTTTTAATGCCATAACATTAGGTGAGCTCCTTCAGAACGGGTTCTTACTGAAAGCAGGATTAACCTGTGCTATTATTTTTAGTAAACTCTATTAATATGTTCAGCTGACGTGCCACAGCAGTAGTAAATAAATGCTTTTACATCTTGGATCTCTCTCAGCCTTTGGAGCTTGCCCAGAGTATTTCCTACAGGCAACAGGCATATCTTGTTCCATTATCTCTGCGACAGAAATAACATTTCTGCTAGGTTGTCTGACAAGTTTATTTGGAGGAAGCTTCTTGTGTTCTCTCCTAGCTACCTTTCAACTGCTTTATTCTCTTTTGTTCTGTGGAAGTAAAACATTTACTAAACATTACCTAAACTGGTCCTGGTTTGCAAACCAAGTGACTGATAGAAGTCATGTGGTGGTTTGATTATTTTAGTTTTAATTTATTTTTACCTCGAGATGCACCAAAACTTCAAAGATGTTTTTCTAAGTGTATGTTTTAAAATGGAAAAGAAATGCAGGTTAATTTTCCGTGTACACGTTTTTTGCTTCATAGTTTCCACCTTATGCAACCAATGAGATTGGCAAAGTTACTGGGATGAACAGGAGAGAGCTTGGACATGGTAAGTCCAGACTAGAGAAATCCCATGCTGGAAGTTTCAATATTTTACCTGATTTCTGTTTATGCATCACTTGGTATCTTTTTTAAACAGGTGCACTGGCAGAACGAGCTTTGAAACCAGTTATTCCCCAGGATTTCCCATTCACAATCCGAGTGACTTCTGAAGTCTTAGAATCAAATGGTATTAGGATTTTCTTGTTTTTAACCTAGTGCTAGAGACTATACTTGGTTCTTAAAAAGCTTAGGTTTGACAAACGTGACTTATCCGCATGCTAAATAATAGATTTCAGTTTAAATGTTCTTAATAACTATTACGTGAAATATTTAAAATAAAAAGCACGTACATGTTCATGAACAATGGACCTTTCTTGGTTTAATAAAATGGTATTTGGGGGCACTTCTATGCTACAGGTTGAGGAAAATAACTCCAGCTTGTACTGAGACCTGTTTTTCAGTGTTTAATCCCTCTTTTCCTGTATTCCAACTCCAGGGTCCTCTTCAATGGCTTCTGCATGCGGTGGAAGTTTGGCATTAATGGATGCAGGTACAAAATATGGCACTCGCGAGGATAAACTGCGTGTGACAATGGGTTACAGGATCTGGAAACGACCAAAGGCTACAAAAATGTATTTTGTTTGCCACTCTTAGGAGTTCCAGTATCAAATGCAGTGGCAGGTGTAGCCATAGGCCTCATTACCAAGTGCAGTCAGGGAAGAGGGGACGTGGAGGACTATCGCTTGCTGACAGACATCCTGGTGAGCGCTCCTCACGTGGTTACTGTTGCTGCTTAGTGCTGACAAACACCTCTTCTGGCCTTCTTCTGTGACCCTCTACCCAGCTAATTCTGGAACATCACTACTGGAAAAATGAGTTGTGTCTTCTCTATTTTAGCTCCTAAATTTCTCCCTTATTTTGAAAAATCTCTGTGAAATGTTCAGTCATGTTTCTTCTTTTTTTTTGTGTTATTAGTTATTAAAGCATTCATAAGCTTTCTCCTTCCAGTGAATTTTGTCTTTCCTCATGGGGGGGAAAAGATTAATAATTTACTGAAAGACACAATATACTGGGTGGAGAATGAGCACTTGGAAGAGTGGCTGGGGAGGAAAATGTGCAGCCACTGACAGCACAAAATCAACTGTGGATCAGACACTTGTTCACAAAAGCTCTTAATTTCTAAGGAGAGAAGGGAACAGTGTTAATCCTGAACAGCAAAATAAAGCTGAAGAAAACTTGGAAGTCTCAAAAGTAATTCCTGTGTACTTTTAGTACAGTGGGACCTGGCACTGGGATAAAATGACTCCAACTTGGTTTTCTCTGTCTGTGCTGGCAGGGAATTGAAGATTACTATGGAGATATGGATTTCAAGATGGCAGGCACTAATAAAGGGATAACAGCACTGCAGGTATTGTGACATGAAATCTTCCTCAAGTGAACCTCTTGAGAGGGTATGAAAAAAGCTTTCCTGACATATTGATGCCACTTCATTCTTTTCATGTCAGGTTGATCTAAAGCTGCCAGGAATACCAATAAAAATTGTGGTGGAAGCTATTCAGCAAGCTACAGGTAGGTCCACAGTTGGATTTGCACTCATTTTGATCATATTAAATGGTAAATGGTATTAAGTGGTATGAAACTAAACAAAAAACCTGCTTGTTTTTTGTTCGCATTGTGGAAAAACCCAAGCTTCTATCTTTATAAAATGGGCTTGGCTTAATCAATAAGCTCCACACTAACTTTAAAGTAACTTCAGACATTGCATGATTTGGACTAACACACATTACATGACTTTGTTTAAATCCAACAGGATAATGTTATAAAAATAACAGCAAACTTTCTCTCATTTCCCATAAATTCAGCTGTATTTACAAGTGAAACTTACTGCCATCTGTATTCTGACATGTGTAGCTAAAATATTCTTAAAGCACACGAGGAAACAAAGCTACGTGGTTTAATAAGGATTAGTTAGTTGGAAAACTTCCAGCTTGGCATTCTCCAGCTAGGCAGGAGACAGGTTTTGATAAGGAATGTTTTTCTACTGTATAACAAAAACTTAGTATATTTATTTTAATCATATGCAAAATTACTGATTTTTTTTTATTATTCCCTCTAGCTGCAAAGAGGGAGATTTTACAAATTATGAATCAAACACTGGCAAAACCCAGACCTAACAGAAAAGAAAGTGGACCAGTTGTAGGTAATGTTATTGTGTGAATTCATAGCTTTCCTAATTACCTTTTTAACAATGAACTTCTGTTTAAACCAGCTTTTTTTTTAAATGATTGATTGTTATATATTTTTTACCCCTGCCCTGTGGGGTTATTTTTAATTTGCGGAGGGGTTCTGGTTATTTTTTGTTATTTTGGGGGGATTTTTATTGCCATATGGGGCAGCACTGTTCTATTTCAGTGTACACCAGAAAACAGAATTTGAGTGAAGTTACGTGAAGCTCTCACAAAATCAGAATTGCTATAGATGAGAGTATCAGTATGGCTTAAGGTAATTTACGGTCATCAAAGTGTATTCTGTGTCTTCATTTGTTTCAGTTCTTACCTGTAACTACATCCATGTTCAGCAAATAGCACAGGTAGCTGTAAAAGATTAAAAGCTAAAGGAATGTGCCTTTTTGTCTGATAGCTTTCACGATGATTATATTTAGCATTTCAAAGGATTTTTAAATGTTCTTTCAGAAACTATCCACGTTCCATTATCAAAAAGATTAAGATTCGTTGGTCCTGGGGCTTATAATTTGAAAAAACTTCAAGCACAGACTGGTGAGACATTCTTGATTCCTGTGATCATTTATCCTGATGCGTTTCCCTTTGTTTCAGACTTGGATGTTGAGCTCAGTGCAAACTAAAAATGAAAAAATACTGCTATCTGTAGTGTACCAGGTAGATGCTCTGCCTTGGACCTGAAACCCTTAATGCTCTGGTGAACTTGATTAATTCTTCTCAGGGGATTGGGGTAGAGAAAAGGAGGAAAAATCATATTTCCCTTTGGTTGCAAGCCTGTGTGGTCTGGCCACAAAACTACTCTGGAGGAGCAAAGAATTTTACCATTGTCCAAAACACTTCCATTTCCATCAGCTATTAATACAAGTTTTATTAAAAATCTCTGGGAAATTGATTCATAACCCTCAACATTTTATGCAGGATTTTTTTTCCTGCCTTTAAAGGATTATAAAAATAATGTTGAGTTCCTTTATGACCCACAAGTTTATCCAGGTATTTGCAAGGAGGTGGTGGCCTTGCAATTGTTCAGTGTTCAATCCCTAAACTGAACAAGATTAAATAACGACTGGAACTCTGAGATCTTTATGAGTGTGCAAAACCATTCTGCTCTGTGCAAGTCTTTACTGAGTGTGACTTTTCTGCAGTGTGCAGCTGAATGCTCTCCTAAATGCCCATTTTCAGGTGTGACTGTAAGTCAGCTGGATGAAGAGACATATTCTGTGTTTGCCCCCACGCCAGGGGCAATGCACGAAGCCCGAGAATTCATTGGGGAAATCTGCAAAGATGATGTAAGGACAGACTTCTGCTGTTACCTTTTTCCGTTTGCTCTTTGTGACTTTGTGTCTTACTCTTTGCTTTTCTTCTCTTCTACAGCAAGAAGTGAATTTGGAATTTGGGGCAATATATACCGCCACAATAACTGAACTAAGGTATAAAAACTGCTTTGGAGTTGAAGTTAGTTTATTTACATAGCCGTGTTCCTGACACCTAAATGCGATGTGAAATAATAAATGATTTTTAAAGGTGCCAAACTCATGCTGGGGATGTTGGCATCTGCATAATATCTGATATTTTTTCTGTTGAAAATACTATTTTGTTTCCTGATAAAGCTCTTTATTTTTGCTGCTTGTTTAGTTTTTAGAATGTCTCTAAATTGTAAAACTTAAAGCCTTTTTCATCTTTGAATCTGAAAGAGGTGGTATGAATTTGCGTTTTACTTTTCAACCCAATATTTGTCTTGTAAAAATTACTTTTTGGATGGTACCTATTAGTGAAATACTGCCCTGAAATAAGAAATTCTCATCCACTTGCAGTTAAGGAAAAATGAGTGGACATGTTATGGTGGATAAAAGATTTTTGTAAAGCAATGAGTAAAATTTTGTTTATGAGAAGTTTACTAATGCTTGCTTTGGGGACCATATGCAGAGTGAAATGTGGACTTCTCTTGATGCACTTTGAAATAACTGTGTTGTTTCCTGCTGCAGAGATTCTGGAGTGATGGTAAAACTGTATCCAAACATGACTCCAGTATTACTTCATAATTCACAGCTGGATCAAAGAAAGGTAATCCATCCTTAAACAAGTATAAAATGGGCAGTTATATTTATTTTGAACCAGTTGTTGTGACTGTAACACACTCACTGTTGTTCCACAGTCCATTTCCAGGTTAAAAGCTGTTAATTGGCAGCACTGTTTTGTTTAATTCTGCCTGCCCTATACTTAAAGCTGCAAAGAATCAACTGTGTGGCTGCTGCAGCCCTTTTTACACCAAGTTCTTTCCCTTGGCAATACCCTTTTCCATGTAATATTCAGAAACCTGTTGTTGCTAAGGTAGTGCTGAGCCACGGGGATTGAAGTGTAGCATGAAGAACCCCCAAAAGAAGGGATTTTTATAACTAATTCTGATAATTTTATTTCTGAAAAACACTGTGTTCTAGATTAAACACCCTAGTGCCCTGGGATTAGAAGTTGGACAAGAAATTCAGGTAATTATTTTTTTAACTTTAAAATGCTAATAAAATGCTGTCCGTATTTTAAAATTTGATTTTTTTTCTAATTATTTATTCAGTGTTTATGAAGGAAATATTTTTCCATAATGGATTCCCTTTCTGTGCTAGTTAAAGGCCTGATTCATTCATTAGTGTCATACTCTTGCTATCTAGGCACCACATTATTTGACAGCAATATAGGCTAAAGGATGCCTATTTATAGCTTTTCTACCATGAAATTGATAAAAAGTCAAACCCAACCCCCCATCTTTTAAGGAAAATGCTATTTCCACCTCTTTAAGTTGGTCAGTGTGAAAGTGCTTTGTTTCCTTACCAGGTTAAGTACTTTGGCCGTGATCCCACTGATGGCAGAATGAGGCTGTCACGTAAAATTCTCCAGTCCCCAGCCACCAGCACCCTGAAAACCCTGACTGACAAAAACAGCATTGTCCTGGGAGGGGCTGTTCCACAGACATCCACGTCATCCCAGTGACAGGTAAGGCCAGAGGAGCAGCTTCAGCTGCCTCAGTACTGCGCTTTACAGCTCTGCTGAAGGGCTGTGCCAGTCTGGGTTTGTGCTGAGCAGTCACCCCTCAGTGCTGTGCAGCTGCTGCTTGCCAGCTGTGTTGGACCTTGTTGGGAGTTAACAACTGGCCCTTCGTGTGCTGTAGCTGTAGGAAGTTTGATATTATAAAATTTGTTCAATGCCTTGGCAGTCTCAGGCAGTCTGGACAGCCCCCTCTGTCTGAAACAAACTTATTTGTCCATCTACAATATCCTTTTTCTCTACCTTGCCACCATTTCTTTTTTAAATTAAAAGAACAAACAGGGCAGAGGAAGAGAAGGAGAAATAAGTTGCTTTCTTGATTAAGTAAATTAGTGGAGAAAATTTCCGTCAATTAATGAAATGGCCAAAGCTCTTCCTTAGAAGTGGTTTTCCAGCATGTATTTGACTGTCGGAAGGCTTATGCCTCAACTTTTCCCAAAATTTGTGTTGGTTTTCTTATTCTTAGAAAGCTGCTAGAACGGCAAGGTGTCTGATCTTAAAATCAGGAGCGTTTACACAGCGAGATTGGCAAAGGCACAGTGCAGCAGTGGGAACTCAAGGCAATCTGTGGCAACCTTCTAGGAATGATTGGCAGCACAAAAAGGAGGGAAAACTCACTGAAGAAATCTTGTTTTTAAGAAATGTTTTTGAATCTCATATCTTGATATAATGAGTTGGTTACAGAGTATTTTCTCTCTTTCAGGAAAAAAGGTGTGATAGTTCGTGGAAATACAAGTGACCTTGGCTAGAATCTCTACGTGTCCTCGCAAGAATCTGCAGGTGGATGGTAGTGAATCATATTTATAAAATAGACACTGTTCATGCTTAAAGGTGATGTAGAACTTCAGAGCCTTCAAATTAATTAAAAACTTTACAATAAAACCAGAAACAAGTAATGCCCTCATCTTGTGTAGCAAGGTTGAGATGAGACTGTAAGAACATGGAATTCTGTAGACTGAGAAGATGATATGTCAGTGCTTAAGATTCTTCTGAGTTATCCACTCAAAATAAAACTGTGAATATGGGAAGTAAGAATTGAACAACTCTTTCGTGGGGGAAGGAATTATCCTGTACACTTGGTCAAGAGTCACACTTAGCCAAAGTTTTACTGGCTTTTCAGTGTACAAGAATGTTGAGCAAGACATTAAGACTTAAAAGTATCACCTTTAATATGATGGATGCTGTCTTAGATCAATATATTGCTTTCAAAAGGTTCAAACCTGGTAAAATATCTGAGCAGAACTTGGCTGAAACATCACCCCTTATTACCTGGGTTTGTTAGTACTGACTTTTAAAATACATAATTAAAACATTAAAATTAAAATACTTTTTTTGGAATGAACAATTGATGTGATAAATCTTCCCCTAAAACACTCTCATTAAGGGGTGTCCTAATCCCTCTATTAATTATGTTGCATCAGTGAGTCCACTGATCTCTTTTAGACTTCAAAACATTTCCCAGGGGCTCACGAGAATTACTCGTTTTTCTACTGTGAGGTACAGACTTAGAAAATCAAAAAGGGTCCTTCTGATGTTCACCAATTTGTATGCAGAACTAATAAGAAAATCAACTTCCCACCTGACGGCAAGTGGGCTCTGAACCTCCTGAAAGAAAAAACAAAGCACTGGGGAGAGGAGAAATGTGAATGTACAGTAAAAATTACTCTTTTTTTTATTCTAAGATATATTAAAGAAGAAAGAAAAGACTGGTATGCTTCTCTGCAGTTGTCTCCGTCTTTCATCATGAAAGATTGAAAAATTGAAAAAAGTTTGGAAAGATGGAAGAAAGATTTCCTTGGCAATCTTTTCCTCCTCTTTGAGGGCTGTGTCTTATTATTTCATAGTAAGAATTCAGATGTCACTTCTTACTGTGACAGTTGACTGATACATCATTGTTACGTGTGAATAGTATTAATAAAATTATGTCAGTCAACGTTAAAGTCCCTGAACAGAAACTCGGATGTTTCCATTTCTGGTAACTCTTCCCAGAAATGGACCTCCCCAATCTAAGTGGTTTTCCAAGGTTTATCTCCCTTAATTGTACACTAATTTGAGTGAGGCTACGTTGTGCTGCTGGTCTCAGTAAAGCAGCTACTGCAGCGCTGGGGCATTGTCTGTTTGGTGGGTGATAAAGGAGCAAAATGACTTTAATGTTGCTGTGGCAGAACCTGTACAGTCAGCCTGGCTTTCTGCACCTGGAACCAGCTTCAGGCCCTGTGGGAAGGGGCGGGGGAAGAACACACTTGGGAACTGTCTGGGAGGAGCAGAAAGCAGCTGCTCTTACCTGAGGAGAGAAGCTCAATGGGAGCCAAGAGTTGAGTAAGCGTGAGCTGGTGTGACCCTTCCTGGAGGGAAGGGCATCCCGGGCTCTCCGAGAGCCGGCGCTGGGGCCGCGGCAGGAGGCACTTGGCTCTCGGGTGGGATCAGCTATGATCAGAAACCAGGTGGGTCCATAGGGCTGGAGAGAACAACCTCAGTCCCTTTGCAGCAGCTGGTTTTTCATGCTTGAAATAGTGATTTATTTCCTTTTTCTTACTGCTCAACGTAATTAGCTTCTGTAATGACCTGTCTTAAATGGAGCCATTGGAAGGAATTGCCTTGGAGTGAAGCTGGGCAGGTGCAGCATTGCAGCAGGTCAGGAGGGCCAGAAATGCCTTTAATTGACAAGTCTGAAGTTTTCATGCAGATGCAAAGAGTCAAGAGCTGGTGTATCTTTAAATGCCATCAATAAATATTACAAGTGCTATCATAAAAGTATAAGAGCTGGCCTAATTGTACTTCTGGGATATTACATGCCAGAGGGAATGATACAGTCTCTTAATTTCACTCGAGGAAATTTTAAGTGATTTAGGAATGAGTTGTCTGTCTTGCTTTGGAAAACAAAAAAAAAGGAGCTCTCTGCTGGTCATGTTGTGACACTTGTGAGTTGCTCTGCCTGCTGTGTACCCTAATGAAATCCTTTGTTTTGATGAAGAACAGAGAATTCTCAGCATTGATAACTTGATGGTGGTAATAGGGAAGGATGAGTTGCTGGCAGGTGCAACACCACAGTGGAAAACATTGCTTTGCTTTTTGTGCATCTTAGAGAAAAAGAGACGCAGATGCTTTCCTGGTCTTCGCCGGGGTTTAAATCCAGTGTGTAACATTTGTTGGGGCGAGTATTGCGTGTCTTGTCCAGGCAAAGCCCCCGGAATTGACTTGCTGCTTGTGGGTACCGATGGCGGGGTCATGCTGGGCTTCACAGCCCCCTGGATGCTGTTTTGGGCAAAGAGAAGCCCCACATCTCAGTGAACGCAATCCCAGTGTGTTCTGGCGTGATATTTTTCCACCGAGGTCATTGAGCTCATGCCTGGAGAGATCATGGACTTATTTCACAGCTGAAGCACGAGAAATAGTTTTTCATGCCAATTCTAATTCACGTATCTCCTTTCTGTAGCCATAAGAACTTGGTCCAAAATACTCTGCTATGGTTTCTTGCTGTTTTATATATCCCGAGAAGTGCTGCATTTAATCATGAATAGAAGTCATGCTTTTATTTTCGTGCATTTGGTTTGAAGAGCTAAAAAGCACGCACAGAAGTCGTGCGGAGGGGAGAGAGAGTTCACGAGCAGCAGATGTCCTGAGGCAGAAATATGCTGTGGCCATTGGGGTTTGTGCTTCTTTTGGTGTGTTTGCTTTTTATTGAGCTTTCTCTAAGGTAGAAATACGCTCAGTGTGTAAAACCTTGAGAGGAAAGGCCACTAAAACATAGCAGGGAAGGCTTTGTGTGGAACCTGACTGTAAACTGGTTCATGTGACTCTCAATCCAGGGTTTTGAAACCACTTAACGTGGTCTTTTTATAGTTACTGACTCACTTATCCATAATGATGCACATGTCCCAAAGTGTGCTCATATACAGCTAAATATAAGTCTATATGATAATTCTCAGAGGTGTATCTTGTATTTTCTTGATGACTGTATGATGAATCTTAGACGCCTGTTACAATGAACGTCAGAGCAAAAAGCTGAGACTTGGATGTTACTTAGATGTTAACGTTTTCTACATCTGCCTGGAGAATGTTTGGAAAAGTTGCACATAGTTACTTAGCGTGGCATAGTTCGTTGGAAACATTTTCTTTCCCTTCCTCTGGAACGACGATTGAACTTGAGAGCAGAGAAATGCCAGTCGTGTAAGTAAGAGCCATACCGGTGTAACTGCTTTCACCGTGAGGCAAGAGCCAGGAAAGTCTGGCTTTGTCTGGGAATGAGGCACACCCTGGCCTCGGGAGCACTCGCCCTCCCCTCTCCTTCCCCTTCAGAGCCTCAAAAATTGGGTTCGGAGACGCATTCAAGCTTCCCCTCGTCCCCAGTTTCCCGCTGTTTCACACAGCTTGACTCCTTGAACGCTTTTGTGTCCTTTTTCCCTATTCCCACGCAAGCACGGAGATGTAATTATTTTTTTTATTTGTAGTACAGAGGAAACGCGTAGGTGGTGTTTAGTGTGGAAAACTTAAGATTTACAAACTCCATGATGCTTGGCAAGTGGTCTGTCTTAAATTGTACAGTGTGTGTGAGGGCTAATTAAGCACGTTTCTCTCATTTTGAAGCTTCAACTTCAGTTTAGCTTTCGTACCTTCTGTGGAGATGTACAAAGCACTCACTGTATGTTACAGTGTGGCTGCTGCTGTAAGGAGATGCCGCTCACTAACCTTTCTGCCGTTTTGTGGTGCAAGGGACACCTTTTCTTCCTAAAAATTCAAACTCTGTTCCTGTTGCATGCGCTGTTTAAATTTACCCTGGTCGGGGTGTGGAGCTGGCCCGTCATTTTGTATGACGGCGGTGGGTGGCACTTTCTGTGGCGTGAGGGGGGGGAGGCGTGTGCTTCGTCAGTGGTGGCACCACCGCTTCTAGACAGGCTTTAAAAGGAAAAAAAAAA
>VWZW01005507.1:3794488-3979576 GCA_013397115.1 Edolisoma coerulescens
GGTAGCTGCTGAGGCGGAGCGGCGCCAGCGAGGCCCGGGCCGGGGCGCGGCGGCGCTGACTCGCCATGGGAAGCGGCGCGTTAAAGGCCCCGCGGTGCCCCTGAGCGGCCCGGCGGCCCCGCTTGCTCCCCGCCGCCCTCGCTCCATCGCCCCCGCGGAGGCGGAGGGGGCCCGGGGCTGCACCATGTCGGACACCCGCCGGCGGGTGAAGGTCTACACGCTCAACGAGGATCGGCAATGGGACGACAGGGGCACCGGGCACGTCTCCTCCAGCTACGTGGAGCGGCTGAAGGGGATGTCGCTGCTGGTGCGCGCCGAGTCGGACGGTGAGAGCGTGGCCGGGGCTGCCCAGGCCGCCCGGGCCGCTTCCCCTTGCCCCCCGCCCGGCTCCGGGCCCCGCCAGCCGGGGCTGCCACCCACCATCGCCGGACTCGGCTGATGGTGCCTTCCCTTGGGAGACCCCAGAGGATTATTGTTGTTATTGTTATTTCTATCCCCCGTGCCTTCCCTTATCTTGCGGCTCCTTGTGAAGTTTCCTTACCCCCACAAGCCACAGCAGCGTTTGCTCCCGTGGTCCTAGACTTTTCCCCTCCCAGTTCATGGAATTATGGAATATGCTGAGCTGGAAGAGACCCCCAAGGATCATCCTGGCCCTACACAGACACCCCAGCAATCCCACCCTGTGCCTGAGCGCGTTGTCCAAGCTCTCTGTCCTGGAGCTCTGGCAGCCTGGGGGCTGTGACCATTCCTTGGGGAGCCTGGGCAGTGCCCGACCACCCTCTGGGGGAAGAACCTTCCCCTGATCTCCATGCTAAACCTCCCCTGACTCAGCTGCAGCTCCCCAGCCTGAACAGAGCTGAAGCGGTGACATGTGACGACATTTTGTTCGCTTTCGGAGCAATATCCTTTGCTTTTGAGGTGCTCTTTTCCTCCCTTTCTTGCCGCTGTAAAAAGTTGTTTGTTGCTTTTTTCCCCCTCAGGAATTCACTGGTGGTGTTCGAGTCGGGTGGCGTCGCTTATGTTTTATTGCACTTTAAAGTCACCTTAAAGGGTCTTTTTTAGAGGGGGGAGATACGTGCTCCCCACTTTGTCAGCCGACAGGTGCTAATGTGCTAAATAAACCACTAAGACTGGTATGAATTGCTCCGGAGCTGTTGCCAGGAGACATACACTACTTGCATACACAAGATAAAGTCCCTGCGTTTATAGTAGCTGGATGATTCACTTCTGAAGGGCAGCTGAAGGGAATAAAAGCAAGTGGCCCACGTGGCTTCTCTGAGCAAAAACATTTTTGTGCTGGGCAGCACGTTACCTGCTGGAATTTGTATAGGTGGCCTAAAAGACCACTAATTCAGCTGGTTCTTGCACCAGATTTCAGGAGAAAAGAGTGCTACAGTGGATTTTGCACTAATTGAGAAGAGAAAAATGTATTTTAATAGGGATATTTCTGTTGAATTTTGTCTTACCTGGCTTATTTTAGGAAATCATATTTAAAGGAGGCGGTTCTTGTGGATTTTCTGTGAGATTTGGATTAAGCTGAGAGAGAGTCTGTTGGCTGGCACGTGGGCAGTAGTGTGAGATGTGTGGAGATGTTTGTTTTGTTGAGTTCAGTAAATCTCTCTTCGTACCTTTTTCAGGTTCACTACTGTTAGAATCGAAGATAAATCCAAATACTGCATATCAAAAACAGCAGGCAAGTATTATTGCTAGGCTTTACTTTCTCTGGTTGCTGATGCTGAGGAATTGTTTTGTGCTCGGAGTAATTCCGTTTTTCAGGAAAAAAGGAAAAGTGGGACAACATGAAATTGTTGATGGTGTTTTTTATAGAGGTGAAAAACTTGCTTAGAAGCCTGTGGGTGCTAAACACTTCACATTCTAGGAATTAATAGGTGGGTCTCCTAGAAAAATACATTTTGGACTTCAGGCTTTGAAGATAATACATGCAATTTGGATAAATACTGAAATCATTACAGGAAGGATAGTTGGAAACATATACGTGTGACTTCTGTCTCCTATCCCAGGCCATCTGAAATAATTGCAAAATTAGGGAGACAAAACTTTGGCCAGCTCTGTTGAAGTGTATTTATTTACTTCTTGAGTTCTTTTTCTGGAAATAACATGAAGGAATTTGTCTTTATGGGAGGGACTTCTTTCTTTGTTGTTGCTGTTTAGTTTTTGGTTTAAGCCCTGAAAGCTTCTGTTGTCCTAGGTAAGGCCAGAAGCCTTGCTGAGAGTTACCTTTCTTAGAGGTAAACCTCCTCCAAAACAAAGAACTAAAACAGTTGGGAGATGTGTTAATAGGTTATTTTTGTTTTATCCACTGAAAAAATCAGCTTACTGAATCTCTTCTGCTTTTATTGTTTTCCCTTTTTCAGCATTAATTTTTGATGTCTCTGCCTGCATTGTTCTCATGGGTTTTCTGGAGTTTTTTCTGTCTGTTCCTTTGTTCTACAGTAGAGTCTCTGTTCCTTTCATTCAGTGTTTGATACTGTTCTATATCATTATGGTATCCAGAAGTGTTTCAGCACTAGAAAAGAGTAATTTTGTTCTTCCTAAGTCACAGAGGGACACATCTTTAGGGATTTTGTTATAGTGACAAGTTACAGTGTGAGAATTTGAGAAAGAGACTTTGTTATCTCGTGAGCAGGGGTTGGCTCACTTTAGGTTAGGAGTGAGGTGGAGTTTTTGGGCCTGCCTTTCCAGGAGGCTCTTTGCTGTGGTTTCTGCTTTTCACTTGTTAGGGATTGGTGGCTGTAGGCTTTCCTTGAGTGGGCCAGGCTGAGGAAGGAGCTCTGCAGAGCTCCAGAAGCTGAGAGTCTTCAAGTGCTTCCTGTTTACTAGAGGGAACCTGTACATAGTGAAATACAAGTGCAGATTTTGTTGCTGTAAAGTTTTAAAATGCTTCCTTTCACACCCCGTTTCCTGAAACTACAACTGATTAGTTGTAGGCCTTTTTTACTTAATTGGTAGCAAAGTTTCCAGTGACTTAAGTGGCTTTTGTTGCCATTTTTCATGTGGAAAAGGTAGATCATGGTTTAGGAAAACTCAAGCTGAGGTTTATTTTGGCTGGCTTTTATTTCTGATACTAATGCTTTTGTGTCCTTGTGGCAGAAAGCGTTTGCTTGGCTGTTCACTCTTTAAGGTTGGTGTAACCTCGTGCAGGTTTTCGTTGACACAGAGCATTGTCCTCAAGTTGATGGTCTTGGATTTGGGGAAAGCCGCAGGGTGGTGCAACTTGATGGAGAAGAAACGTGCCCTGCCTTCACATCTGTCTTCATGTGAAGAACCTGAGTGGACTTAGAGGGTACTTAACGCTTAATTGTGGTTCCCATAACAGCGTCCTGTGAAGAAAGGAGACCAGCCACTGATTTTTCAGTGCTGTGCATCCATCTGTGACTTCCAGTATTACACTGTTAGTGCCAAGTCGCTCTGTAGCTATTGACTAACCCCAAACAGGACAGGCCTGTTACCTGCCTGCTCCAGTCGTGTTTGTGGTTCCTGGGGAATTCATTCTGTCCAGGTGTTAGGCACACTGTCATCACGACTGCTTTCTCAGGGGAAATAGGGCTTGGATGGGACATAGGTGCCGAGCTGCTCAGCATACAGTGTGTAAAATTATCTCTACTTAGATGAATGCAAAGAACACGAGAGCCTGAAGAGCTTTAGGTCCCCCTGGATTTTGGAGCATAGGCTTTGAGAGTTACACACCTCTGCTGGACACCCCACATTAGCCAGAGGGCAGGGTCAGATGTGTTCTGGAGGCTCTGGCAGGAGCAGTTTTAGAAGTTGGCACCACACCCATTTGTTCTTTCAGCCTCTGCTTGAGGTTACTGTTCCCTGGCAGAACTGGCAGAAGAGCGTGTCCGTGGCTGAAAGACATTGAACTGCTGCAGAAATCCTTACTGGGAGTGCTGCCTTCTGCTGGTACCTTTCCTGTAGGTGTGCTCTGTTTGCAGCTCTGAGATGAAGATCGTGTGCAAATCCCGTCTCCTGCCCAGAGCTGCCATCACTCCTGTGCCAACAGAGCGCTTTGCTCGAGGCAAAATCAGAGCTCCTTGCGGCCAGCCGGGATTTAACACGTTTGCAGGGGTGCTGTTAAAGCCAGCCCCAGTGGTTGCCAGAGGGCTTCTTCACTGCTGTTTCATGCCAGCAGGAGCGTTCACATTACCGTGTGGCAGGTTAGGTGCAGGGCTGAGTCAGTTGAGACACGTCTTCCCGCTGGATTCATTTTTATCGGCACGTGTTCCCCGCCTGCTTCCCTGTGCAGCACGTTGGTGCTGGCATGGGGATGTGGTGCAGTGCAGGAACACGGAGAGGTGGAGCAGCAGGCACTGTGCAGACCAGCACCAGAACTGGAGAGGGGTTTGAACTGCTCTGAGTTTCAGTTTTTGTTCAGAATTCATCTTTTTTGTCTTTATATGGTGTTTGAGTGAATTAAGGAACGTTGCTGTTGCACGTGGATGGAGCAACATCGCCTCTAAGCAGGTGGGAGTGGTAGAGCCAGGCCTGGAAGGTGTCTGCCTGTGCTCTTGGTGGGTTGTCTGAGGTCATGCAGGAAGTGTGTGCCAGATGAGTACATCTTATATTGGTATTGGACAATTATTTTTTGTTGAAACCATCTTTCAGTCGTTCTGAAATATTTTTGGAAAAGCTTATATAACTTCTGCTTTGTGTGGGCAGTACAGATTGTAACGAGTACCATTCAGTAACTCGAGAATTTTCACAAATTTCTGACTGCAGTCCCTGGGTGCCTGGAGTCATTTTAAGTTACTGCATTAATTCTCTTCCTTGAATCATCCTGGGCTATGAATAGGGCTGCTGAATGTGTGTGTCCTTCTTTGTTCGGTGAAGCACCCCTGAGGCTCAGCTCACCTGGGAGTGCATTGATTTTGAGTGTCAGGGCATCAGTATTTGCACAGAATGTTTCAAGATAAACATTTCAGATTTTGAATTCTGTAACAGCCGTAAAATTGTACTTAAGAATTATTTTTTGATTGATCTCTGAATGAGAACCAGATTGGGGAGCTGATGAAGCTTTTCAGTGCGAGCAGTTGACAATTACTGTTTTTCCCTGGAAGCCCAGTTGAGCTGTTGACTCTGAAATGGCACACGGTAAGCACAGAGATCCAGCTGTCCTGAGCTGGAGATGAGGGGGGACAGCTGTGAGTGAAAACTGTGTCTGCTCTAAGAGCTTGGACCAGTTGTGCCCTTGAGTCGGAGCCTGAGAGCAGAGAGGCTCTCTATTAGTATTTGTTACTGTAGGAGAAAAGTGAAATATAGGACACTGTAATATAAATAAACAACTCACAACAGTGCTCAGACCACAGTGCATTGAACTCCATTCTTTCCGCAACGGGGAAACTTTATTTCTCTAAAGAAATGTGTAAAAATTAGTAAGAAAGGAAAAAAATTGTGTTTGTGTGAATTCCATTGTTTTTAGTGTGGCCTGTGATTATTTTGGGAGAAGGAAGTGGATCTATTGGTAGGCATTTGTCAACAGTGATGTTATTCTTAACTTTATTTTCAAAGAAAAAAAAGGCAAAGACAAAACCCCCAAGATCTACAAGTCCACGTGGACATTGAGGGATTAGGATTACTGTAGAAATGAACTGAAGAATTAATGCTGTATCAGCGCTGCTGATGTTCATTCATGTTCCAGTGATAGCTGGAGCAGCTGGGAAGTTGTGCTTGTTGGGACAGATGTGTGTTTTCCAAATAACTGCTGATGGGAGAGGGAACCTCATGTCCCATGCCAGCCGTCCTTCCCAGGTGCCAGTCCCCTCACGCCTGGAAATACACGAGTGTTCCCTGACCCGTGTAAGCCCAGATAACTGCATTTACAGAGGTCTGGTTAGACCTCACTGCCCCCGGAGCTTCCTAAGGAATATCAGGTATTTAAAATCAGGTGTTTCTTTTGGTTTCCTTGCTGAGCTTAAAGATACCACTCTTAATATTTTGTGTTCACTAAGAGTCGTGCATAAGGTAAAGACCTAACCAGCCTTGATGAGTTGTGTGGTGACTATTGAACACTGTAAGTGAGGGAATTAAATTACCTTACTGACCATCAAGCAAGGGCTTGCTAGTGTTTAAAAAACACTTCAGTGTTTAAAAAGCTGTGGTAACAGTTCAGGAAGTCAACAAACTTGGAATGTTGAACAGTTTTGCTGGAGCTCATCAAATATAGTGAAGAGTTAGCAGAGAGCTGCTCAGTTTGGATATTTTTATATGAAGATGAGTTTGCTGTAGAATGGGGAACTCTTGTCCTGCTTTTGTCTGGGACAGAGTTAATTTTCATCCCAGTAGCGGGTGCAGTGCTGTGGTTTGGATTTAGGATGAGAATAACATTGATAACTCGGGGATGTTTTAGTTGTTGCTGGCAGTGCTTACCTTCAATCAAGGACAGTTGAGTTTCCCAGGCTCTGGCAGTGAGGAGCTGCACAAGGAGCCGTGAGGGAGCGTGGCCAGGACAGCTGAGCTGGCCACAGGAACATTCCATACCCTGGGATAACAGGGGCAGTGGATAAACTGGGGGGGTCGGCCGGGAGGGGCCGACCACTGCTCAGGTGGTGCTGAGCAGCTCTGTTGTGCATCTTTTGTCTGTCATGGGGTTTATTCCTCTCTTCACCTTCCTTTTCGTTGCTGTAACTATTATAATTGTTCGTTATATTTTACCTTCTTTCATTTTTTAAACAGTTCTTATCTCAAGAATAAAAGTTTCACCTTTTTCTGATTCTCCTTCCCAGCGCACTGGTGGGAGGAAGTGAGTGAGCAGCTGTGTGGTACTTACTTGGCAGCTGGGGTTGAACCACAACTACTCTATATTTGAATGTTGAAGTACAGGCTTGCATTCCTTACAGGACAGCAGCAAGTGTCCTAATAAAACCTCTTCAAAAACCATTTTAGTCTATTCAGAAATTCCATCGAAACTTCCAGATCTACTGTGCAAGTGCACAAATTGAATTGATGGAGACAATAGTAACAGAGAAAAAAAACCTGGCTCAGATGAAAGTAACTGGCAAGATGGTTGTAACTTCAGTAAGAACTTAGGAGTTTTATATTATTCAGGCTGTATGGATTTTAATTCTGAAAGGAATATTCGAACATTAGTTAGGCATTATATCTCACTTGTCTAGGGCTGTCTTACTTTCTAAGGGGGAAATGGAAATTTTAGGGGTTTGTTTCTACCTTACTAAATATGACAATACTTAAATGGTTATATTGCAGGTTTTCCTAATCTAGTGTGTGCATTCCCATTTCAAGACTGTTGGCTCAAGAAATGCATCTCGTAGAGAAGTGCCATCATAAGTGGCTTGCATATGAAAAATGTTTTGTGTAAGGTAGTGGTCATAAAATAACAAGAAAGAAAGTTGATGTTCCATATGGCAGAACAGGAGATTTAGTGTTTTGGTGTCTTATGTTCTTTTTTTGACAAGTGTAGCTTTAATTAAAATGATTTATTCTGTAGACATTGGCTGTAGGGGAATAGAGATTAATACGCAGTGCAGATGTGTTTCAGGAACAATTATTTTCTTGGTTTTATCTCAAACAGGACACCCTGATTGTTTGGTCAGAAGCAGAGAACTATGATTTAGCACTGAGTTTTCAAGAAAAAGCTGGCTGTGATGAAATTTGGGAGAAAATCTGCCAGGTACAGTTAACATGAAACATCCTGGTTTTATTCCAGATATTTTAGTGTCTTCTGTGACTTGATGTATTTGTGCATCCTTTTTAAGCCTGCTGGTGAAAGAATCAAATTCATTGTTATTTTCTGTGTAAGATCTTGAATTGCCCCTGCTTAGAACATGAGTTGTTCTTTTCATGATTGAATGTCAGGCTTTTGAAAAATCACTGTAATGGTGGGACTCAGGTGGCTGGTGTTTTTTGGGAGGGGAGTGGTGTTTGTGTGATTGTGTTTATTAAAAAAGGGACTGCCAGAGTTCTGTGTCTTAATTGTCCTTCTCCCTGCTGGCCTCAGGAAGCAGCTCGTTGGAGTGCAGGGGAGCTGCAAACGTGCTGTAAGGAACCAGAGAGCTCAGATTCCAGAGCAGCTTCCTTGGGACAAACTGGGCAATTGAGATGTGTTGTTATTTCAGTTACTGACCTGCTGATTTTTGTGTATATTTTGGGATCAGACAGTAACTGTGTGCACTCTTCCTTAGGTTCAGGGTAAGGATCCTTCGGTGGAAGTCACGCAGGACCTTATTGAGTCAGAAGAGGAACACATAGAGGAAATGCCTGAAACCAGTCCTCTGATTGACCTTCCTACTTGTGAACTCAACAAACTTGAAGAGATTGCTGACCTAGTTACCTCTGTTCTCTCCTCACCCATCCGTAGGGAAAAGCTGGCGCTGGCCTTGGAGAATGAAGGCTACATTAAAAAACTGTTACAGCTTTTCCAAGTCTGCGAGAATTTAGAGAACACTGAAGGCTTGCATCATTTGTATGAAATTATTAGAGGGATTTTGTTCCTCAACAAAGCAACTCTGTTTGAGGTGATGTTCTCTGATGAGTGTATTATGGATGTGGTCGGATGCCTCGAGTATGATCCTTCTTTGGCTCAGCCAAAACGGCACAGGGAGTTCTTGACCAAAACAGCAAAATTTAAGGAAGTTATTCCTATTACAGACTCTGAACTCAGGCAAAAAATCCACCAGACTTACAGGGTACAGTATATTCAGGACATCATCTTGCCGACACCGTCTGTTTTTGAAGAGAATTTTCTTTCTACCCTCACTTCCTTTATTTTCTTCAACAAAGTTGAGATTGTCAGTATGTTGCAGGTAAGTGGTTTTTGATACAGTCTAGATGGATTGTGTGTACATACCTCTAGTCGTAGTTGCAAAATGGATAAGTTAATCACATGCACCTCCATTTGCACCATGTTTTGAATGCTTCCACTGCTCTCTGATACCTTTATTTTGTATTTTGAAAAGGTACATTTCAGGTGAGTATATTAATATTTTTTAATGGGCTGTAAAGTTGAAGGTCTTTCTCCCTGATTCTCAAGCAACATACACCTTTTGGTCAAGTTTGTGTAGGTATTTAGGGAACAGGCAACTTCTTGTATTCTGTATTAGGGACATTGTGCTGTTTTTGTAACAAATTCTGGATCTGTGATTCAAAAGAGCATGTTCAGAACCATTCCTGTTTCACTACTGTTACATCATGGTACTAATTTCAAATGTTCATGTTGTCTTAAAAATTAAGTAATTGGTTGCTGGGGTTTTTTCACACAATGAAAATATATCCAGAAGTAATAACAAATAAATAACCAAGCTGTTACTTTGTAAAAAGCTGTCCTGCACACTTTGTAGTCAGAAGCAGGTTCCAAGGTGGTTGGGACCCTGGAAGGAGCCTCAGTGAAGAGCTGTGTGAACTTCATGCCATTTTGGGGTTTTCAGTTGGTGCTGTGTTGTGCAAACTAATGGGTACCAAAGTGGCTTTATTTGGTTTCTCTGTGTCCAAAAATGGTACATTTGTGTAGGGAAGATCACTTGGGTTGAGTGTGGAGAGCCTCTTTGAAACACCAAGAAGAGGAAGGGAGTAAAAACGGTGGAAAGAGAGGGGCACTGGAGACATAACATATCCATATGGAATATGTTAATGAGTTCAGATATGGGTGAAATATGGTAAAGCGTTCAGTACAGGACTGGAAAACAAATCAAAACTGAATAATTGCAGAGAATTGCATGAGTATGCTATTTGGCTTCTTTGTACTTTCTTCTTTGTGGCTCAATAGCAGAAAGAATCAAAAAATTAAATCCCTCTTGCAAAATTAACGGCTTTGTGTTAAATAAAGATTTTCCTTTAAATTCTTTTGCATATACTTTCAAAAACTAAAAATAAATGCAGTATTATTCTCCTGAGGCCACAGTCCTGTTTGCATTTAGAGATTAAATCTGTAGAGTTCTTTATTTTTCATTGAGGCTGTACAGTGCTGAATGTTCAATTGTGCTGTAACAGAGAACTCTGATTTGCTGTTACCTCGAGTGCTCTTTACAGAAGGTTCTGAAATCCTCTGACAGTTCTTTGCTGGTTCTGTCATGGCTGTCCTTGCCATCATAGAGGGAGTGTGTGGCACACAGGTTCATCTGCTTGTTCTGAAGTCTGTAATTGAGATGTGTGATGATTTACAAATAACTGAGGATTACAGACTGAGAAGAAAGCACACATGGAAAAGATGTTACAGCACACTGGAGGAAAATTCCCCGGTGGTGGGGACCTCAGGTCCAGGACTGCTTTCGCAGCCCTGTAAATCAGCTTGTTGGGCACAAGAACTCTAAAGCTCCTTTGGGTTTGGGGAACACATTGGACGTCCTGTTACCCTAAATACACTGGCAAAGCTCCCTGGGAGAAGGCAGTTTAGAGGAGCAGCAGATTGTGTTTGCCAAGGCAGCAAAGCTCCTTTCTACGTGCCACAGAGCACTAGATCCCAGTGCTGCTGCTGAGGGAAGGGCAGCCACGTGGGAAAGGAGCCTCCATCCATCCTGTGCTTAAGGACACAGGACTGGGCTGTGTAGCAGCCTTAGACAAGCAGGAGATATTTCTGTGCTCAGGTGTTCTGCAGTAGGGATTTTCTACCATATCTGCTGTTGATTGTAGTGTGGTTTGGGTTTTTTTTTGTAACAGGCTTAATTAAGCTGTTTAAGCCAGCAAAGCTTAAAATAAACTACTAAATCTGTGTATGTTGCACTCCCTGTGCTGTTGATTCCAGGTATCGTTTGTAAAGCACTTCTATCCCCACATCTTAAAATTGTCAGGAAGAAGTTTGCCAGTCTTTGGTTGGCATTGCTGTAACTGTAAAAATCCTGTATTAAGTTACCCTAATACAGCACAGAGATTTTAGTGACAGCACACAGCAAAATAGAGAGGTAAACACACTGTGTTATGCAATGTTAAGTTCATGTACATTTGTTGGAATGCTGCTGTTCTGTTCATTTTTGTTCAATGCACAAGTTTATTGACTTGAATTGGTACAGTGATGCAAAATTTTGTAAAGCTGTAGCATGTTACTGTTTGCTGTCAAATTTATATTGTCTTTAAAAGGTAACAGAAACATTTGATTTGAGAGAATGTCAACATTATATTTTCAATTTGAAAGAGTGCAGAATAATCAAAGGGCAGAAAGTGCCCAAACCCTTGAGAGATGCCGATGTTCACTCTGGTTTTTGGGTACTTCTTGATGTTATGCAATGGGGTAACTGAAATGCTTTGCAAGAAGTGAGGTGGTGTCCTGTATATACTTAAATATCTCTTGATAGTAGAGGATGTGAATGTGAAAAGCCAGTAATAGTCCATAAAGTTTCCCAGCTTGGCAAAGCAGAGGGTGTGCAAGTGGGAGAGATTGTTTTATTGTAAGAAAGGTAATGGGGACGTGGCTGAAAGTTGTCCCTTGGCTGGCACTTTGTAGTTGCAGTTTTAGGCACCATCACTGAGCTCAGTTTCACCTGGCTCTGGTCTCCTGGAGCTGCTTCTGCCGCTCAGAGGGAGTGCTGAAACAATGCCCTGGGAATGATCCCACTGCATGTGTGCTCTGGTATTTGCCTTCTTTGGGATCAATTGGATGGAGAAGGTGGAGAGCTGGACTTCTGCAGGGTTGGATCCTGTAAAGATGGAAGTTGTTTTCCAGAGGCGCTGTGTAAGGTGTGTTCCTTTTGTGTGTTGCACAGGAAGATGAGAAGTTTTTATCGGAAGTTTTTGCACAATTAACAGATGAAGCTACAGACGACGACAAACGGTGTGAACTGGTAAGTCCCAGCTCCCCGTGGTGCCTCCAAGGCTTTACCTGAGAGGGATGAAGGAGAAACAGCGAAACTCCTCTGCATTCACTGAGGGATTTCTGTAGAATCAGCCAGCACACAAACTCTGCCACAAAATGTAGCTGTTTCCTCCTCTCAGAGAGTTTTCTCACCCAAACACACCTGTAATTCCTTTTTCCCTGTGCAACAGGTGAACTTTTTCAAGGAATTCTGCGCCTTTTCTCAGACGTTACAACCTCAGAACAGAGATGCGTTTTTCAAAACGTTGGCAAAGTTGGGAATTCTTCCAGCCCTTGAAATTGTAATGGTGAGTGACATTTAAAGCTGATTTTAACCCCAGTAGAAGAGCCACAGCCACTGAAGCAGTTTTGGCTCTGCTGAGCCCCTGTGTCAGTTTTGCTGTGCTGGCAGTGGGAGTTGATTGGAGCAGTCCCAATCCAGAGGCTGCCCCCAGCTCTGAAGTGCTCTGGGCATTTTTACTCTGTGAGAGCCTGTGCTCAGCGCAGTCCTTGGGACAAGGGGGTGTAAAAACTGGAAGAGGCTCTTTGTCCAGTGGCAGCTGGATTGTTGTTGTGGTTGTTGTTGGCTCAGGGCCAGAGAAGTATTTTTAGATAATCTTGAACTGTTGGCTGGTTCCTCCCAAAAGATCCCATAATCCTGTCGTTAGCAGATTAACCTGTCTTAATCAGCAGTGGGAAAACAGAATTTTTTTCACTCCTGTGGTTGAAGCAGCTATTGCTCCCTGACCATTGCAATTCATTTTGCTGGTTTATTGTTGTTTTTCTGTAACCCTATTACTGTGTTTCTCGTAGAAACTCCTGTAATGAGATTTCTCAAAACTTTGAACTACCTATTACTTGCATCTTTACTTGATAATAAATTCCAAACTCAATTTGTTCTTGCTAATCAGTTTCTCTTTTTATTAGGGAATGGATGATCTGCAAGTTAGATCTGCTGCTACAGATATATTTTCTTATCTAGTAGAATTTAGCCCATCCATGGTCCGAGAATTTGTGATGCAAGAGGCCCAGCAGAGTGATGATGTAAGTCGCAGTGGTTTGCAGTTTGTTGAATATTCCAGTCTTTGGGCAAGCAGGAAACAAACAAAACATCAAAACAAACCTCTAGAAATACAGGAAAAAGTAGATTTAATATACCAACACTTCTGAGCATGTTGGTGTTGCATGAGTTTACGGTTTTGGAAGTCTGACTAACAAGGATTGTAGGTGTGGAGGGTTGTGCTTGACAGAATTTCTGTATCCAAATGCAACTCTCAGCTCTCCAGTTTCATTTAAATTTGTCTTCAAAAAAATTACAGAAACTATGGAAATTACTTTCCACTATTGAAACTGTGTCTAATTGTTTAGTGGTGTGCTTGTTTGGAATTTTCCTGCAGGACATCCTCCTCATCAATGTGGTCATCGAGCAGATGATCTGTGACACGGATCCGGAGCTCGGGGGAGCTGTTCAGTTGATGGGGCTGCTGAGAACTCTGATTGACCCAGAGAATATGCTGGCCACAGCCAATGTAAGGAGGTGTGGGGGGTGCAGACACTGCACTGTCTCAGCAAAGCTGAAAAGCTGGTATTCTCTGTGTTTGCTCTGATACTGTATTTAAACAAGCGAAAAATAAGCTTAAAGTTTCCATTTTGGGACATTGTGCAGGTGTTTATTAAAAACGTTTTGTCAAGCTTTTTGAGTTGCTGATGTTTTTTCGGTAATGTTTGCATGGGGGGGATTTTTGGTGATGGTGAGCTTGGTTAGTTGTCCCAAAATGAAGAAACTGATCTTTTTTGAGCAAAAGCTCAACAAGTATACAGGCAGACCTGAAGGAGCCAATAGAATTCTGTGTGGGCTGTTTCCTGTGTTACTGTTCTTTCGTATTTAAAAGCCTGTGTACAAATCCCAGTGTTTAATAAAGTTATTTTTGTTTTAGAAAACAGAAAAGAGTGAATTTCTCAATTTCTTCTACAACCATTGCATGCACGTTCTCACCGCGCCGCTTCTGGCCAATACAGCAGAAGATAAATGTGAAAAAGGTACTGAATGTTTCCAGTTTCTTTTTTTTCCTCCTTTCAGGCCTGCAGTGTTTGGCAGTGACTGACAGTGCTGGTCCCAGGGAGCAGCCTGTGATGCCAGCTGGGAATGCACTTGTGGAAAAGTGCACAGAAGGGACAGGGCTTCTGTGGGCAGCAATGCTCAGCTCTTTCCTGCAGCTTTGGGTGCTGCTGTAGCTTCGTGCTGTGGTTTGTGAAAGATGCACTTCCTTGATGTTAATCATGCTAAGATACAATTGTTAATTGCATTTCAAAAATACTTCCTGTAAAGCAGAGAGTGTCTGTAGGTCTCAAATATTAAGCCAAAAAAAGTTTTGCACATTCCATCTAAAATCTGTAGTACTCATTTTAATGCATTATTTGAAAAATATAGGAGTGGTGGTTTTATTCTATATAATATTCCTAAGTTTTGGGTTATACATTTTCACCTAGATGGATTTAAAACTTGTAGGGTAAATTAAATACAGAAATCTCACCTGGCTGCGTTCTTGCTGCATGTTTATGTCCCTGTAGCTCACAGAAACTTTTGATCTGATGAAAAAATCTGACCATTTGGTAGAATTGATTGTTTATCCCCATCTTTTAAATCTTGGAAGTGCTTTGAAAACCTTTTTCTGATTTTTGTTTTTATTTTCTCTCTATCAGATGCAGTAGTTGGATCCACTAAGAGTAATACAATTTGTCCTGGTGAGTTTGAATTGACTTTGAGTTTTGAAATTTCTCTTGTGTGCTGTATATGGTACTCTATGAAAAAAAAAAAGTTAGGTATGCCCATACTTTATTTCGTTTAATACTTTTTATTGGAACAGATGCAAGGGCTTTGGTTCACTTGGGACAACTGGAAACTGAAGGAACATTTTCAGCTGGTTTTAAGTTACTGGGGTTTTTTTTCCTAGTCAGCCTTGCTACTGAAAGCTTAAATTGTTCATTTTTCTTGCAGATAATTACCAAACAGCACAACTACTTGCCTTAATTTTGGAGCTGCTTACCTTTTGTGTGGAACATCACACATATCACATCAAGAATTACATTATGAACAAAGATTTGCTAAGAAGAGTCCTGGTCTTGATGAATTCAAAACACACCTTTCTGGCCTTGTGTGAGTATGGAGCTGTTGTGATTTCCTTCTTCCAGGCTTGGTGTGCACTGTGTGGAAGGTGTGCCAGTGTCCACTTGAACCTGGAATTTGTGTCAATGAGCGTGAATGAGATTTTAATGCTCTGGGTTTGGGGGTGCATCTTCCTCTGGGTGACACCAGGTATTTCAGTTCTTTCCATGAGCCCTGGCATGTGGTTATTAACTCCTTGAATTTTTCTTCCCACAGGTGCTCTTCGCTTTATGAGGAGGATAATTGGCCTGAAGGATGAATTTTATAACCGTTACATCACCAAGGGAAACCTCTTTGAGCCAGTTATCAACGCCCTGCTGGATAACGGCACTCGGTACAACCTGCTCAACTCTGCTGTGATTGAGCTGTTCGAGTTCATCAGAGTGGTGAGTCCAGCTGCAGCTCCAGCTCTTGGAGGAGCACCCAGCTCCTTGGAAAACAAGGATTTACAGCAGCTCCTGAGCCACTTGCTGCCAGTGCCTTGATGTGTGGGAGGCTTTGCTGGGAGCCGCTGTGGTCTGTGAAAGCGAAGGGCAGTTTTTAGTTGTAGGATATTGTAGCTGCTGTCTTTTCCAGCAAGAAGAACATCAGGAATGTTAGGATTTGCCTGATATGGTGAGAGACTTGTTGGAGAGGGACTGATCAAAGGGTTCCTGGTCCCACATGAACTGCTGTAGTTGCTGAGGAGTGGGGAGAGCTGGAGCCTGGGAGGAGAACAGGGCACAGCTCTCCTACATAAAATACCTGGTTTAACAGAAGTATCAGAAATACAGTTGGGGCACTGCTGAGTCCATTGTCTGTTTCTGTGGGAAGCCTAATAAATATTTCTCTATCTCATCTCTTTTATTAAGGATAAATCTGATTTCCTGCTTCACACTTGTATAATATTGTACAATAATGCTTTGGCTCTGGATAAGGAATCAGTTACTTTCCAAAGTAAACTCAAAAGCTTTCTGAACTTCTGCCTATGCCCATTTGAGGCTGAAACCCTGCTTTGTTCTTCTGCAGGAAGATATTAAGTCCCTTATTGCACATATAGTTGAAAACTTCTATAATGCACTTGAATCCATTGAATACGTTCAGACGTTCAAGGGACTGAAGACAAAATATGAGCAAGAAAAGGACCGACAAAGCCAGAAGCTGAACAGGTAGGCCCCAGTTTCTGTGCTCTGAGCCTGGCAGTGGCTGCCACTCTGCAGGGCTGCTCCTTGCTTTCCTCTTTCCCAGAGGACAGCAGGAGCCAGGAGGCTGGGATTGGGGTTGGGTTTCATTCTTGGTGAAAACTTCTTGGATTAGAAGAAAGCCCCATCTGCCTTTCCTTGTGGCCAAGTGTAGTAGAGCTGATGTTGGCCAGTGGACTCAATGTTATGTTCAGAAAACTCTCAGCGTAAGAGGAGCAGAATGTTGCTCTGTCGCTCTGATTTGGGTTTCAGTCTGGCTCATCATCATCTGGGGTGTTGGTGAGTCTTGGGGTGAGGGCAGAACCAGAGATGGAGCTGGATTGCCTTCTTAAATGCACTGAATTCCCTCTCAACCTCTGGAAGGCGTTTCTGGTCCTGAGTCTGAAACAGCAGCCAAGCTGGAATCACTGTGTGTGTCTCTTACAGTGTCCCATCCATATTGCGTAGCAATAGATTCCGCAGGGATGCCAGAGCCTTGGAGGAGGATGAAGAAATGTGGTTCAATGAAGATGAAGAAGAAGAAGGCGAAGCTGTTGTACCTCCAGTTGAGAAGTCAAAACAGGAGGATGATTTTCCAGATAGCTATGAAAAATTTATGGAAACTAAAAAAGGTATTTACTCGGTTTGAGCTTGTTGGCACTGGAAGTGCTCCATGGCAGATACGTGGAGTATCACCTGAGCCAGCCTGTGGTTTGTGCTCTGTACCTCGAGCAGCAGTACAGGGTATTCTGTGTAATTGAGTCATGACATCCAAACGTGTCTCTGCAAGCCAGTTTAGGATTAAAATAACAAGTTAAACTGCTTGGAGCACGCATCTGGTTCAAATGCCATTTAAAAGCAGGACTTTGAATGTGCCTGTGTGCTCCAGGTGAGCCATGTCCCTGGTGCCCTCAGCATCCAGGCTCTGCTCAGTTTGCTGCTGGCGGGCTCAGGATGGGCTTGGTTGGGGAACTGAGAATTGCAGCAGAATTGGAACCAAAAAACCTGCTGGCTCTGGCCCTGCGATTGCACTGTGATGTGGATTGTACTCCCTGGTGTGCAGCTGATACCTAAGTGTGACAATGTTTGTCCCTCAGCTAAGGAGAGTGAAGACAAAGAAAATCTTCCCAAAAGGACTTCAGCTGGGGGATTCAAATTCACTTTTTCCCACTCAGCCAGCGCAGCCAACGGTGCGAACGGTGCAAACAGCAAATCTGTGGCAGCTCAGACATCACCAGCCAGCTCCAACGGCTCCTCTTCCAAGAGCACGGCCCTGAGCCCGGCGGTGCCGGCCCCCAAGGTGGGAGAACTTGTGTGGGGCTGTCCCAGGGTAACAGCAGCAACAGCCTGTGGGCAGCAGGGCTGAGCTGGTGATAAATTCACCCTGAGCCCTCCAGTGAATCCCTGATTGCTCTGGGGAGGTCTGAGTGGGGCTGGACTCTGTTGGAATCTGGTGGGCGTGGTCTCATCCCGCATCCTCTGCATCGTTTCACTGTTGCCACTTTTTTCCCTGCCCGGTTGCTGCTCTGTGTGTCTGATGTACAAAGGAAATTGGGGGTTTTGGGAACTCTGTTAGTGCCCCTCCAGACTGGGAATTGCTGAGTGTTTTTAAGGAGACAGATGCAGGGAGTGACCCCTCTGTGGTGCCTGACTCAGCTGTGCATTATTGGAATCCTCAGCCCTCGAGCTCCTGAGCAGCTACAGAAAAGCGTGGCAGGAATGGCTTTCCCACCCTAAGGCTGAGCAGCCAAAGGGATGTCAGCCTGCACACTGGAGTTCATGTCTGTCCAGCTGGGCTAAAGGTGATTTTTAAACAGTTTTCAGTCCAGACCCAGAGGAGCGAGGAAACTCCAGTACTTTTTCCAGCTTGAGGTTCAAACCCACTCTCCAGACAAATGAGACTTGGAATGCCAAAGGCATCACCAAGAAACCTTCTGCAGGCTGGCGTGTCCCAGCCAGGTTGGCTGGAGGTTGAGTACTAAAGTTGTACATTCCTGCGTATTTTTTCAATGTGAGAATTTCCTTTTTCCTTGTTTCTGATTGGCAGGGAAGTCTAGTTGGGCTAGTGGACTATCCTGATGATGAAGACGATGATGAAGAGGAGGAGACATCTCCAAGAAAAAGACCTCGTCTGGGTTCATAAAAGAAACCAAAACTTTGGAATAAGAACTTTTACTACGGGGTTTCAAATGCTGCGACTGGTTTAAGAGCTAAAAAGAATCTGATTCAGAAAGCTTTCTCCCACGAGTATATAAGATAATACAAGGAGTAGCAAAAGAAACTCGGTGTATCAGCTAGAAAGGGTTAGTTCTGTAAACACAAAGCTTCCAAGGAACTTAATGTCTTTCTAGAAAGTCAGGAGTCTGCCATTCAGGCTGTCAAAAAAATGAAAAACTAAAAAAAAAAAAAAAAAAGGTGGGTTAGTATTCTCAGAACCTGGATGATGGCTTCTCAGCAAGGAAAGTCTCAGGTGTCAGGAGGGAAAGGGGGAGGGAAAGGTATGGTAACACTTTTTTAAAATATTGCAGGGTTTCCCCAGTGTTTAACAGAACTAGGAAAAAAAAATAAAATTCAATCTTAAATTTTGAACCCAGTAATCTTAATTTTGTAATGGTGCTGTCAGTTGTGTTCTTTTAGCAATGCCTCTTTTAAAAAAATTTTAAGGGAAAACTAACTCTGTTTGCATAAGAACAATCCATATTTTGGGACCATTTCTTACCAACTAAACTGCATTTCTCATGGTTGGAGGGAGGGACACTGCAGTTATAGTGCATGTTGAGTTGTTTAAAACAGTTAAAATAAGTTTTAATTTGTATTTTCCAAGAGGAGAGAATGGAAGCTGGATTCAAAATGGAAAGTTTTACTTGTTTGGTCAGTGAGACGTCCAGAAATATCCATGCCAAGGAGCAGTGGCTTCCCAAGGGTCTCCAGGAGCCGCTTGTGTCCCAGTGGGGCTGTACCCGGCACATCCCACAGCTGCTCAGGTCGGGAGGAGCCCCAGTTCCGGCCGCGCTCCGCGCTGCTCCCAGGGCTGCCTCCTCTCGCAGCAGCCGTTGCCCTGTTTGGGAGTTGAAATTGCATGGCTGAGGTGGGAATAAGAAACCCTCACGGGTTTTTCACAGTGAGGGACCGAGCAGCATCTTAACACCAAAGTCAGTTTGGACCAAGATGGGATTATTGCCAAGAGAACACCTTGAGGGCTCGGAGGCGGAATCCACAAGCAGCACCTGAACCCGGGGGTGGTACAAAAGCTGCTTTTTTAAAAAACAAAAGCACATTCCACATAGGTGAGTGAACTGTGACAGGAATAGGTGAGTTAATGGCAAGGTGACAGAGGCAAACAGTCCAGGTTTTATTTTCACGAGCAGCATATGAACTGTAAATATTTTCATGTTAGTTTGCCCATATGTGATCTGAGATCATGACGAAGTGAGAGGAGATTCCCAGCGACTGTGTCAGAGATGTTAAAAGATGGAACCAGCTGCAATCCACCACATAGATCACTCTTGTAATATGTGTTATGGGTCCATTTCTCCTGGAATAGTTTAAACTGAAGCAGTTTCTCTGTTTTGGAGATTTTTGTAGTTAGTTTTAATTTTAGCTCTTGTTTGGAAAAAAATGGGCTGTCTGTGTAGATATGAAGTATAGTTTTTTCCATAAAACAGAAGTTTATTTTGTATTAAAGATACCACTGTACTTGTTTTACACCATTTGTATACATGTGGTGATATTAATGCTGAACTGTAAAATTCAGGAATTAAAATGTGACCCTGTAATTCCATAATAATTGCTTTTGTTTGTTTTGTTACACATGGGAAGTGAACTCAGAATTTTCAATGTGGCTGTTGTAGGATATTGTTTAAGGTTAGTTATCCATGCAGATTTCAAAGTTAACTCCGTACTACTGGATGGAATGCCAGAGGGAATGGGTGAGCTCTTCCCGATGCGTAAGCGAGACACGGGTGCCCTGATGGACCTGGGGACAGTGGTGGTGTCCTTGGAGAGCTCCAGGGCGCCCGGCACGGGACTCTGCTGGAACACCCCATCAGCTCCGGAGCCAAGGAAGTGTTTGCCAGGAAAGAGGAGCTGCAGCATCATCCTCCTGTGCTCACTCTTAGGCTGCTTTGCTTCCCAGTGGGTCTTTTCTCTCCATCACTAAAGATGATCTACAGGCCATGAGAGCGGCAGTTACCTGGGATGTGCCTTCACTCACCTGAGGAGAGGACGTGGCATCGCCTGGAGCCTGGACCCGCGTTCCCGATGCTCTTCAACAGCCTCCCACGCCGAGTTCTCCCTGGGACTCCTGAGGAGTGCCAGTCCTTGCTCTGCTCCTCACACCCCAACGCCTGCTGCAGTACGGCAGGAGCTTTAAAAACACACTCAGACAAACAGGAGATTGTTTCACAGCAAAACCAAGAATGTCATGAATTTTTATAGTTCCTAGGAAAGGACTGGCTGAAGTGGCATTAGATGTCCTGTTAAACACCAACCTGCAATCCCGGGAGAAGGTGACACCCAGCACTCTCTGGCTTTTCCCTGGGGCTGTCACCCCTTGGTGCTGGTTCCCAGTCTCCCCTTGTGGGCAGCACGTTTGTTCTCCTGCCTGGGCTCCTTCCACTGCCACTCTTTTGGGGAAAGAACAGAACATCTGCCAACGTGTACCAGTTATAAATGCTATTTTAATAAAAATTCCATGAAACTTGAAGGGGTGGGTTTGTCTGTTTTCCTGGGACTTGCTGTCGCAGTCAGTGATGTGATGCCATGGGCAAAGGGCAGCCTCTTTCCTCTCTTCAACTATGTCCCAGCCAAACCAGTAAAGGATTTTTAAAAATTTCTGCTACTCTGGCAGTGAATTGCTGGGAACAGCCTCAGCTTTGCACTAGAGCAACTCCTCTTACATAAAGTTGCATTTACAGCAAACTGGGACCTGGGGACTGGGAAACTGCCCCAAAAGCCTGTAGAACGCTGTAACCTGCAGTTAATCTGGGAATGTCTGGACTCCCAAGGTACTTTGGCTTTCTCAGAAATGAGGTGGTCGAGGGTGCACTTCCTTGTGAAATCAGACTTTATTACACTGCGCAGCTGGAAAGGAGCCATTTGTTTAGAACGGGCTAATGAAAGGAACCAAGTTCTGCACTATTGAAATAAAGGAGTTAAAAGGTTGAGCTCGGAGCTGCTGCCGCAGGAATTCCTTTCCCAGCTCTCCATCTCTGCCCCTGCTCCCCAGGCTCAGGGCTCAGGGCTGGAGCAGGGCTGTGCTCTGCAGTGATGGCACGGCCTCGCTGCGGGACAAAGTCAGGGAGCTTCCAGCACTCTGGAAAAGGAGTGTGCACGGTGTGTTTCAGCCTCATGTGCAATAGGGAGTTACCAGGTACTGAGCTGCTTGTCTGGAAGTTCTATAAATCCCAGTGCAAGGTTGGAAATCCCTTCACTTACTGATAATTTATTCTAAAACATCCTTCTGTTCTTGCCCGTATAAGAGGTTCAGGTATAGGAAAAAAAAAGTATTTTTAAATATATTCTGTGTAAGTAGTGCTCATAAAATAGGTCCAAAGAAAGGTGATGTCCCTTATGACAGAACAAGTGATTTAATATATTTCTTCTGCAGACATATATGGTAAGGGAGTAGAGATTAATACGCAGTGCAGACCTGTTTGAGGAACAATTATTTTCTTGGTTTTATCTCAAACAGGACACCCTGATTGTTTGGTCAGAAGCAGAGAACTATGATTTAGCACTGAGTTTTCAAGAAAAAGCTGGCTGTGATGAAATTTGGGAGAAAATCTGCCAGGTACAGTTAACATGAAACATCCTGGTTTTATTCCAGATATTTTAGTGTCTTCTGTGACTTGATGTATTTGTGCATCCTTTTTAAGCCTGCTGGTAAGGTAAGCAAATATTTCTTGTTTTCTGTGGCTTTTCTGTGCAAGATCTTAAATTGCCCCTGCGTAGAGCACCAGTTGTTGTTTTCATGACTGAATGTCAGGCTTTTGGAAAATCCCTGTAATGGTGGGACTCAGGTGGCCGGTGTTCCGGGGCAGTTTGTGTGATTGTGTTTATTAAAAAGGGACTGCCAGAGTTCCATGTTTTAATTGTCCTTCTCCCAGCTGGCCTCAGGAAGCAGCTCGTTGGAGTGCAGGGGAAAAGCAAACGTGCTGATGGCAAAAGGAGCTGGAGGTGTCAGGGAGAGACAAAAGAGGTGGCACTGCTGTGTGAGCCCCCAAGTGTCAGAGCAAATCCCGGTGGCTCTCGTGTCTTCTTAGGGCTATTTTCATCTTTGTTGTTTTGTCATGAAGCAGTTTAGATTTTATACTTGCAACTCTGGGAGCAGCAAGGCAATGGAGCTGCACCTGCGTGTCCCTAAAAGTCAAGAAACAATTTCCCGTGGGAATCATCACAACCTTCCCAGACTTTGACACAGCCCAGTGTAAAGCTATGAACTAAAGAACCAGAGAGCTCCGATTTCCAGCAGCTCCCTAGGGACAAACTGGGCAATGGAGATGTGTTGGCAATCTTTGCATGCATTGGCGTTTAACGTCTGCTCAGGCAGTTGTCAAGTCCTGTTGCTGGAAGGAACCAGTCCTAATAACCAGTCAGGAAGGAGTAATACCCTTTTCTAGGAAGGTCCATAGCACCCAGCACACAAAATCTGCTACAAAATGTAACTGTTTCATCCTTTCAGAGAGTTTTCTGAGCCAAATACACCTGTAATTCCTTTTTCCTCTACAAAAGGTTTTCAAGGAATTCTGTGCCTTTTCCTTCCTATTACCTCAGGAGAGAGATGAATTTTGCAAAACGTTGGCAAAGTTGGGAATTCTTCCAGCCCTTGAAATTGTAATGGTGAGTGACATTTAAAGCTGATTTTAACCCCAGTAGAAGAGCCACAGCCACTGAAGCAGTTTTGGCTCTGCTGAGCCCCTGTGTCAGTTTTGCTGTGCTGGCAGTGGGAGTTGATTGGAGCAGTCCCAATCCAGAGGCTGCCCCCAGCTCTGAAGTGCTCTGGGCATTTTTACTCTGTGAGAGCCTGTGCTCAGCGCAGTCCTTGGGACAAGGGGGTGTAAAAACTGGAAGAGGCTCTTTGTCCAGTGGCAGCTGGATTGTTGTTGTGGTTGTTGTTGGCTCAGGGCCAGAGAAGTATTTTTAGATAATCTTGAACTGTTGGCTGGTTCCTCCCAAAAGATCCCATAATCCTGTCGTTAGCAGATTAACCTGTCTTAATCAGCAGTGGGAAAACGGAATTTTTTTCACTCCTGTGGTTGAAGCAGCTGTTGCTGCCTGACCATTGCACTCCCTGTTGGAGTGCTGCTCTTCCTCAGAAACATGAAATTCCAGGGAGTTTCTATGCTGGAGTAACAACCTGTGAACCGACCAAGGGACACGGACTGCAAGGAAAACACTGAAGTCCTGGAGATGTTCAGTGATTAGAGCAGCCTTAATCCTATTATTCTGTTCCAGGACTAGCCCAGTCCAAACGTGTCCTGTTGTGTTACTGCATTAGGCTGAGAAGTCATTCTTTTCTCCGAGAAAATCACATCCATAAGGAAGTTACTCATTCCTGTTGCATACAGAGGAGCACAGAAGGTTTTGTACAAGGTCACGTGTCCGGGTGGTCCTTTGGTACAAAATGAGTAAACTGTGGATAACAGGTACGGAGGATCAGTGTCTCTGATATTCTGGCAATTAGCGTGAGGTGAATGTTTCCTGCCTGGATTAGGGCTGTTAAATCCACAGAAAGTCTTGTGTCCTTTCCAAAGGAGGGAGAGACTGGGGAAAAGATGTTGCTGGTTTCTGTTGTTTTCCTGTAACTTTATTACTGTGTTTCTCACAGAAACTTTGTGATTAAACATTCCCAAAACTTTTAACTCCATTTCTTTGCAGCTTTACTTGATAATAAGAACCAAACTTGACTTACTCTGAAAAATGAATCTCTTAATTTATTAGGGAATGGATCATCTGCAGGTTAGATCTGCTGCCAGCCACAGATATAGTGTCAAATCTAGAAGACCTTTGTCCATTCATGGTCCAAGAATTTGTGATGCAAAAGGGCCGGCAGAGTGACCACGTGAGTAAAAGTGATTTGGAGTTAGTTGAATATACCAGTCTTAGGGCAGCCAGGAAACAAACCAGCCAAATAAAATTTCCATTTCCTATTTTATTTTAATTTTTATTTTTTAAAAAATACATAAACTTAGGGACTTCATACACTTGTAGCTAATTGTTTTGTGTTTTCCTTGGTTTTGGTTTTTTTTCAGGATGCTTCTCATTATTGACCTGATGGTGCTATCCTGATCCTGAATTTGGAGGAGCTGATCCGTTGATGGATGTACTGTGCTTGATCCAGGGAATCTGCTGGCCACAGCTGATGTAAGAAAACACACAAGCCTACATTCTTGGTAGGCTGTTTCTTCTGTTACTTCTCCTGTTGTTTAAAAGGTGTATGTGTGTGCCAGTGTTGAATGAAGTGATTTTTCCTCTTAGGAGTCACAAATATTTGCACTCCTGGATTTCTTTTACATTTACTGTGTTCCTGTTCTCACTGCACCACTTCTGGCCAGTGCCTCAGAAGACACGTGTGAAATAGGTAAGGATGACTTTTATTTCTTTTGCCCCTTTCAGGCCTGTGGTGTTTGGCAGTGACTTGGCAGTGCTGGTCCTGGGGATCAGCCTGTGATGCCAGCTGGGAATGCGCTGGTGGCAAAGTGCTGTGGAAGAGTCCTGGGGCTGAGAAGAGTCCTGGGGCTGAGAAGAGGCTAAGAGTCCTGGTCTTGATGACTTCAAAACACACCTTTCTGGCCTTGTGTGAGTATGGAGCTGTTGTGATTTCCTTCTTCCAGGCTTGGTGTGCACTGTGTGGAAGGTGTGCCAGTGTCCACTTGAACCTGGAACTCGTGTTAATGAGCGTGAATGAGATTTTAATGCTCTGGGTTTGGGGGTGCATCTTCCTCTGGGTGACACCAGGTATTTCAGTTCTTTCCATGAGAAGCAGATTGGAGCCCTGGCTCCAGTTCTTGAATTTATTCCTCATACAGGTGGCTCTTCACTTTATGAGGATAACTGGCCTGAAAGATTAATTTTATAACCATTACACCATCCCAAAGAGGGAAACCTCCTTGAACCAGTTATCAGTGCTCTGTTGGATAATGGCACTTGGTACAACCTGCTCAACTCTGCTGTGTGAATTCATCAGAGGTGAGTTCAGCTCCAGCTCTGACACGTCCGTGGCATCTCAGGTCCAAAGGCAAAATGCAGCTCTCCAAGACTGCAACATCCTGGTTAATGAAGTCACAAACAGCTCTGGGACACTGCTGAGTCTGTTGTCTGTTTCTGTGGGAAGCCTGATAATTATTTCTAGATCTCAGCTCTTTTATTAAGGATAGATCTGATTGCTTCACATTTGTTCTTTACAACAGGGTTTTTTGCCTCTGGATAAGGAATCAGTTATTTTTCCAAAGTAAAGTCAAAAGCTTTCTGAACTTCTGCCTGTGCCCATTTGAGGCTGAAACCCTGCTTTGTTCTTCTGCAGGAAGATATTAAGTCCCTTATTGCACATATAGTTGAAAACTTCTATAATGCACTTGAATCCATTGAATACGTTCAGACGTTCAAGGGACTGAAGACAAAATATGAGCAAGAAAAGGACCGACAAAGCCAGAAGCTGAACAGGTAGGCCCCAGTTTCTGTGCTCTGAGCCTGGCAGTGGCTGCCACTCTGCAGGGCTGCTCCTTGCTTTCCTCTTTCCCAGAGGACAGCAGTATTCTAGTTCCCCCTGTACTTGTTTTAGACTGTTTGTAAAGATGTTTTAACCTATTAACGCTGAGCTGTAAAACTCGGGAATTAAATGACTCCGTAATTGTAGTAACATGTATTGTTTATAATTGTTGTTTTAATAAAAATTCCATGAAACTTGAAGGGGTGGGTTTATCTCTTCTGTTGTGAGTTGCTGTGGCATGTCATGGCAAAGGGTGACCTCTCAGTGAGGTCATGCAATGGGCAAAGGGTGACCTCTCCTGGCTTCTTTTTGAGTCTGTGAAAGCCAAACGAGTAAAGGACTTTGGAAGATTTCTGCTACTCTGGCAGTGAATTGCTGGGAACAGCCTCAGCTTTGCACTAAAGCAACTCCTTTTACATAAAGTTGCATTTACAGCAAACTGGGACCTGGGGACTGGGAAACTGCCCCAAAAGCCTGTAGAACGCTGTAACCTGCAGTTAATCTGGGAATGTCTGGACTCCCCAGGTACTTTGGCTTTCTCAGAAATGAGGTGGTCGAGGGTGCACTTCCTTGTGAAATCAGACTTTATTACACTGCGCAGCTGGAAAGGAGCCATTTGTTTAGAACGGGCTAATGAAAGGAACCAAGTTCTGCACTATTGAAATAAAGGAGTTAAAAGGTTGAGCTCGGAGCTGCTGCCGCAGGAATTCCTTTCCCAGCTCTCCATCTCTGCCCCTGCTCCCCAGGCTCAGGGCTCAGGGCTGGAGCAGGGCTGTGCTCTGCAGTGATGGCACGGCCTCGCTGCGGGACAAAGTCAGGGAGCTTCCAGCACTCTGGAAAAGGAGTGTGCACGGTGTGTTTCAGCCTCATGTGCAATAGGGAGTTACCAGGTACTGAGCTGCTTGTCTGGAAGTTCTATAAATCCCAGTGCAAGGTTGGAAATCCCTTCACTTACTGATAATTTATTCTAAAACATCCTTCTGTTCTTGGGGTCAGCAATGAGCCTCTTAAAACTACCGCTTATTAATTACTTCTTCTTTTAGCTTTTCTGCAAGCATCTTCCTCTTCTGGAGCAGCCTTTGCTTCTCTTCTGACATTTCCTAAAAACAGAGTGAAAACAACACTGCAATGAGCAGCTGCCCTGGCAAGCACCAGCCCCCACCACAGACCAGAGGGGTGGACAGGGCTCCTGCCACCACCCCGCCCTCTCCCATTGCCCTGATCCTTGTTTTGGGAGCCCCAACCTGAGCTTCAGCTCCTACTGAGCAACTGTCCTGAAGGCTCCCCAGTCACCAGCATTTGGGGCACCTTTTGAACACAGTAAGATGCTCAGCATCTCTGAAAAATATTGGAGGCAATAGAAAGTCTTTAGACTTAAGTACACGCCCTTAAATACCTGCTCTATAAAGGAGAGCAATGATTTTGGGGTTTGAAATAGAACAATTATTATATTGTTTTGTAATGTAAGAGGGTTTCAAGGTCTTCCAGTATTTTCCTCTTTTTTTGAGGGAGTTTTCAAGCATTTGCTAAAGTAAAAGAAAATCCTTGAGATTTAAGGAGCCCAAAGAGTAGGTCACAGACTAAGAGCAAAGTGGCAATTTATCCGTTCATAAACTGAAATTAATCACGAGGGTTTGATGATGCTGAAGCAAACCAATGACAGCTTCACCACTGAAACTTCCAGTCGTAAGCTTCTGCAGAAGCACTAACTTGGAAATACTTCCCTCTCCTTGTTCTTTTTAACCCATTCCCACTACTCAGCAGCAGCACGGACACCTGCACTGAAACCACCCGTGGGTTTAGACCAAAGTCCTTCACCTCTTTGGGAGGTGATTCCTCCTCTTTCTGGTCAGCGTTTGGTGGTGGTGGTGCATTACTTTTTGTCTCTTTCTTTGTAGCCAGCAGCAGGTCTCGTTTTTTCTTTAGGTAATCCTCACGTTGCTTCAGCTGCTGCTTTTCAGTTTCTGATAAATTCTGGGGAAAAAATTTAAAATTTTAAAATTAATTGTTTTGTATCAATGTCCTATGCAAGAAAAGCACGTTTACATCCTATTTGCCTCCAAAATTACCGGTGAAAACAAATCCAAGTTGAGGCTTCAAGTCAGAGCTCTCTCCTAAGAAATTACCAAATGACTGAATGCTGAATTCTACTCTGAAACCAGAAATCATGAGCTGAACTTTTGCTAATTAAACTGTGAATAACATGAAAGAGTGTTTACAGGTTGGTTTAAAAAAAACCCCAAAATAACCTAAACCCACCTGATTACAATAACAGAAAATCTGTATTTGAATATAATACTATTTTATATATATATTCTACATGTAATCCTCTCTTTTTGCATTCTAGTTCTATGTTTGGCTTTTTTTCTTATTTCTTTTTGACTTACATGTCCTTTAACCCCAGCTTTTTGCACTGTGGTCTCTGAACCTTTCCCAGAAGACTTTTTCTTAGTGTCTTCTTTCCCCTTGGTAGTAGAGGGCTGAGGTAAGTTTTCAGTTCCTTTTTGTACTGGGCAAACTGGTTTGGGGTCTTCTTTTGTAGATTTATGAGATCCCTCTAATTTTACATAGAAAACAATTAGAAAGAATAGAAATACATCAGATAAAAATAATAAATCAGAACTTGGAATACCAGGGAATAGTAAAACATCCCATGTTGGAAGGCATTCTGCAGGTCACCTTGTGCAAACACACTTTACTCACAGCCTTATCCAGCCAACTTCTTAAAATCTTGATACCCGTGGATTCTTGGATAATTTAACACCAGCATCATGTTGCCCACTCAGCACTGCACTCCCCCTAAAATTACCTAATGGGCATTTTGGAGTTTCTTCAGAATCCTTACCTCCCTCAGTGGATTCTTTAACTTTCACAGCGCCTCTCCGATCTCCTGGAACATTGTGGGTAACATCTGGAGCTTTGCGTTTAGCACGTGCCTTGAATTAGAAAACAAATGAACCCAAGTGTTGCACTTCCTGGCACTGTACCTCAGGCACTGAGCTGTCCACACAAAGGAATCTCCCAAAAGAACTTCCAGATAAAACTGTGTTGTTTACACTACACACAATGCAACCCGTCTCTCAGAATTTCTGCCCAGAAGAGGTCTATGCTGTTCATGAGCCACATAATTCGTGTTAGAAGCCCCCAGCATTCATTAAAATATGAAATAGTTTTGTGTTAAAACATTCCTTTAACAAAAAACGTATCACTGAACACTAACTGTCACCTTCTCTGGCCACGTGAATTTGACTGGGGCCTCTGCAATCTGGCTTGTTTATCAAGAACATTGATATTCTTGGTGGTCTATAGAGATTTGGATAAACCTGCCTGTTTTCCCAGTCCAGGGGAGGTTTACTGCCATGATTCCACAATTTGGCCAGTCCCCATTTACATTCAGTTTCCTTTCTCTGTGGTTTACTCTGATGGGCACCAAGGGATGTTCTCTTGGAGAGGATTTCTGGGTCCTGGTGGTGATTAGTTCTGTATTGTGAACACTTAATGAATAGCTACACTGTCCATCAAGCGATCCTGAAGGTAATTCCTGCAGGATTATGAGTGCTGTCATCTCCAAGCAGCTTACACTTTGAAGTCTCTTTGATCCTGACAATATTAGTAATTCAGCTGCTCTCTGGATCTGAAAGGTTGACACCCCTTACCAGGATTTCAGGATTCAGGTGCTGAGCAGGGAATATGCTTCTTGTGGGATACATGCGCTGATGGAACACACGGCCTGGAAGGGATCCAGGCACAGCCAGGACAGGAATATCAGGGGATTTCTTAATCATCCCCACAACTCTCATGCAAAGGTAAGATACTCACTTCTTCAGTCTTCTTTCTCTCTTGCTCTACTTCATATTCTTCCTTAGATTTTCTGTAACAATAAACATGAGTAAATACTCAAAACTCCTTTAGTGTTAGTGATTTTCAGGGAAATGTAACACTGCTTAAATATTTGAGGACTATCAAAGCAATTACAAGGTAATGTGAATTTGTCAGTATGCAAAATATTTCCATGACTCAAGTCTTAATAGAAATAAATAATTGCTATAAACACACAAGAGCCCACTGTCCTCAACTATCTTTGTGCAAAAATAATTGTGTAAGAATTTCCAGGGCTTATCTATCCCTTTATTTCATTTGCTAATTTAAAGACAGGAAGGGAAGTATTTCCAGAATACAGAGGGAAAAAAGCACTATCTAATATAACCTGGATGGATTCATCTGCTGTTCTTTGTTTAGGTGTCTGTGAACTGGGAGTGGGGGAGAATCTGCAGAAGTTGTATTGATCTCACACATCTGAGATCACAGCAACAGCAACAGGTCTCACTCACTGTTTCCATATTCCTGAGCACACCCACTGCCCAGCACCACCCATTTTCCCTTGGGTGGGATGTTGACAAGAATATTCCTGTCATCTGTAAGATGAAGGCAGTTTCCTGGAAAAGGCTGGAAGAATTAGGTCCTACAGACCTTTATTTTAAAATAACGTACAAAGTGGGACTGATTGATTTCTTACTTTAGAACCTCCCTGAGTATTTTCATTTCTTCCTGTTCAATTTCACTGAATACATCAGAACCCTCTGTCAAACACTCTGGCAACACACCTGGAAAAAACCAACGAGATTTATGCATTATTCTAAAGAAAATGATTTTGTGCTCCAATGGGCAGAGAAGAAAAGAAAATAATAAAAAAAAATCCCAAACACAAGAAAATCACATTCAGAAAACCAAACCTATGTAATTCTTCCTCTGAAACTGTTTCCACAAAGGTCCTAGATCCTAGAGGAAAAGGTCCTAAATCCTGGTAGGAAAAAGGCAAAGATTTCTGGCAATGAAAGTTTTGACATCTAAGGTTAAGCCAAACTCTGCATTGACCATGATGTGGCATTTCCTGCAGGCTGCAGTTCAGCCACGGCCACCCGAACCACTCCCAAATTTAGCTGTTTTATGAAAGGTGAAATTTAAAAATTATTCTCTGAAAAACACACATACAGTAATATGATAAAACAAAATAGTAAAACTAAAGACAAAGAAGAAAGGAGTGGGATTAAAATCCTTTCAGGAGCATCACCAGAGCAGCAAAGTTGGGTGGGGATTATTTTTTCTTTATCTTCTTTCTCATGCATGTATTAGCATGATGAAGGCCTTAACTTGTGCTTTCTATATGGATTTTTCAGTGTGAATTGCAGAGTAAGCACAGCAGACACTAAAACATCCTTGCCATGCAAAGAGCAGAATTTTAATTGATATTGCCTCATTTGAGGAACTGCTCTAACTGCTTTAACTCAGAATTGTCACCAAAAATCTGCAACAGAAAACTCAGTCAAGTTTCACAGAGAAATTTAGACAAACAGACTGAAAAATCTGTTCTTTAAAATACAGAGAGCTGTCACTGAGAGTGCAAGCCAAGGACTAAGTAATGAAATCCCTGTCCCAGTAACATCAACTGGATGTTTTCCAGTAACTTGAACTGGAACAGAACCAGCATTCCACACTCATTTATGAATGTCTTAAAGAGCCATCAAAAGAACAGTAAAAACCTGCACTGAACCCCCACATTCACCACTTCTCACCATTTCTTTCTTTGATGATCCGAATTGCTTGCAGTTGCATTTCAATATTTTTCTGTACCATCATTTTTTTAAATAGTCTAAAATCTTCTGCTGCCAACACTGTTTGCAGAATGGCCTGTGGGAGGAAAGATATGCACAATATTAAACCCCCACAGAAATCCTAACCAGATCAGTCTGTTTGAAATTAGCTTGATTTTTCAACTCTGAGGAGCATGTTTTTAATAATTATATTTCATTTTCCTATCTGTCTATTTTTCCAGATATACAAGAAGATCTCATGGTCAGGAAAATAACTTGGTGGGTTATGTCTTTAGACCAACTTGTCTACAATAGCATTATGACAATATTATAATATTATGACAAAACTGGGTTTCCCAGTGTAAGTTTACAGCTGCAGTTCAATTGAAAATTACAGTTTCACCATGAGAGCTTTTCCAAGTTTCATCTCCTGCCAGCTGTGTAAGTGAAAACATAAAGATAAGAATTAAATCCATACATTCCATAATAAAGGCAAATACCTGTGAGGTGTGTGTCTTTGCAAGAGGAGAAGAAAAAGCTTCTTGAAATTTCTCCTCATTAATTCCAACTTCTTTAAGGTAGTCCTCTAGTAATCTCTCCACCTGTAAGACAATATAAGCCTTACCTTCTACGGTTTTTCCCTGAGAATCATAGGAATTTTTGCCATGATTGTCTGTTCTTTTCTGCTGATGTTGTGGTTTTTAAACTCAAAGGAAAATCATTACAATAGCATAACTGATTTTTTCTGAAGTCAGGCTTCATTTGCTTTCATGAACTGTTCAAAATGAGCATTTTTATTGCTAAATTTGATTACTCCTTAATGTATCTTCTCCAATTCCCAGGATTCTCACTCGTGTACCTTTTCCCCAGATTCCTGGCTAGTATTCCTCACGGTTTTTTGATGTAAGTAAAAGGCTTTTTGCCAGTCTGTGCCTGAAAGCCTTTAGGGTCGGAGCAGAAATGAATGTTGGTTTGTATTTATTCAATCAAAGCTTTTTAATATCATGTATTCCCCAGCCTCATTACAGGAAGAGTGCATTAGAAACCTGCACGTATTTTTTTATAGGTATTTAAGTTCCAAAAATCTCCCACAGTTTTTTCTGATAACTGAAAAATAATCCAAAAGATTTCCCAGACTCATTAGTGAACAAAATACAAGTTGTGAGTGTTCTCAGGCATCCTGCTGTTTGTCATTTTAACTTGACAGAAAATAACGTTATCCAGCTTATAAATACAGTCTTGAAGGTAGTGGATATATTAATTTTAATGAAAAATATGTAAAACAGCCTAAGAGCTATGACTGTGTTACAGTTTCTTTTATATGTACCTGGTCTTTAAGCATAAAAATGCCTATGACAACTACAACTCACAGGATTTCTAAATAACAGTTGGAAAAATACTAAATAACAAAGCTAACCCGATCAGCAGTTCATCTAAATACTCATTTAACATTAGAGTGTTTTGCTTAGAAATTTACCACAAAGAGTGAATAATGCTCACCAGAGCTTGGTACTCCTGATAAATTTCTGTGTAAGACAACTTGCTTTCTTCTTCATCATCAAAAACTGGGGAGGGGGAAGAAAAAACATTTTGCAGTCAGTGTACAAACCACCACAAATTAACTTATGCCCTAAATAGCAAGATTAACCTTTACAGGGTAATATATTTAATCACATGAAAATATAGGCCATGATTATAAGAGTCCTGTGTTTTTCCACACACTCAGGCTAAGCGTGTGCTTTTGATAAGTAAAAGTAATAAAGCTGCATAATTTAATATTGGGGAAATCTTCATAATAGACTTGTAAGCAAGTTGAGGATTCAGCAGACACATTCACTACAAAGTAAGTTTTAGTGCAATAATTACCCCATGAACCTGTGTAAGATTGTTCCAAGGTAGCAGATGACACATCAAGCAGGAAATTTCTCACTCTCCATGTACTTACATGGAAGATGTTATTTATTAATGACTTGAACCACTTTTTTTAAAATGTCCTTCATGTAGTGAGAAGCCAAGGTGATGCAGGAAAATGAGTCCCTGCCTGCGTAAAACCAGATAAACCCAAAGAGGAAATGTGGTGCAGTTAAATTATATTTTAATTATATCTCTCCTGATTTAGGAAAAATGGACATTCCTATACTATAGGCCATATTAATCATATTCATGTAAATTCATATTAAAATCCCTGACTGGAACTACTCAAGCAAATGATCTCGATGCTGCAGAATAGGTGGAAGAAGCAGAAAATCAGAGAGACTGAAAACTAGGGTTTGGGCGGGTTAATTTACATTTTTTTCATGCCAACAACGAAGAGAGGTAACGTAAAACCTGGCAATTAAAGCAGAGGCTTAGAAATAAGTCTGCCTCAATCCCCTTCAAGATTAGCCACTTGGACAAGTCACTTCCCAGGAACATCCTTTGAAGTCATTTGAAGAATGGGAATTCTGCTTAAATTGGTGAATGAGTGTGATTTATGCTTCATGTAGATGTGCCATCTCTGATGGTGGTGATGCCCGTGGGATCAGTGTAACCTTCACACAAATTCAGAGTGACTTTTTGAAGGCATCCAACATCTTTCCCAGCTGTGACAGCCCCGAGGCCACGTCACTCCGAACCTGGACACAGTGTGAGCTGAGGTGGCACTTCCTGAGGTGGCAGGAGGTACTTGCATCACTTTCTAACACCTCACAGCAGTGCAATGATAGAAATCCAATGACACAGTTTGGGTCCCCCAAAAGCAGAGGAAAATCTGCTTTTTAATCATTATTTGGAAAACCAACATTGCTTCTGGGTTTTGCAGAAGGCAAAAATTTTAAAATCAATTTTGAAATAAAAGGTTTACAAATATCTAGGATTGAATTCAAATGGTAGGAAAAGTATTATAATTATCAGTCCTCTGGCAATCACCGTGTTACCAAACTCAGGAGGGTGAAGACACCTGACAGCCTCTGTTGTCTCCTCCTGGCCGGGGATCCCTCACAGCTCTTGCAGACCCCAACTTTCACCTCGGTTTCTCTGTTCCCTTTTTCCCACCCTTCCTGCCCTGGGGATCTCAAGCAGGGGTGACACAGGGATGTCACCCCTTGGTGACAGCTGGCCTGGCACAGCCAAGGGGATTTCCTCCTCCTCCTCCCACGGCTGCAGAGCGGAGCGGGAAGCCAGCACACGCCGTGCTCTGTCCCCGGGCTCAGGACACACCGGGATGAGGTTCAGTGCCACGTAAAGCAAGCTGCAGTCAGCATCTCCTCCCAGCTAAGTGGCTTTAAGGAGTACTTGGAACAGATGCCTTGGATTTTCTTGAGTCAGGGCTCCTAAATCACGTAGTCATTATTCCTTAAGGTTTTGGCGCAGTCTTTGGTCGCCCAACAGGAACGAAGATCTGAAGAACCACAGTATCAAGACAAGCCAGGGGACACAGATGTCCTGGGAGACACTCATTATTTTCCTGTTAAAACTGAAAATCTTGGCTCGCACCCCTCAAATGGGATGACACACACCCGTCTATTTAATTTCAGTTTGATGTAAAAGGAAATTAATCAAGCTACAAAAAATTAATCAAGTTCCCAGTGAGAGGGAGAGAGAGAAAGCAAACACTTACTAACAGATAGAAAACCATTACAATAAGTTTACAAGTTGAAGTGCAAGAACTTGGCCTAAGTAACTACAGTTCTAAAGTAAAGTCCTTACATACTGATTACCAAAATCCAAATTGTATTTTCGAGGAATCACAAATTATTGTCAGTTAATCAGACTGCTGCTAATTTGCTTGTCCAGCCCAAAGATTAAATGTTTGAGGAACGCAGAGGACTCTGGCCTGACAAAGTATGTCAGTACAAAACCAGCAACGAAATCAGCACAGCAGGAAGCAACCACCACGAGCCTGCCTCACACTACATGGAAATTTACAGCGGTTCCACAAATCTTCTTACTGCCAGTAAATTCCCCTCAACCTTCTAAGGAGAAGGGATCATTGCTCCTGAGAGGGATAAATCAATTCCCTTGATACCTAAACCTCGACCCTTTGCATGATAACCAGAATGCTTGGCACACCCCAAGTTTAGGCAGACTTCCCAGGAGAAAACTTCCAGTATAGGTTTCTCTAACCCTTCCTAGCTGTGAAGGCTCCAGGAGCTTTCCCTTTCTTTCTTCCTAATTTTAAGAGGGAAAGGTGTACGGACTCACAACAATCGTGCCTCATGCAAAGTTTGGGGGGGTAGAAACGACTCAGGGAGAAACTGAGAAGCACTTTTTGTCAAGAATCACAAACAAAAGCTGCCTTTGTTTTTCCAAAGGGCTTAGGCACTGCTTTCAGACTTGCCCAAATTGTCATTACTTTGCTGCCACAAGGATCCAGGTGTTTTTTGGCAGCAGAAATTGTTCTGTAAGCAGCAGAAGTAATTTAGCCAAATCTCTACATCAGAAAGTCTATTTCCTCCTTCCCTCTCTGCAAATACAAACCTGCACAGGTCTCCAGAGACCTGTATCCTACAGAGCAATCCTGCACCCCCCGCCCCCCCCACCTGTACTTCCACTTTACCCAGGCTGCTCCCCAAATTATGCCTTGATTGTCTCAAGAATAGGAAGGAAGAAAGAGAAGTTTAACTGGAGTTACTTCGGAGCCAAAGTCACGCACAAACTACGAAACATCCCTGGTAATCACTGACTTTCAGTGCTATCATTTTTTGCGAGGTACTAAAACTTAGGGGCTTTCACCTCATAACTGACAAAATTCACATAATTGCAGGAATTTAACTTTGGGCCTTCTCCTCCTCTGCCCCACTGACCAGATGGCGCTTTCGGCTGTCCGGTCCAGTTTCCTGAGGAAAACTCCTGGCTCTGGGAGAGCTTTGGAGACCGTGCCGGGGTCCGAGGAGGCACAGGGTGGAGCGCTCCCTCGGTGTCAACCGTAAGCTCATGCCATAATCCCAGGATGAGCTAATGGATGCAAACGGCACGTCCTGACACACGGCTCGTCCGGGGGACACCGCGGGCCCCGCGGAGCGCCCGGCGGGAGCGCGGCCGGAGGGGCCGAGCGCGCGTTCCTGCACAGCCCCGGGGGCCGGAGGGACACCCCGCCCCCGGGACAGGCCCCCGGCGCTGGGCTCGGGGTACCTGCCCTGCCCTGCCCGGCGCCCCCGCTCACCCTCGCAGTTGTGCTCCATGAACTCCAGGATGGGGATGGACCAGGCGGGCCCCCGCAGGAAGCCGGCGATGGTGTCCACTACCCACTCCACGTCGTCCTCCTCCTCGGCCGCCATGGCCGGCGGCACGGCCGCTATGGCAACCGGCGTCACGGGGCGGGACCTGCGCGCCGGGATCCGCCCTCACGGCATGCCCGGGAATCGCGGCGCGGCGGGAAGCGGGCCTGTGGGATGCGGCCGGCGGGCGTACCTGCAGCAGGAGGAGCGGCTGGGGAGCAGCGGGAGGACGGCTGGCAGCAGCCCGCCCATCCCCGGCCGCCTGACGCGCGGCTCCTCCACAACGCTGAAAAGAGAAGGAATTCGTGACTGCCGTGCTTGTTGGGCACCAGCGCTGAGGGTAATGGAGCGTGGGAACAGGCGGCCCAGCCAGGCTGGGGCTTCCCTGTGCTCGGGGAGGGCCGGGATATGAGGAACACGGCCCTGAGAAGCCGCGTTGCACTGGCCCCGTGCCCTCCGGAGAGCCGCAATTGTTACAATGCCTCTCTCACTCACAGTTTCACAGTACAGTCCAGGTTGGGCTTATATATTAAAATTTTACAAAAAATTATCCCAGACGACGGAAAATTCTAGTTAGCCCCTATTTTTATCATGTGCAGAATGCAATGACATTGTGGAGCAAACAAGAACTCACGTGTTCCATGTTAGCTGTTGAATCTGGTGCTCTAATTCTAATTAAAATGTTAATCACTCATCAGGCCTTCATAAGAACACGGATAATTTGTAATTTAGTAATACTGTAAATACCCTACAGTGCTAGAATTGGGAAATAATTTACAGGGCAATAGGTGAGAAGGTTTACATTAACAATTATTTGGGTATTTCTTAGGGCTGGTGGTTGTGGCACATTCCTTTTCTCCACTAAAATTAAGGTAATTTCTCTCACTGTCCTCGTCTCTTACACTGCTGACGAACTGAAAAGTTTTTCCCAATGTTTAAATTTATGTTCTTCCTAATACTGGATGATTGCTTGCCTTACTGGTGCATGTCACTGGTAAGTAAAAACAACCAAAAAACTCCAAAAATAACCTCTTCATTCTTTTAAAAAGATTTTACTGACCACAAACAGTGGCAGTTCCAGTTCGTTACATCAGGCTTGAGCTTGCTCAAGAAAAACTCTTGTAGCCATTAATGAGATTTTACCTGCACAAAGTTTCAGTGCTGGGTGAAGGCTAATTTATTTCATCACTAATTTTTCTCAAAGGTAACAATTCTATGCCCTCAGAACTGCAGAGAAGTACCTGATCATCATTTAAATAAGAATCTGCACCGGAAAACCTTCAAATGTTCCTTCTGCAGGCCACTCCTTTTCACCACCAGCGCTTCCATTTCTACAGCCAGTTTTGTGGTCTGAGAGCATCAGTAGTATGACAGGATATTCACTTCCTATTTGTTGCATAAAAAGCCAAAGCATTTCATCACAGTTACAAGAAAAAGCTGCTGCAGTAATGAGCATGAGGAAATTCTGTCCACTGTAATCAAATCCCTTTTATCACCTCACAGGAAACTGCCTGATGTTATCGGGTTCTGTCCGTAGATGTCAGGGGGAACGCTGGAGTTGGGGTTTTAGTTGTTAATAATACAAAAGACAGAACAGGAAATGCTCCCTGTCTTAGTCACAAAAAGCATTTGTTGCTCTCGTGACCGTCTTCTCTGAGCAAGCTGCTACTTCAGACATTTTGACATGTATACATATATACACACACACAGACGGGCAAATTTTGTCAAGCCTTTCCAGTCTCCATGTTCCACTGAATTCTTTGTGTCAGTACCCAACTCTCTTCACATCCAGTGGGTTCTGCTCACATGCACAATAATAAAGAAGTTTGAAATTCCAGAATCTTGAGAATATCTGACTTCTTTTTTTGATCTGTTGCTGAATTCATAAATGTCATTATCTATTTATAAATAAAGAGGCAAGAAGTGAGGCAGGTGAACTTTTTAGATATTGGCAAAGGTGCTTTTTACATAACTTTTAATTTCTTCAGTGTGGATAATTTTGTAGATTTTGAGCAATTTAAAGGACACTGGCAAAAGTGCAATTCCCAGATTAACAGTTAAACAGTATTATTATTAATTACTCTTTTGCTTAGGCTTTAATTCCCCCATCCACCTAATTTGTCTTGCTACTGCAACAGCTATAAATATTTTTACCTTAGTAAACTTTATACAGCTTTTCCAGTTTGTTTTGGTAAATTTTAGTTTGGGAGGGATTTTTAAAAATAAATCTGACCTCAAAGAGAACCCTGAGCTCAAGCTTCTGAGAACCTGTGGTACAAAGGCCCTTCCTTTCAGTCCAATAGAAAGAATTAAATGTGACTTCTGTATAAAAGGTTGAAAGTTAAAATACTAATCGGTTTGGGTTTATTGGCAATAAGTTAGTGTGGAGATTTTTTGGTTAAATATGTTATACTTCAGGGACTTCACTGTACTTTAGTCAAAGCTAAAATAGAAGAGAAATTGGTTCTGAGCAATGCAGACACATTGAAGAAGTGCTTAAAGTCAAGTAAGGAATTGTGAGTTATCTTCATTTTCCTCCCCTCTGGGATATTGAGCTCCTGCAGGAACTTCTAAACATCTTCCTATTTAGGTCATTTTCTTTCACTTTATAAAGCTGTTCTTTTCTCTTGTGACTTGAAGGTTTTATACAAATGTAAGGCTGTTTCAGAGAATCCATTCTGCCTGAGAGGCCATTCCTAATGTAATTATCTAATAATAAGCATATGCCATTGCTTTTCCTATAATCATGCTTCTTAGCTAAATTATCTAATCTTAAAAGCATCTCAAGTGTCCAACATCTAATGCTTTCACTTTATAGCTTGTGAACATAAGAGATACTAGAACTACAAGAATATTATTTCTTCTCTCTTTTAGATTTTTTCATTTATATACTTGCCACAAACTATGCACATTTTACCCACACATTTATGCAAAAGTCTGTCCATAAATTTGATTTCATATATTTTCCTGAAGCAAATTTTGTTCTTTATTTACCAACAATAGGACCCATATATACTTTTCATAGGGATTTTCTCCACACAGGGATTTTCTCCACACACATTGACCAGGTGTTTTAGTAATTGCTGCAGTGCTTTTACCATTATTTTTCCTATGGTGTCTGCACCTCTTGAATTCTAAAAAGCCTTGTAACGATTTAGATTTTTCTGTCCAATTTCAGCTGATTGTTATTGATGGAAGATGAACTACAGCAAGGTGAAGTCTATGGGTTGATCTGAAGCCTGTAAGCTTTGTTATTCTAATCTCTTCTGGCATGGAGTTCTGCAGCCATGAGCAGGTTAAAAAGGGAAAAAGAAAAAGCCTCGTGACCTTTCTTTTAAAGTGGTGAATTTCACTGAACCAGGAGAGGCAGCATCTGTAGAGTATGAAATGGTATCAAAAAGGGCATGAGATGGTTAGAAATAGTAAAATAATAAATTGCCAGATGCATGGGCATTTTATTCACTGCAGAATAAGAGTTGGAGAAAGTCAGGGAGCATGGTTGCCACAAGTCCATGATAACAATAGTTTAAAAAGAAAAAATCATAACCTTTGGTTGTGTATGGATTTTGGGGAAAGATCTTGTCTATTTCTGAGCTTAAGAGACTTTATACACAAGTCTCAGTTTCCTCTTTTGAATCTATAACACCTTCAGCCAAGTGCCATGAAAGCTAAGCAGAAAGACTTCTACACACAAAGTCGTTCACTTTCTCTTCAGTTTTTACCACTCAGAATTATGCATTTTTAATTTCTTTTTAGAACTTCCCTTAAAAAGGTCTCCTCAATATTAGGATTACGAAGTGCTACCTGAGGATATAGGGGAGTGGGACTAGAAGAGATCTGAAGGCTGCCCAGCCTTGGGGTTCCTCGACTGCACAGTGCAAGAGAGAATTTATTTGAGACATGAGTTTGGTTTGAGTCATTCAGTGTTACCTCAGGGGCTTGGCTTTCAAGGAGGCATTTACAGACAAAAGTGCTGGTTCTGAGGGCTCTGGGGAAGAACTGGAGTTTGCATTTCTGAGTTTTATTACCCACATGTTTCAGTTGCCCCCAAGAACTTTGGCTAATTGCATTGTATTGTTGATTATAAAAGCCAAAGAAAACCCCCAGGAAAGACAATGCACTGGAGTGCCTCACAGAACTGTGCTTTCTACTGCTTAAACAAAAAAATCAATTGGATGTACAAGAAAGGAGTACTTCCATGGAGATACAGGTGGAAGTGCTTTGTACAGAACATCATCTGTCCTGTTTCATGGATTTCAGATGTACAGGACTTGTAGCAACCTGGATATTGGAAAAATTATGCAAATTAGATTAGCAGAGATATGCTGGAGAGCAGAAGTTTATCCCATTTTCCAGGGTGTGTTATCTGGCTCCCAGGTGCAGAAGGGACTCCACGCTCACAGCTCTACTCCTGCTGTGCCAGCTCACTGATGGGATGAAGCCCCGTGTTCAGGGTGACACAGGAGTGTCAGGGTGACTTGCTTCGAGATCTGAGCAGAGCCCAGGAATTCCAGACTCCTCACACCACCCCATTAACTCTCATCACTGCTGCACTTGGCCTTCCAGCAACTTGCAGGTTTGAGGGGCACTGCTCAATAAGGGGTTTTGCCACCACAGCCAGCACTGGGAAGAACAGAGGTGCTGCTGTGGTGCTGCTGCTTCCCTCTTGCTGTGGTATTTCCTTTTTATTTTCTAAGGTGCCATCTGCTCGGGCTCATAGCAGAGGCTCTGTTTGGAACAGAGGAAGAGCTGGGGTGTGTTGGGCATGGCCAGTAGCAGCTGAGCTGTATCTCCCTGAATATCTGGATACAGCTGCCACACCAATAGGTGTGACCTCAGGAAGGCACAAAAACCAGAGCTGGGAGATGAAGAGTGGAGCTTTTCACAGGTTAAATGATAGCAGCAGAAGCAGTGCTGCTCGTGTTCTTACTTGGAGGACACACTGTAGAGTTTCAGTGTGTGCATGGTTTTCATTAAGCTGTGTAACTTTTCATAGTTGATTTTTATGAAAGCACCATGAGTTATTTATTAAGTAGTTTGTATTTGTGGACTATGGGATTTTCACTTGTGCTTTAATGTTATGATTAAAAAAAAACAACCACAATTGGGCAACTATGCTTTTATAGAATTTTCATTATCAAATGATGCTGTGTGTAACTGTAGGTTATTTTGTGACTGCATCATGGATTACCTCACAGTAGAGTTCAGAGCTGGGGGCTGTGCTGTCATTGCGTAGGACATATTTCACCCCCTGCATGTCTTGCTCATGCTTTTTAACCTTGAAAAACTTCCCAAATTTATCGAGTGTATAAAACTTGTCACTAGTCTTTACAGAGGTGTGAACAAGCAGGCTAGTTAGATTTTGTAGGAAACAAAGACAGGGAATGAGGTGAAATGAGTAGTACAAAAAATTGTGATTTCAAATTAGTGTAACAATGGAAAGTGGACAGTGGGAAGTTACCACTGCACAAAGCTTTTTGCCCTGGCTTCTTCTGTCCAGTCCTGGTTCCACTTTCTGGAGAGGAGAAGAGTGAAAGCCACCCCTGCTTTCAGCTGAAGGGGTCAGAAGTCAGCCACGAGCTTTTGTTTTCAATAGCCTGCAGGGAGAAAGGCTGACTGGACAGCCTTGCAGATAAACCACGGTCCCCAAAATGAAGGAACTTTGGGGATCTTGGCAGACCAGGATTATCATTCCTTGTTTGTTGGTGGTTAGGGCTCTTGGGGTTTTATTGTCTTGGGGCTGGGGTTTTTGGGGGTGGGGTGGTGATTATGATGTTTTNTACTGGTTCCTCAGAGCTCAGTGTCTGTTTGGAAGTGTTTGCCCTGATGTTTCTCTGCGAGGTCTTACGGAGTTCTGCTGGTTTGCATATGCCCACAGTGGGCTGGCAAACGGGGCTCTGAGGCTCACGGGGTGAAGCTAATCCGTGCTTTTGCACTCTTGGCAGAAATCTTGGCAGGACTATAGGCCATGAGGCGAGTTGGATGGAGGACAAGGGTTGGGGGGAGGTTGGAAATTGCATTTAAGACTCTGCTGGGAGTCTTAATACCGGTAATGTGTTCCCTGTGATAAAGTAGGAAAAGTGCTTGCTGGGAAAGCTGACAAGAGACCAGCCAGATCCATTTTGGAGCTAGGGATCAGAAGGCTCCTTCCTGACACTTTGCTTGGCTGGACAGGCTTAGTTCACTATTTTAGAGCTAACAACAAAGCAGCTCTGCGTTGTGGTGCCAGAGTAGTAATAGAGCACTTCCTGTACTTGAAATTCAATTTTACATTCCCTGCAGAAATACACATGGTTTTCACTGAAATAGAGTTTAGCATGTTTGGTATTAATATTACTGGCTCCTTGCTGTTTGTATGCATTTTTGTGCCAGAATACTTTTATATGAGAAAAATATGTCCTGAAAGCTTTTGTAGGGATGAAATGCCATACTTTTTACTTGGAAAATGCCTCCAGAAGGTCTCATGTGGTGTTGTGTATTAATCTATAATAGGATGGAGTGATTCAAACTGACCTTCACAAAGTGTTTAGCTGGGTGAACGCTTTCTGTGGTAGGGTTTTCATTTGTAAATCCAGGATGCCAGAGGGAATAATGGATGGGAAAGAGAAGTACTTCCAGAGTAGCAACCTCTGAAGCTGAACCAACATGAAGGAATGAGATAAGGAAGTCGTTGAGCAAAACGTTCAAGTGAATTAAGCGGGTTTTTCTGCCAGGCCTTCACTGTTCACCACAGAAGACATGAGTGAGGAGGTCTGACACTAAGAAGTCGGGACAGGGAGCTTGGAAAGAGAAGGTGACAGTTTGTGACAGGCTGAGTGGCGTTTGGGTTGGCTAGGAGCAGGTGACCGGAGATACACAGGGCAAGGGTTATTTTTTTTCAGGTGCATATTGAGTAAAGTGTAATGCTGATGGCATACAGCCACAAGATAAACACCAACATCTCAATTGCAGGTCTGCATCCTTGGGTGTGCACAGGAGCTGAGAGCTGGCAGATAAAAGGGCTGAGAGATTTGTTATCAGGGCCCACTCGAGCACTTGCTGCTCCTCAGGGCTCAGCCAGTCCCTTGCATAAGGCTCTTTGAGTCTAATGCCAGTCCTGTAAGTACAAAGGACATCGGGGCTCTAACGGTGACCGCAGATCCCAGAGCAAACTGCCTGGGCTGCTGAGGAGGCAGGTTGGGTGGTAAAGCACCGGGAGGACTGCAAGCTAAAGTACAGCTCTGAGACATCAACATCAAAGTCAGTAGCAGCTTACTATGCCTGCAACCCCCTACTTTGGAGCAGAAGCAGATGTGTGATACCGTGCCAGTTACTGACTGCATCCTACGGACTCAGATCATTTCAATGAGCAGTAACTGAGCTCAGTACAATTAATTTGTTCCATTCCCCTATGTGGGCACACCCTGGAACAGAAGGAACTCTTTGATTTTCAAATCAGCAGTTCTCTGACAAGATTTTATGCACGACACTTTCAGAATTTCTCATGTGCTGTTGCTCTTATACTTTTTCCATGTCAGGGAACTTTTGTTTTAACATGCTTTCTCCTTTTCTGCTCCTAATGCGGTATATCATAATAAATCTTGTTTATTTCTGAAATCTTTCTTACCTGCAATTATTTCTGAGGATTTTTTCCCATTTTCATCTTTTGAATCAAAACATTTTTATGTTGGTCTTTACTGCAAACCAGCACTGTTATTTTTGTTAAGATTTGGTAGACTTTTTTATTGCTTTGTGGAGGTAGGCATTTTAATTACGTAGTTTTAGGTTTAGCCAAAATTACAGAGAGGTTTGGAAGCAACAAGGCCTGTTTGGATTCACATCAGCCTAATAAAAAGTCTGTAGAAATACCTTGTGCAACTTTCTGGGCCTTATTTGTAAGAAAAAGTACTAAGTTTAATTTCCCTTGAACAGTCACCCTCAAGCTGTCTGCTCTTATGCATATATATGTAGAAAAATCCTCACGGGGGCACTCTTGGTTTAAGCACATTGTAGAGGAGGTGCAGTTTCATCTTGATTTTCCTTTGTAGTACACTGACAAAAAAAAGCTTAAGGAGCTCCTAGAATGACTTTCAAACCACAGTTAAAAGTAAGCTAAAGTAAGCGTTACATAAGGTAAAGGAGCTTCAATTCTGTAATTCTGTTATAAAGTAAATCTGGTTATATAATCTCTACCACCAGAATTTTGACTTTCACTTAAAATAGGGTCATAGTAGGAATGAAAGGTCATTATTTAGAAATTTGGGGGTTAGTTGACTTACCTGTATCATTGTTTTTCTTTTTTCTTTTTCAACCACTACTTTTTTTGTGTGTAGAAGCAGGGGGAAATAAACTGTCACTGTCTGTGATGTTGTGTCTTTCCTGCTGTTACTGGTTATGATGTATAACCCACAGTGACAGGGAAAACTGAGATACCTGTGGGAAGAATTTATTTGGCAATTTGGAGGAAGCTTCCTGCTCGTGTGCATTTCCTGAGCCCACAATAATTGAACTGAAATTCTTTCTAAATTTGTACGCTGTTAAGCTTCTGGACCAGTTGGATTTCTCTTTGTTATCATTAATAATAAGCACTGGAACAATTAGTAGTTGTTCAAAGAGCAGGCATACAAATATATTATCTATCATAACAATGCCATCACAAAACAGCCCAAGAAAAATTGGCGGAAGGGGAAGAAAATTACATTAAACACCTATTTTTTCTTTTTTTGTCTTGCTGCAAGAACATATAGTAGGTAAAACTGAACTATGTCATGGGCTCTTGAGTGAGGAATTCCTTGGAAGAAACAAGCCTTGTATTCTTCACAAGAAGGATTAGCAGTTCCTAAATGCCTGACTAATTTCTTCAACACAGTCCATGTTGCTGTTACAAAGAGAACTACGGAACTCCCAATACTTCACTGTTCCCTGCTTCCACTTAACTGCATCAGGACAGAAGCAGTAAAAGAAAGAACCAGACAGGGCAGAAGATCTGAGCTCGGAGCAGTTATGAAGTCAAGTCAACCTGAATCATTTGCAATGTGTATTTCCACTCAGTGTGGAAGGATCAGCTCTGAAATGTTAAAAAAAAAAAAAGCCTCACAAGCTGGAAGCATGTCAGTCAATTTTTTAATGGAAGTGTGGATGAACTGGGGGAAGTCTCCAGGGAGCAGAGGTGGATAATTTGAGTCAGAGGTTACTCGTGAGCTATTTCCACTGTTAGTACACAAGCCCTCTGCAGCAGCCTCTGCTTTCCTGCCAGCAGCTCCCTGTTCTCTGTGCTCCACAGGCATCCAGGCTGGCAGCTCCAGCTCCAGCAGGGATCTCATCCGAGGCGGGAGACCTCTCCGTGCTTTGGGATAATGGTTATTATCACTGCCAACACCCCTTTTGGGTGACTGTCAGCCTCAACTATAGCACAAAATTGGCTGTCCTCGTTTGTTAATTAATTTTGTTTGTAAAATACTCCTCTGAGGGAGAGGGAATAAATGTTACCATTAAGGACTTAAATAGGCTTTCAGATGAAATACCATAACCAGCTGCAGGTCAGCAACAAACCATTCTTTGTTAAGGTGTTTTCCTTTTGCAGAGATACAGCCTGAATAAGCTGAATAATCTCATCCTTTTAAGGCAGACTGTTAAGGTGGACTAATTCTATGATCAAAGATACCCTATAGATCATAACAGCAGAAAGAATTAAATTTCAAACTATTCATTATTTTAGTAGAGCATTTTCTGTGTGAAAAGGGCTAAAATGTTCTTCTTACTTTGTATATTAAATATATCTATTATATTTTAATACTTTATATAGTTTTGACCTGTTACTAATATTTAAAAGTAATAACCTTAAGAAAAATTAAACCTTCTCTGGCCCACAAAAGAATCATCAAGCATCGAAATCAAGACCGAGATACATAGAAACCAGAATTCTAATATTAGCCAGGTTATTAAAAAAAAAAAATCAAACAATCATAGACTCCTTTAGATTGGAAAAGATCTTTAAGATCAAGTCCAACCATTCCCCCAGCCCTGCCAAGGCCACCACTAAACTGTGTCCTCAAGTGCCACATCTGCATGGCTTAAATCCCTCCGGGGATGGGAACTCCACCACTCCCCTGGGCACCCTGTTTCAGTAGTAATTTTAGGTAATTGCTTATTAATATTAGCATTAAAAATAAGGAGTGTGTTAAGTTGCTTCATAATAGATTAAAAAAACCCCCAAACAATGGACATCTCAGTATAAGCCTGAAATTAGAAGGAAATTCAGGAAATTTGCTGAACCATCCTTTGACCTTTCAGGCATTGCACACTGCTATACCCTTAATTCAGAAATTGTGGTACAGAGTGGAATGTAAAAATCATAAAGAACTTTAATATTGTATGACCACCTTAGGAAAAAATAGAGCATTTTATAGGTACATAAAGCTGGCAAGAAAAATCCACCCAAGGGAGATATTTAGACACTGGAAAGGAATAGGCAGGAAATAGCTGTTGATGACAGTGGTTTGGAAAAGCCTAAACAAAATGACCAAATGTATCACTGCAGGTTTTAGCAGAAGAAAAATTAACTGTCACAGAAAAATACTTCAATAAAAAATTTTAAAGGGTGGTAGATTTCGGTTAAAAAAGATTATTTTCCAGAGATGAACAGGAATAGGTAAGAATCCCAATTTTGTGTTCATCACCAATTAAATTCACAATTCAAGTGGTATCACAGTGAATTGAACCCTCTGGACCTAATGCAAATGAAGGGGTCATGCAGTTAACAGTGGTGTCTGAAAGAGGTGTGAGTGAGTAGGTTGTTCCCAGTTTTAGGTGACTCAGGAATCCACCCTCTTGCAAGAAGCTTCATCAGGAATGCTATCTAATAAGTGTAATTACTATTTTTTTTAATCTAGCATTAATTATTTTTTCACTACCTATAATTTTTTCTGTTAATTAGTTCATATATTTTAATATCAGTCTTTTTAGCGTAATGCTGTAAATAACTTGTGTTTTCTTGTTCTATAAGCTTGTCAAATGATTTTCCCAAAGGCAAAATAGGGATATCTTAAAAGCTTTTAATTGTTTCACCAGCATTTCATGGAGAGAAAAGCTGTTTTCAGACATAAATAATTTGACAAATAACCAGGGGTAAAATCAGACATGAAAATGAATAGGATAATCCTGAGGGAGGAAGCTCAGAAGAGCAGAGGTTTGAACTGAAACCATTCTACTACAGCTGCATTCTTAGTGCTGTATATTTTTTCATAGCTAAGTCCATGCACACAAATGGAAATCTCAAAGACAAAATGCTCTCCACCCAGTTCATTATTTCCTGACCTTGGGAAGATCCACCTCCAGCTGGTGAGGAATGCCTCTCTAATGAGACATGCTAACATCAAAGGTGATGCAGGGCTCTGGAAATTAATAACCTCTCCTGAGCTCAGAAATCTGGGTCTCATGGCAGCACTGCCCAAGCTACTGGGGTCAAGTGACATCAAGACTGCAAAAACGTGGGTGAAAGTAGGGAGGCACCAGCAAGAGTCCATGGCAAAGGACAGGGAGCCAATTACCAGGAATGTGGTGTTGTGTGAGGGAAAGCAAACTTAATGTCACAATAAAGCACAACTGAGTCAAATGGAGTTTTAAGAGGTACCAAAGTCTTTCCCGGGGATACAAAACTTCTTCTGTTTTGTGAAGCTGAATGGGGAGAGTGCTCCATGCTGAAGGAAAACACTAGAGAAGAAAACCAGCTCAACGTTTCGGTACATCAGGGATCCGAGATGGCCTAGTGCTGTTGATACAATTCCAGTGTCTTGCTTTCCTAAGCCACGGATCTGCAGATCCGTAGGCAGCTGTGACTGCTAACAATGAGCAGCCTGGGCTGCACTTTGCTCCTCATCAGAGGAAATGCAGAGCGTGCTCTGTAATTCATCTTTCTGACCCAGTTCATCAGAAACACTGCTCGCACTGGCAGGATCTCGTCTGACAGAAGGCATGTCAGCAAGAGCTTTTGCTCAGTCTCACTCCACTGGCCACAACAGAAGTGAGTACCAAAGCTATTGTCCTGGTAACTGCTGTTCTTGCTGTAATACTCAAAGCTCGCTTTTAAGAAAATAACAATCTATTTCCTTTGTATGCAGCAAATAAAAAAGGGAAATTCACAAACAGCGTTATTAGACAGTCTTGTAGTTCACAGATCACAGTCAGAAACAGATAAATGTTTTATTGGCTAAACAGCAAAAAGAGCTGAATTGTAATGCTAAGTTCAAATGACTTTTCTTTGAAAGGGAGAATTTCTCTGACACCCTTTTAAGAGTTTAAACTGTGGAAATACTTAGGAATGGCTATTAAATTTAAAAATCAAGATAAATACTTGGTTTATTTCTGATCACATCAGTTGGCCTGCCACAGTAACATTCTTCCTGCCTGTCCAACTGATTGAAGAGAAACAAAAAGCTGTAGGCTCCTACCTCCTCAGAGGAATGCCAGTATTAACTATGACACTTGTACCAAATGTTTCATCTTTTAAGTACTGTCCATGTAGTCCTTGAAGGAAAGTGTGAGTGTGTTAGGTAGGCATGGCTAGAAATGGTCCATAGCTGTTCTTGCAATGAATGTTGTGCCTGACAGGAAATTCTGATGCATTTGACACTGGTACCTATACAGGGTATTCTTTGTCTGCTGTCTCTGTACTAATTTCTTGCTACTTGCTACAATTGGACACAAAGTGTAAAATGTCTGGGATCTGTAAAAAATCTTAAATGGACAACAGCAACCCTCCCCAAGCCCCTACGGTTTTCTTAACTTTTCACTCAGAATACCCTCATTTTGAGGTTACTTACAATTTTCTCAGGAAGTTCCCTTAAAGTTGATGGGGAATTTTGGTCACGTCAGAGCAGATGCTGTAACAGGGAAGAAATCTTCAGGAATTGCTGTGGAATTTTCAGTTCTTTATTCACGTTGCAGAGGGACTTCCCCTGCTTTCCACTCCTGTGGAACAAAAAGTAACTTTTAGTCTACTGTATTGTGGGACCTTTAGGAATTCCTAGCCATACTTAAAAAGGCTCAGCCCCTCAGTGCCCTTACTCTTCTTTTTATTGCCCCATCTATTCCTATGGTCTCGGTTTGATAGGGAAACGGGATTCTCTGGGAGCAAACACAGGACAAGGAAGGTGACTGTCCTTGTCATTGGTTTGCAGTTTTCACTAGACACTGTCCTATCAAGTCAGCCCATATTCAGAACATTTCAGTTTTGGCTGTGGTTTCATAATCCTGCTGGGGATCCCAAGCATCCACACTTGGTCCCTGTTTTTCCCATTTTCTGAAGTCCCATCAGGCAAAGGCCATCAACCCAGCAGAGCTGACTGGGAGGCAGAGCCAGCAACGAGAGCAGCGTCACCTCTTTCCTCTGCTCGTGTACAAGAGGAAGAGAAAACCACTGCGTCTTGCATCAGCTAAGAAGGGCAGGTTGGTTGTAATCTGCTCCCCAAACTGTCCCCTCCCTTGGCTCACTGCAGGCAGGGCTGACCCAAAATGTTTTGACAAACCCTGACAAGGTAAGTGAGGCTGTACATGGTTACACTTTCTTGCTTTCTGCAGATTTAAGGCATCAGGCTGTGTTCTAGTCATTCTTTTTCAATTTTTGTTTTGCAACAGCAGGTACAGGAAATGATGCAACAGCAAAAAAAGCTCACTGAGAAGATGAAGTAACTCTGTAATTGGGAGATCTGGGATCTAGGCACAGATCATTTATAATTTCCATGTCTTTTGTGTAGAGTCTTCATGGTACATGGGAGGTGCAAAAGAAAAGAGATGGGGATGCTTTACCTGTGCAAGAACAAACACTGCTCTTCAAACAACAAGGTTAAAGCTCTAAATCTGTTTTTTCAGAAGCAGTAGGCCACACTCTGTATTAAATACTGATGGTGCTGTTCCAGGAAAGGAGATGTTCTCTATGCATTTTTTCAAATTATAAAAAGGATATTTTTTTTTAGTTCCAAAGTATTCCTGAATGCACATTCTTAGAATAGTTAAAACTATTAAAACTTCAGTTTTATAATAATGTTTCTTCTCTGCTTCTGGGTCAGCTAACTTCAGTTGTCAACTTCCTCAGCTGGTACCGAATTCTAGTGACAGTTCTGGGATTTACCACTCCAAGTGCAGTCATGAAACTTTCTTTTAGGAGCCTTCCCAGGTAAAAAGTGCTAAAACAATGCAGCCAAATATATCACATACTACAGGTTACAGTAATGTAGCCCTGTAGAGCTGTGACTTCTAAGTATTTCCTAGAACAATACTCCTGGGACTCCCGACAGCTACGCTAAAAATGAAAGCCTTCCGTATTCAGTTCAGGATCAGAGAAACAACTCAAAAGACAAACATTTTAATTCATTTTAAGGGTTGTCTGTCAAACAAGGGCTCAGCAATCAAAGGCTGACAGCTTCCTGTCCTAGGGCAAGTTGTCTCACCTCGCTGAGGTGGCTGCAATCCAGGTTCTTCTGGCTCTGACTCCACTGCAAACATCTGCCCTGGCAGTGGTTCATCCTGGTCGGTGTCTGTGTGTACCTGAAAATGAGGTAAATATTCTCACACTTGGTGGGACAAAGTAGAAGCTACTTAGAAGAAACTTTAGAGCTTCTTTACAGGTTTTCAGGGCTCTTAGTCTTGGGAAAAAAAAAAGAAAACAAAACCCAACCGCAACCAAAACCGAAAACAAAACTCCTCTGACTGCATCTGGATGCCTTTTCTGAAATTTTATCTTGTACAAATCTCCAGTTCAAATAGGGAACTGTAAATCATCCAAGGTAAAACAGCTGACAATGCATTTCATATCTAAAATGTAGCAGTCTTTCTGCAGGAACAGTGATCAACAGCCATGCTGAGCACACAGGCCAACTGCATGATGTGGATGGAAGCAAAAATATCTAAAACCATTTATTACAATTTTTAAGGCTAGGGAATCTCAGTATAAAATGGTTTCTGTGAGCCAGCTGCTGTTACTACTACTGATGGGCTATCAACTTCTACTGGCCAGTCTCTCTCTCTAATTCCTAGAAATTGCTTTATGCCAAAGCCATTACTGCCTAATTAGAGCCCGCAAGAAACAAGGGGATGAGCCAGGGAAGTTCCGTGGCATTGTGGGCACAATCCATGTTTACAGACTGCTGCCAGACACAGGGAGCGGAGCGGTTGGTTGGTCAGGCTTGTACAAAAATGCTTTTGTGGCTGCCTTTAAGGGCTGGGAATTTATTGGCACTTATTTCACCCATGGATCACCAGGTTCTTATTCAGAACCAAGACTGCAGAGTTTTCCTTTGCCCTTCCTTATTTCTTTTGTTTCACAGGAGGGCTGAGTTCACTCTAGAGATCTGGTTTGGGAGGGAAAGGCCTGATTTTTGCTGAAAAAAATAAAACTGTGAAAATCAAAGTCATTTAACTATGCAACATTGTTTAAATTTTTAAAAATCCTTAGAATGAAGAAGACAGACTAATATTGGAAGGTCCATAATTTATTTTTCTGATCTGTTACTTAGGCATTCTTCATGGGAAACAGGTCACAATTGGAATTAGTTTTTTTCCCAATCTTGGACATTAGGAAAAATGTATATCCAGTATTTGGGTTAAGAAAAACCTAAACTATTTAGCTGTTACTTGATTTTTTTTTCAAAAGCACTTAATTTCAGTCACTTCTATTGCAATGTTTTGTGGGTTTTGGGTTTTTTTTTAATTAGGTGTGCAAAACTAAAGGTATTTGAAAAAATGCTGTTGCAATTTAATTTATACCACATGGAAGAGAAGCTGGATTTAGTCTGAGATTTTGTGAAATGCTTTGTCAATGAACCACATAATGTATTAAGCAGATATATCCATGCAGGATTGAATATTGGAAGCACAAGTAGCAGGAGAAGGCTCAGGGAAGGGACAATGGATCAGGCCAGCACACTGCTTGTCATCCTCTGATTCCCCACAAAACCTTCCCAGAAAGTTGGATTTTGCCTTAACACGGGTGTGTCTGGATTCCACCTCCTGAGGAGAAAACCTGTCCTGCTTCTGGATTCCACTTCCTGAGGGGAAAACTTGCCCTGCTTCTGGATTCTGCTTCCTGAGGGTAAGAGTTTTTCCCCTCATGGGCGCCTGTATTCCCAAAAAGGGAAATGGAAGAACATCTCGCTCCTGCGCCGAGTTTTTCCCTCATGGGCACCTTAAGTGCCCAAAGGAGAATGAAAGAGCATCTTTTCCTCCCACACTTTTTCCCTCATGGACACCTTTATTCCCTAAGAGGGGAGTGGAAGGTCATCTCTCTACCACACCGAGTTTTCCCCTCACGGGCACCTTTATTCCCCCAAAGGGGAATGGAAGAGCATCTCCCTTCCTACCTCTCTCCCTCCTGTGCTTTTTCCCTCGCGGGTACTTTTATTCTCCTAAAGGAGAATGGAGAATATCCCTCTCGTGCCGAGTTTTTCCCTCATAGGCACCTTTATTCCCTAAGGGGGGAATGGAAGAGCATCTCCCTCCCTCGCATGCTTTTTCCCTCATGCGTACCTTTATTCCCCAAAGGGGAAAGGAAGAGCATCTCCTTCCCGCCCTTTTCCCCTCACGGGCACCTTCATTCCACAAGAGGTGATTCGAAGAGCCTCTGCCCCCCGCGCTTTTTCTTTTCCTCACGGGCACCTTTATTCCCCCAAAGGGGAAGCGGGGAGCATCTCCCTCTCTTCCTCCCTCACGTGCTTTTCCCCTTACGGGCACATTTATTCTTCTAAGGGAAATGGAGAATATCGCCCCTGGGCTGAGTTTTCCCCTCACGGGCACCTTTATTCCCCAAGAAGGGAACGGAAGAGCATTTCCCTCCCGCCCACACTTCTTCCCTCGCGGGCACCTTTATTCTCCTAAGGGAAATGGAGAATATCCCTCCGGCGCTGAGTTTTCCTCTCACAGGCATCTTTATTCCACAAGAGGGGAATGGAAGAGCATCTCCCTCACGGGCACCTTTATTCCCCCCCAAGGGGGACTGGAAGAGCATTTTCCTCCCTCAGGGGCACCTTTATTCCCGGAGCGTGGAAGGGACGAGGCTCTCTACCCCTCACGCCGGGGGCTGAGCGGTGCCCGCAGCCGCATCGCGCGCGCGCGCGCCGGGCGCGAGTCCTGCAGCGGTTTCGCCGCGGCCCCGCCCCTTTCTAATCGCGCCGCCATCCCCGAGCGGCGGCGGAGGGATACCCGGCTCCGGGCGGAGGGATCCGCACGCTGGAGCCGCCCGGCGGGCAGGGAGAGCGGGAGGGAGGCAGGGAGGGAAGGAGGACGAAGGACGAGGAGGGGGCGAGCGATGCGGCGCGGCCGCGCTGGCTGAGGCGAGGTGGCCCCGCAGTTCGGGAGGACGGGGGTGGGGAGCGGAGCTGGTGCCGCGGGANTCCTACCTCTCTCCCTCCTGTGCTTTTTCCCTCGCGGGTACTTTTATTCTCCTAAAGGAGAATGGAGAATATCCCTCTCGTGCCGAGTTTTTCCCTCATAGGCACCTTTATTCCCTAAGGGGGGAATGGAAGAGCATCTCCCTCCCTCGCATGCTTTTTCCCTCATGCGTACCTTTATTCCCCAAAGGGGAAAGGAAGAGCATCTCCTTCCCGCCCTTTTCCCCTCACGGGCACCTTCATTCCACAAGAGGTGATTCGAAGAGCCTCTGCCCCCCGCGCTTTTTCTTTTCCTCACGGGCACCTTTATTCCCCCAAAGGGGAAGCGGGGAGCATCTCCCTCTCTTCCTCCCTCACGTGCTTTTCCCCTTACGGGCACATTTATTCTTCTAAGGGAAATGGAGAATATCGCCCCTGGGCTGAGTTTTCCCCTCACGGGCACCTTTATTCCCCAAGAAGGGAACGGAAGAGCATTTCCCTCCCGCCCACACTTCTTCCCTCGCGGGCACCTTTATTCTCCTAAGGGAAATGGAGAATATCCCTCCGGCGCTGAGTTTTCCTCTCACAGGCATCTTTATTCCACAAGAGGGGAATGGAAGAGCATCTCCCTCACGGGCACCTTTATTCCCCCCCAAGGGGGACTGGAAGAGCATTTTCCTCCCTCAGGGGCACCTTTATTCCCGGAGCGTGGAAGGGACGAGGCTCTCTACCCCTCACGCCGGGGGCTGAGCGGTGCCCGCAGCCGCATCGCGCGCGCGCGCGCCGGGCGCGAGTCCTGCAGCGGTTTCGCCGCGGCCCCGCCCCTTTCTAATCGCGCCGCCATCCCCGAGCGGCGGCGGAGGGATACCCGGCTCCGGGCGGAGGGATCCGCACGCTGGAGCCGCCCGGCGGGCAGGGAGAGCGGGAGGGAGGCAGGGAGGGAAGGAGGACGAAGGACGAGGAGGGGGCGAGCGATGCGGCGCGGCCGCGCTGGCTGAGGCGAGGTGGCCCCGCAGTTCGGGAGGACGGGGGTGGGGAGCGGAGCTNGGCCAGCGCGGGGGAAGGGCGAGGCTGCGGGGCCGGGCGGCGTGTGCCGGTCCTGCCGCTCTCTGGCGTCGTAGTTTAGTGGAAAAGGGAAGGGATAGAAAAGGGAACTGATTTAAAATAGCCCCCGATCCCTCCGGGGGCCGGTTCCCTGTCGGTGCCATTGCCGGGGGGCAGCGCGGCTCTGGTGCAGCCGCAGCCCGGGGGGCTTGGCTGCGAGCGGGGCGGGGGTCGCTGCCCTCGCTGCTGCCCTCGCCCGGGGTTGGGGCTTTTTTTGTGGGGAAGGGGCAGGATGAGCTTGCGGAGTTTGGCTGGAATTTCTCCTTCCTTTCTGAGGCGCTGCCGCTGCTGAAGCAGATTTTTCCTTCCTCTCTTTTTTTTTGTCTGATGCAGAATCCCAGTAGCTAGGCAGCCTCCCTCTTTTCTTTCCTTCCTTCCTTCCTTCCACCCCTCCTCTATGTAGGAAGGGAGAGGCATTAATGGAAAGGCTGAAAATCGCGTAGATGGACTTTCAGATGCATTTTTTCTTGAAAGAGGAAGATAAATCCCGCTTGCCAGCGCACTGACTTTTGTTGCTGTTGCATCGCTTGGTAAAAATGGGGTTCGCTCACTCCAGCTGAATCCTTGGAGCATTCCAGAGAGTTGCTGCAGTGAAGGACTTATCTTTATTTTTTGCATCAGAGGAGCTGCATTGATGTTAACCATTTTTTTGTAAAATGGAGAACGAGATCTTCACACCCCTTCTGGAGCAGTTCATGTCGAGCCCTCTTGTCACCTGGGTAAGCGTTCATTTTCCCCTCACACGTTCCAGTTTTTTTGTTGTTTTTTTTTTTTTTTGCTCATTGTTTGAGGAGAAGAGCCTTGCGGCAGAGAGCGAGGTGGAGTTGGTGTCACGGTGCTGCTGCTGGTTCTGTTCCAGGTGAAGACATTCGGACCGCTAGCTGGAGGAAATGGGACCAACCTGGAGGAATATGTGGCGCTGGTGGATGGAGTGTATCTGAACGAAGTCATGCTGCAAATGTGAGTGTGGGCAAGCGCTGCCTTGGGGTTATTTTTTTGCTCGTTTTTTTCTCTTGTATATTTTTTTTTTTTGCTGCCTTATGAAAAATCCTTTTCCCCCTCTCCCCATATTGACCTTGGTAAATTACTTTCATTTGTGCTTGACACGGTCATGTGGTGAGTTAAGAGGAGACTTGGGATCGTGGCAGATCCCGACTCTGCTCAGCTCTGAATGTCCGAGCAATGTATTTGCAGGATGTACAGTGTGATACAGGCTGAATCATCATTGTAGAACTTACTGGAAAATGCGATGACTGTAAATAGTTTCCCAGGTTTCCACTGAGAGGCATAAAAAAGGTTCATCCTGCTGTAAGTCATGCTTATAAAGAAAATTTTGAATAAATTTGCTTGGCTAATAAGATTCTAATCCATATCCTGGTGCACGTGACATGCAACTTAAGGATGGCATGCAACTCACACAGGGTTGTTCACTGAGCAAAAGGACTGTCCTTAAACTCCTTCCTTTTCATTTTCCACGCTTCCAAATCAGAGTAGATAGCAGTTAAGCAGTAAAGCTGATGCTTTAATTGTGAGTGTAGAGTGTTTTCTGGCTACAGCCCACAGAAGAACCATTTTTACGTGCGTTTATAAACTGTTTATTGAAAACTCTGGTTGTTAGAAAAAATCCTTTACAGTGGCTCTCTGTTGATCATAATTTTGACTGGAATGTTGCCCACTACTGTCATGCTGTAGAGTAACACTTGTCAGGTGTCTAGTGATATAATCATAAAAGTGTTACTAGTGCAAAGATTTCTACATACTTTTTTTTTAATATTTTAAGTCTCTGCAGAGAAATACGTCTATTTTCTGCACAGGTATGAAAAGCTGTGGGCTTATGGCTGGCTGGGTACATCCATCAGTGCGTGAGCAGCTTGTGTTGGCAGCTGTTTCTCAGGAGCACTGCTCAGGGATGGGCATCCTCTTGCTCCGTTTATAGCTTTTACTCATATTTAATGCTTTAAAAGTTTTTGCCCTTGGTGTTCAGCTTGTGTAACTAGTCTGTGTCAAAAGAGCAACACTTTAGCACATGCAGGTGTGAATTCACAGCCTTTTGAAACCAGCATCTTCTTTGTCACCTACTTCTGTATAACTAAAACTCCCAAGTATTCACTTCTAATATTCACTCTAATGTTGAAAAACGTGGAAAACTTGGTGGAATGGAACTTTTTTGGAAAAAAAAAAAAATCCTGAGTGGATTCTGGCACGCTTCAATAAGAATTTTAAGTAATGCATTTCATTGAAGAATACTATTTTTATTTTACAACTTCCTTCTTTTTTTTCTTGGTCTGCATAAAGTAAGTAGATTGTCAGATGTGGCCGCACATTTAATATGTAGAGCTTCAATGGGATAAAAAAGTTCGACAGCTGAAAGGCAAATTTAGCACTGGAACAAGGTGATTTTGAAGAATATAGTCTTAAAGTTAAGCTTTTATCAGTCAGTTTTTTAATACTGAGTATAAATTGATACCTGATGCATGTATGTAAAATGGAAAACTGTGGATAAGGAACATTCCCATGCCTAAGGCACTGTGTGTTGAATTTGGCTGTGACTTTGTGCATCCTTGATCCCATGCCATGATTGCTGTACTTAGGAAGCATTGGGTGTGTATGTGTAAAAAATACACATTGGAGAGGTAAACTTAAAATAAGTTTGGTAGTCAGAAGCGTGAAAACAACCTCAAACTGGTGGTGTGTGTAAAAGCATTGGTGTACAAATAAAATTAATTTTAGAAATATGTCACTACACTGGAAGGTCTTTTGGGAACTGAGATGCATTATGGCTGGTTACTGCTTAGAATTGCCTCTTAGAACTCTGTTCACATTTTGGGAAGGTTCAGTCTGTTTTGGGTTTTGTGCCAGGATTGAAATAGGGGAAAAATTGTTTCATGTTTTGCAGTGCAATCCTGTCTGCGGTGAAGTCACTGTGGAAACCTGTGTTAACTTCTAGTCCTGTTCACTTCGAATATGCACTGGTTAAGCAACTTCATTTGCAAAAACACTGCAAAGATGCAACTCTAACTAATCATCAATATAGATTATTTCCAGTGTTTTCCATTTTTATTTCTCCTTTAATTTCCTTTCATTCTTGACTACCATATATTGAGGAAATATGGCAGAAAAATTTTTGTCATGTGACTTCAAAAGAAAAGTGTTTTTCTTCAGGATGTTGGGGTTGGGGAATTTTTTTGGTTGTTTGTTTTGGGTTTTTTTTGAAGCTCAGTGACTTCACATGAGAACCAGAGGTCTGTGGTTAGGAGCTATGGCAGTGGAGGCTGTTAGAGGTGCTGTGGTCCTGCTGCGTATATACTTTAATACTTACTTTATTCTTGCCAAATGTTGAAAAAACAAATTCTGTGACCATAAAAGTGAGTGTTAATATTGGATTAGGCATGGTTTGTAAACAGTTACACAGTCAAAAAAAAAGTGGCTTTGTTAGTTGGAGAAGGTTTTTTGTTCAGTTAAAAAAGAGTTAATCCTGCCCTCCATCATCTACAAGTGAGAGTTTGTCAGTCCAGCATTTGTTTCTCCTTGTGCTTGTCTGGATCAACTTTATTTTCAACAATTATAATGATTCAGACAGGGAAGAGAGGTGTCAGCATTGGAATAGTTGCAGGATGCTGGTGGTGCTGAGATTGTGGGGTTTATCAGCATTGAGTTTGTTAGTACCTCATCCATGAGAGAATTCCTTTGTCACCTACTTCTGTATAACTAAAACTCCCAAGTATTCACTTCTAATATTCACTCTAATGTTGAAAAACGTGGAAAACTTGGTGGAATGGAACTTTTTGAAAAAAAAAGATTCTGAGTGGATTCTGGCACACTTTAATAAGAATTTTAAGTAATGCATTTCATTGAAGAATACTATTTTTATTTTACAAATGGAACTTTTTGAAAAAAAATATTCTGAGTGGATTCTGGCACACTTTAATAAGAATTTTAAGTAATGCATTACATTGAAGAATACTATTTTTATTTTACAACTAAATAAATAAATTTTAAAATTTATTTACAAGGGAAAACGTTCCTTGTACGTTTTTTACCTTTGACTTTTTGGATGTTTTGGGACGTGTGAAAATTGCACAGATTCTGTTCAGTGTGCAGTTACATCTGAAGGGCTCTTCCTTGCTGGAGACGCTGCAGCCCAATTTAATTATTATTTTTTTAATTTTATATTTAATTAAGGAGAGTTTCAGTGTTTATAATATTAGCTCCTAACTTGAGAGAATGTCTCTAATTTCCTGTTTAAATTTAGGTCCCGTTCTTCAAAAGTATCCGGTTACTTACCTTCTGCTGGGATCAGTCAGTATCTGATACTTGTGGATAGAAACCCATCTGTCTTTCTAAATCTGAGCCTTTATCTTTGTGCTCTTTGATACAAAAAAGGGGTCATGCTTCTTGGAAATAAATCAGAGCACAAGACATCAGTGCAGTGGTGTTCTGCCATGGCAGGGAGGTGGAGGAACATACCAGGAATACTTCATACCTTCCCTGCACCTCTGTATCATAATGCTTCTAGCATTATAAAGTGCTCATAGACTTGAGTAAAATCTGTTGTGGATGGTACTGAAATCAGTGAGCCAGTACAGTTCAATGGATTAGTCACCTGTTGCACACCCAAATACAATTGCAGTAAAATAATACTCAGTTGTCCTGGAGATATTTTTCCAGAACCTGATTAACACCACTTCAGATTTTTTCAATAGTCTTAGCATTGTACTGTTTATAAACTCCTCTGATCCAAAAAAATGACAGTATTTTTACAGAAACACTCATTTTCTGAGTGGTGTTTATTTCCATTTTTGATAGGTCTTGTTCTCTGATATTTGTTAACTGAATTCCAATAGGATTGTGTAAGAAATGCTGAAAGTCTTTTAGTACGAGCTGTGGTTCCCAAACTGACAAGAGTCTTGCTGGTTCCTTTGAATAAAAAGAGACAGCTGCAAGTAGTTACAAGATTGGGGCTTTCGTTACATTTACCACCACCATTAATATTTGGTCAAGCAACAAAGACTTGAAACAGTATTTTAGCTTTAATTGTTTTATTTGACTGTGCTTTGTATTTGTGGAAATAAATCTGGTTTAAAGGAACTATTGGACCCAGACTGTATGCAGAGTTGGTAATGTACAGAACCAAACTCTGGAACTGAGTTAGTTTAATCCACTGTCTGGAAAACCTGGCTGTTTTCATCCCAATGTGCCATTTATAACTTTGGTCTTAATTATATATATTAAGTGATACTTTCCATATCAGTCTTTGCATCCAGACATGCTGAAAACTGCTTCAAAGATGAAGTCTTTTATTATTCTCCTGGGTTTTTCCCCCTGTTACCATTCTCCCACTGTTTTTTGCTGACTGGATCCACTTGCAGGCCTTTCACACCATCAAATTTTCCAGGTGGACTGGCTGCCTGTTTCCTCCCACCACCCTGGTGGTGTGTGCCTAGAATGTGGACAGCTTCCTTGGCTGCTGTTCTGAGCTCTCAGCCTTCAGTTGTGTGCTTTTTTCCAAGCAGCTGAGCTTGCCAGCCCATACTTCTGGCTTGCCTATATCTTCCCCTGAAAACTGGACTCGGTCTCCAGTGCTGGAGCCAGCTGCCTGGCTCTGTGAAAGAGTGCAGGAACAGCCACTCAGTCCAGTTAACTCCTTCTTGGGGAGACCAAGGAGGGAGAGGCAGCTTCAGCCCAGGCTCTGGCTGGGTGGGGAAATGGAGAAGAGTTTTGAGGAAAAGGAAATCGATGACTTTGGCAGCAGAAGTAGGAACATGTATTTTAGAAAAAGGTCAGATAAGTCTACACCTTTATCACTTCATGGATTAGATTCACACTTCCCAGATGTGCTCTGTCAGGTTTCCACAGGTGCAAGGTGTCACTTAGACTTTGTGAGAGTTGTTGCTCCCAAGAATGGTTCTGCAGCAGCAGGGCTGGGATTTTTCTTCACGAAAGCTGAATTTGTAACAATCACTTTTTTTGTAAAGAAGCAAATCTTTAGTAAGTGGTCCAGCACAATGCGCACCAGGACTGTTGGAATTAAACCCTTTTGATTAAAGAGGAAAAGGTAGTTCCTAGTGTAATGGTGAATAATTTTAGACTGGACCGTCTGCCTGCAGTGAGCTCTGAATTGGGCAGGTGAGGTGGACACAGTCTGGTACCTGCACTTGTGAGGTGATTGGGTTTTTGATAGATAAAGGGGAAGAATGAATGGGTTGAACATGGAATGCTTGAAGTGTTTGATCTTGGTTTATGTCTCTGTTTCACTATTTTTTGTTATGCTTTTGTACCCTTTTCCACAGCTGGTGTCCACTTTCCTTCATCCTGGCTAACCTGATTTATTTCTGAGCAATAAACTACTCTGTGGTTCACTCTTGGTCCTTGTAAAATGTGAAGATTAGAGATTAAATCATCTAATCTTCCTTTACACATCCACATCCACTTCTTTCCTCTCCTTCATGTGCCATCTTGATAATCTTTCTTTGACTCTGTCTCCTTATTTCTTTTGGTAGCCTGCTACTTACCCCATCCTTACTCTAGGCTAGTACCTTGGGCCAGGGAATAAAAACTGAATTAAAAACTATTTTTTAATACATACAGAGGTTTCTATTAAGTCTGTCAGCCTGTTCCCTAAATAGCCGTCTTAGATCTAATATCAAAATAACTTGTCTTAGCATTGAAAGCATTCTGGCAAGGAAAGAACCTACATTCACTATGGCTTTACAGTTCCTTTTTCAGAGAATTTTGCGTTTCACATTCTACATGCTGTTTCAAAGCACTCCATGAGAATAGCAGCAGCAGTAAAATCCAGAGTTTTAAGTTAGTTACGGACACCTGATCAGCTTGTACCCTTCCTTGGCAAGGCTGTGCTTCTTCAGGTTCCATGGCTGGTCTGGGGATCTCTCCACCATAAACCTTTGCTAAGTATTGCTCTGCTCTGATCTTTCTTTTAACAACTTATCTAGTTAACTGAATTTGGGTGCTAAATCAAGCACATCTTATCCTATACCAAACTTGAGATTTACTTTTAGATTTTCCCCATTTGTTTCTTCTGTTAAGAAGGGACTTTTTAAGTTTGTTTATTCATATGTTCCTCCTTATTTTGATTCCTCCTCTTTTTCCTCTAAGCTAAACAGCAATTTCTTGCCTTCCTTGTCTTTCATAATGCACCACTTTTCCCTAGGTAGTAATTATTTAGGGATCAAGACATTTTTCCAAGACGCTGCTTTGTTAGCACACATGACCTCAGTGGCCGAAGATTATTTGGGAATAACTCTGAGAGTCTCTGTGTTTGTTTGCTTTGTTTTAGAGTCCAGTCTTTATCCTGAAGATGCTCCAGAGGCAGTTGCTGTTGAGCACTGTTTGCAAAATGCCTCCCCTTCGTTTCATGGGATTAATTCATGCCAAGGCTTTGAATTGAAGCAAGGCTACTGCTCGACCCAAGCAAAAATTACCTTATGTTTTATTTTTGGACGGGGAAATTGTAAGGGATGAACTCATAAATGGTGTCTGTCATATTCCTGGCCATGCAGTGAATCTTTGTGTTGCATATTTAGAGACACTCCAATACTTGCTTCCTTTCCTATAGCGACAGAAGACAGTCCACTTAGGTTTGTTACAGAATTTTATCTTGGTTTAAGCTGCAGGGAAATATTTGTTCTAGTTTTCCTCTGTGTGGTGTCTTTGTTTTTCTTAAATAAGCCCCTGAGCAAAAAGTGTCTGGTGGAATTTCCTGGTAGCTTGGGAATACACTTGCTGTGTATTTATTGTGTGTGCTGGGCAGAACCAGAATACAGATACTAGGAGATGCGTGAGAGAATGTAGGCAAATGTCACATTGTCACTAGTCTAAAAATGGGTGTGGAGAAAGATGAAAATGTGTATTTTATTGTTAATAATTTACTTATAGTGGGTTTCTTTCCCTTCCTAGGGAAGGGAAATTATTTAAAGTCAAGGTGTTCTAACCAAAAGTATTTAGTGGGAATCTGTGTGGTGCTGTTTTTACAACTGAAGAGCTTTCTAGTCACTAAAACTGCAATATCTGTGTAGCTCTGGTGCCATCTTACTTTGCAGATCACACATGAGTATTTCCTGCAGTTCTTAATATTCAGTGCTGAGGTGTCTACTTGTGGTCAGCCTATTGTGACTGAAATAGTAACTAATTTTTTTTCAGAATTTGTAGCTTCAGTGAAGTTCAAAGTCAAGAGTAAAATGAGTGAACATTTTTCCAAGTCTTTCAAAGGAGAAATTATTTTTGGTAGTTATATGATTATCAAATGAAGCAAAGTACCTGCTGCTGTGGTGCTGTTAGTTAGAAGAAAATAACCTGTACTTACAAACTTCTCCTAAAAGCTTTTTTCAAGCTTAAATAAAGAAGGCTGCATAAATGTGTATTGCTTTTAAATCCTACGTAGTAATTTTCCCTTAAATTAATGTTTTAAATGTTTTAGAAAGCATGTTAGCTCCACAAATGTCATTTGCTCGGGGCCATAAGTGTTTATTGTCTTCTCTTCTGTACTGCTTGCTGCTTCCTGGCAGTGATGACAACTTGCTGGCCCTGTTCTGCTTCTTTTATAACTGTGCCTGATGTTTCTTCCAAGCTAATACCTGCATGTTTGCAGAACGATCCTCCCAAGGTGCACTGTGAAAACACCTCCTCACTCCAGTGCCTTGGGATGTTTGGTGCCAAGTCATGCTGCATCTTGTGATGCAGATCTGGGAGTGCTTATGTGTAAAGCTGATCTTTGCGGTGGTGTTCTCGTGGTCAGTTGCTTTGAGGTGTTAATCACAAAGTCAAGTGGTTCTCAACGACTCTGTTAATTGGTACTGAACTGAATAGGTCTTGAAAATTTGGGCTCATTTCAGAAGTAAAAAATGTTGGCTCTGAGAGGGAGACTAATACGCCGTGCTTGATGTAGAAGTCAAAACTTCAGGCTTCATGATCCTCAGTATTTTGCTTCTGTGGCATGTCCATCTTCTTGCTTTCCTGACCTTTGGCCTGTACCCTGTTGCATCCTGGGCACCTTTGGGGTTTAGTTTGGTTTGGAAAGTGGTGGTGTGCAAGTACAGCAGTTTAATTCTCCCTTTTTAAATGATATTTGCTGCTAAATTGTCTGTAGTTCAAAAACCCCTCCAAACCAACCAAGTAAACCAACAAGATGTCCCTTGAAAGATATTTAGATATGTTGGAGTAGAATGTGTTTGTCAGACTTTCTGGTTCTCGTATGTTTCCGCAATAAAAAGTTTTGTTTCTTGATGTTTCTCCTAGGAATTCTGAAATTTTTGTTACCGGGGTGTGTTTATTTTGTGTGTTGGTGTTAAGGGTTCTGTGCTCCTCTGGATCCTATGGATTTTCCTTTCTGTGGGTGACCCTTCTTAATTTGGTGGCAGCCAGATTACCTTTTGCCAGCTGTGGAGCAGAGAGGCTGCTCCACATTCACTGATTTGTTGTGGGGAGCTCACCCAGGTTACTTTGTGCAGTCAGCAGTGACTCGCTAGGTTCAGTTTTTTGGCAGAAGGCTTTATTTTTTTTTACATACTACCTTCTAGTGTGATAGGAAAAGAATAGTCAAGGTCAAGGTGAAACAATAATAATAAAGTTATTTCATACTATTTGATGATAAAGACAGCAGTTGCTCTGTCAACTTGGAAATTAGGATTTTTGGGGGGGGTGTTGATTCAGTGCTAAAAGTGTGTGCTTAGTCAATGACAGGTGAACTATTTTACCTTCTTTGTTGTTTTCTCATACATTTTGCTCCCCTGCATGCATCTTCCTTATATAGTAAGGGAAAAGAGAATTAAAATAATAAATATGGGCTGTTCTGGACTCCGTTTGGGTTTTTTTTTAAACCCTGGGAAGAAGAAATTAAAGGTCAGTCAGCAAGATCTGTTGAATGTGCTTTGATTTTGTCTGGCTGTTGGCACCTGGGAGTGCAGAGATGGGAGGGGATGTCTCTTCACTTCTCCTGCCCCTGCAGTGGGACCGCGCAGAGGTTGTGCTGTGCAGCAGGTCCCCATCCCTGGAGCAGGGAGACACGGGGTTGTTGGGCAGGACACAGCTACAGCTCTTCTAGCACCCTGCAGCCGTGAGGAATCCGGCAGCTCCTGTGCTGGGAGTGCCAGCCGGGCTGCTGAGGCACCCTGCAGCTGCCCTGGCAGCAGTTGAGCCCGTCAGAAGCTGAGCTGAGGCTGCTAGGAGGGAAGCTGTCTGCCTATGCTCAGTATCCACAGATGTGTTCCTGGCAGTGCTCCCTGGGATCCCACCAGCCACTCCGTTTGGGTTAGGCCAGTTGGTCGTGGTTTGGTTGTTTTTTATTTTTAAGTAGGCATAGGGCTTCAGCCTCCTAACAGTTTATGATGTTGGACATAATCCTAGGAAGTGGGGTTTTGTGCAAGGGCCAGAAGACTTTTGATGTTAGGCCTTCCTAAAGCTCGCATGATCACGGGGCAGAAAGCGTTGGATACAGCTGGTGAACTTCTGGCACACACCCTTGAATCTTGCTAGTGCAGAGTTAGCAAAGTGTCCTTAAACTGAGGTGTTAGTACTAATTTTGTGGCAAAGGGTATCTCAATGTTTGGGATATCTTCAGATGTTTAAACAGATGTCTGCAGAGCTACACAACCATTTCAGCTGTGCGTTGGCTGCTGCTCAAACAGTCTCGAGGGCAGAAATACAGGTGTTGTACAACTAAAAGGTAGATGGTCAAGTGTTAAGCAATTTGAAGATTATCAGTTATTCTCCAGTGAAAGCCCCAATTTTATTTTGACTTTTTTATTATTTTGTCAGTAAAAGGACGCTGCTGTATTAAATCTCTTTGTAAAACATGTTTTGAGCATGCTTATTATTTTCTTGCCAGTAGTGAATAACGAAGATGCCGCTCTATTACTTGAAATCTATCCCAAAATTCTGTTATCAGTAATTGCTGAAATACTTGACAGATACCAAGAGTGAACCTCAGCATTCCAGTTAAAAGGACTTTGCAGAAAATAGAACTTTATTAGGCAAGCAGCATTTATTTGTACAAATGAATGCTGTGCTACTGTAAGCTAAACCACAGGGTAGCATTTCACTGAACTCACCAAATACATTCAAACAATGGTATATTTCAAATTAGGGTGCGTTATGGTACCAGACTTAATCATTAAGTACCATCACGGAACAGATGGCAAGGGAGGACACAACTGGTTTGCAGTCTGCATAGATTTAAGCATGAGGCCATTAAGCTATCACATTCCCATTTCTGATAGATTTTGGTCAATGAAAAATTAAAGACACATAATCCCTGATTATATGAAGTCTCGATCTGTGATTCATGACACTGGTAGTATTTCAAAACCGCTGAAGTTCTCTCTGTAATCAGGAGTTTTAAACTAATGCATTATTGGGATAGATGCTCCTGTCTGGTTTTATTGCTATTGAAATTAATGTATCTTGTCATAAGTAGGTTGCTCTTAAATGTAAAATTGCTTAAGGGTATCTTTTACCGCTCTGCTTCCTATCGACTTCTAGACAGATTTGCCCTATTTTGCTGGGCTGTTTGCCACTGAAGCAGCTCAGTATCCCCACCTCATAAACAGGAGCAGTTCAGAGCATGGATGGCCTTAAAAATGTTTATAGTATCCACCAGAATCTTATGCTTTTAAAAAGCAGCTTTTTAAAGCTATATCTTAGAAAGGTTTGTTTTGGAACCAGTTTGTCTTCAAAAATATTTAATTTGCATCCTGTATTCCCACCAGTTTATTTCAGTGTCATTGGACCTAATGTATTCTAATAAACAGAATTGTTTTGCATTAATAAAAATATAATCATTATAAACACTTTACTGGCCATAACAATTCAACAGTTCAACATATGGGTACAAGTACTTCATTAAAATCTCTAATAAATTAGTTTTCAAGAACTGTAAACTAGTTTAAAGATGCTCTTACAAGGTTTTGGCAGTTGATGTTTAGAATTTTATCTTTCTGTGTGAAAAAATATTTGCACATCAGATTTCTTTAGTTATTTCAAGTGCTTGGTAAAAAATCAGTGTGTCCTGACTTGGACCAGCCTGAAAAATACAATTCTACAAAAATAGAGTGGAAATGTGTGGCCAGCATCCTGCTGTATTATTTCCTCTTTGAGAGGGACAAGTTAAGACATCAGTACTTAAGGTGATGGACTATATTGACTAAATGAGGAATATTTAAAATGCTGTTTAGTGGATTAAGGAGAATGCTGAGTGTTTAGGTTGGAGTCTTTGAGAAAATGAGACCTGGTTATCAGTAATGGGAGTGAAGGTGGGTTTAGTTATTTTTTTTTAAATAAGGAATCTCCTGTACGAGGACCTAATCGTGGTTCTTTCAGTAACAGTGGTGTGAGGAAGGATCTGTCAGGTCTGTGCTTGGCTGTCCATACACAAACCTGACAGTTCTAACTCAGTCTGAAAGGTAGAAATAAATCAGTGACTGAAGATGAGGGAGCTCTGCTAAATACCTGCACAGAGGCCACTTGGTAGAAGAATCCCTCAGTTTTAAACATTTACTTTTCAGCACGGGGCTCATTTTAGTAGGTAGCCTATAAATAGTCTGTGTTTATAATCATTTAATGACATAATGTGGTTAGAAAGATCTCAATTACTGTAGCACAGAGGTAAGGTCCTGTTTGCACTGGAAGGTGCTGAGAGCAGGATTTCACTCTGGGAAGCACTGGAAACAATTTTCTTGCCAAGTCACTCATCCTAGTCATGGCTAACATGTATTAATTGAGAGTGTCAAAGACAACTGACCTCCCATGGTTGTAGAATAATGAGCCAAGAGGACATTAATTACCAAAAAAACCCGAAAAAGGAATCTACTACCAGTAGTGAGTTACTGAGGGTACATGTTTAATTAAATTTAAAATGATTGGTAGAGATTAGTAATGTTAGTGCTGATACCTCACTGCCTTGCTTTTATTGAACCTTAAAAACAGTGGGTTAAATTTCTTGTTGCCATTACCTATTTGTAAGTTCTGCTGAAAAATGTTAAGGGAACTTGGAGTTTGGGGTTTCTGTTGGACACTTTGCCACAATCTTTTGGAAAAGTTTAAAATTACTGAAATAAATTTGTTCTGTGCACCGGGTTGTCCCAAGGCTGACATTCTGATTTTAATTGCTGATCATCTGCACTAGCAGAGCATCTTGTAACTGGACAGTTGAGTTTTTCAAGTGGTAAAGATACTCTTCCAGAGCACATCTGTGGCCCAAGTCTTCCCAGCAAAAATTCACAATCTCAGTAAACTGCTTCCTGCAATTTAAGCCAACAACAAAAAGCCAAACCAAAACAAAAAACCGCCCACCTTTCTGTTTTAAGCTACAGGAATGAATCATTTTGGCACTAAGCAGGTCAGCTTGTCATAGAGGGAGGTGAGGTTGTTAAAGCAGCCCGAGCCTTCCCTGCCGGCTGGGTGTGATCCCCTGGTGTCATGAAGATCCAGTGCTGTGCAAATGTTAAAGTTTTTGTTCATCCGGGATCAATCTCAGTATCCTAGTACAGCTTTTGAAATGAGAAGATGGAAACCTGAGCTTTTTTGACATTTGTGTTTTGAGTTCTTGCGGTTGCACACTAATTTTTGTGTTGATGCTAAAATAAGAGCTGTCACAATATCCAGGAAACCCCTGTGCCCTGTTTTGAGTGCTTTAAAGGGAGAGGCATCTGAAATGTGTGGCTGTAGAAATGCTGCTGAAGATGATGAAAAAGCCCAGAGATAATCCCGTGATCATTAAGATTAAAGATGAAGATTAAGGGCCCCAATCGGCCTTTTGGAGATATGAATGTAGAAACAGGAGACTTCAGCTGATCTCTGTAGGTCAGCAGGATTTATTGTGGATTTTCTCTTCTGATTTTAGCAAATTTGAATGAATTCAGCGTGGAACGGAGTCCAGTTCTGTACATCTGCAAAGCATAATTATTTTTAGCCCATTTAGTTGCTTTTTCAGCTACAGGTTGGCTGAACTAATAAACCCAAGGTCACGTCTTAGTCACATGGTTTGGCTAATATGTTCTAAAATGTATTTTAATTGTTTCTAATATTTTTAGGAACATGGTGCTGAGCATTTAGGAATGAGGCAATTACTCCTGTCCTAATTTTCCTAGATTTATAATAATAAATACAGAAAAAAGTTCCTGTGCCTACTGCTTTTCTTTTAAAAATGTCTGTGTTGGAGGTACATTTTTTATATGACCTGACTTCCTTTCCCAGCAGTGTTTTTTCTATTATTTCCATTTGTGTTTACAAGCCAGGAAATGTTGATAGCAATAAACTGAGGAAAATATATAAATACATCTTTTAAAAATAATCTAATATGCTAAAAGTTAAGCGAGCTGTAAAAGGTGAATAAAGTTTGTGTAGGTAACATATATAAGTGAAAAATATGTAGTTTTTGTGCAGAGAGTGTGTGAAACTACCAAGCAAAGTGATAAATTGCATCAGAGTAAGTCATGATAAGACAATGTTCAGGTCATTTTTGTTTTATAGCAAATGACTTCTCTTTCTGCATTTGATTCTGAGTGTAATCCTTTGCCTGTGTGTGAGTTACTGAATTCCATTACTTTTGCACATTCCCAGGATCATTCTCCATTGCCATAGTATTTTTTGAAGGTTGTTTCTTGGTTTTTTCTCCCAAAGTTTGCCAGTAGCGGTTCTGGAAAGTGTATTCTGTATTCCATTGTCTAAATCATTAATGGCAATGTTGAATAAAACCAGAGCCAGCAGACACATATCCCTGCAGGAAGCCCTGGTCTGACAGGGAGAAGTTGGTGGTTTGTTTTTGAGTGCAGCATCCCAGCCAGCTCTCATTTATCTGATAAAAATGTCATTAAACAGTACAATAATACCATTAAATATCAAAAGTTGCATTGTGCAGCTGTATCAAGAATCTCTGTAAAAGTGAGAAATTTCACATTGGCCATCCCTGAATGAATTCTTGAATCATTTCAGAGAGTGTACTGGGGGTGCTTTGATTCTGCATGCTTTTCCATGAGAAATCCTAGTGAAAGGCTGTTGTGCTGTCCTGTGTGTGTTAATAGCTCGATGTGTTACAAGGTACTGAAAAAGGGTGACTCACCTGCATTTCCTCAGATCCTTTCTGCTTTGTGAAGGAAAAAGTGGTTAATTTCCTCTCTGAAGCCAAGGCAAGCCAGAGAAAAATCTGATAGTATATGACAGTACATGGCAAAAACTCCAGTTAATAATCCTTCGTTGACAGATCTCAATGATCTGTAAATATATTTAAAATAGTTTAGTGTGTGCTAGCATGATGTGTTTCATATTCATCATCATTCTAAGAGTTAAAAATTACATTTTGTTTCTGGTGCCTCCTGGTAGTAAAAGAACATCATATAGCCACAAAAACTTCCCTGTCAGACCCATTCCCTGGGAATTGTGGTGGCTGCTCCCACTTTCAGACTGCACTGATGGCAAACAAGAGTGTGGGGCTGGCTGGCTGTGTCAAGGACACATTTCAAACTATTTCCGTCTTCCAGAACTCCTTATTGATTTGTGGAGAGGAGAACAAGGCGTGGTAGTCAGGACAAGGAATGACTGTGCTGGCACATGAGCTATACCATTGGTTTTATAGAGAAAGCTTTAAAGATTATTGTTCAGTGTGTTTAATTTAGTCTTTTTTCTTTTCTTTTTGCAGCAATCCAAAGTCTGCTAATCAGAGGATAAACAAAAAAGTAAACAATGATGCATCATTAAGGATTCAAAATTTGTCTATTTTGGTGAAACAAATAAAAACTTACTATCAGGTCAGTAATTGTTTGTTGTGTTATGTTTTGCCTGGAATTATTTCTAAATTTTTTTCTATAGTTACGGCTTTAAAGGTAGCAGGAGTAAGATCATCAAGAGGTACTTGTGTGGATGGTTATTTACATATCTGGTCAAATTTTTTATCACTATTTACAGCTATAAGGGTGGTGTGGACATACTTTTGTATGAACAATGATTTGTTTATAGAATAGATACTTTGTGTGTTCAATTACTCCTGTAGTACTATTGGTTGGTATTTTCTGAGTTGAAGCAAGTTTTGTGCCAGAGAGATTATTACATGTGCATTTAGTCTTGTAAATGGAATCTTTGTAAGAAAAACGTGGTGAAATTTAATGGGCTTAGAATTAATTTGGGAATTTGTAGTAAACGCAGTGAGGATCTGAATCAGAGCTGTAAAAGAGCCACTGAAGCTTTATGCAGCAGTAGGAGCTGGTCCTGTGCCTGCTGGATGCTGAGCTGGACAGGGTGTTGTACAGGTGGACACGCCACAGCTGGGCACTGCAGCTGTCACCAGTGTCCCTTCAGTGTGGCTTTTAGTGCCCTTCCACACTCCCCTGCTCCTTCCTGCCAGGAGAGCCCAGACCTGGGAGAAAACCTTTGCTCTGCCTCTCCCCACACCTCCTGGGCAGCCTGTGCTGCAGTCTGCTTCTCCTGTGTGCACACACAGTCTGTGCTTTCCCAAACTCCGGCTGCGGTGAGAATTCCCAGCTGTCACTGCCGTGACCAACCACGGAACATCTTCTCAGCCCTTCCCGCCCTTCTTTCCTTGGCAGCCCCTGCACACGGGTGTATGTGCTGCCTGCTAAGGCCCATATGCTTTTCCTTTTCCTAATGGAAGTCATTTTCCACCAGGCATTAGTGTTCCACAACTGGTGCAACAGAAGGCACAAACACTGACAGGATTGATCTTTATTGGAATACAAAGCATTCCCTGTCCTGCACTGGCCTCAGGGTATCACCAGTCCAAGTGCTCCAGTATCAGGCAGAATTGCTGGCATTTAGGTACCTTTGGATGATTCAGGATTGTGGATGTTGCTCCAAACTTTTGTGACAGAAATAAGTTTATTAGAGCTTTTTTAAAATAAAAAAGTATTCTTATTTAAGAAATGTTAAAAACAGTCACCATGCCTTTAATGGTCCAAGCTATATTAAACTGCCCTTTTGACTGTTTTACACACTTTTCCCCCCTTTCCCTCCCCATCTTTCAGGGTTTTGGTCACATGTGAGGGACCACGCAAACATTGAAGGGCTGCTGTTCTAGCAGGAGTAAAGGCATTTACTCTCCAAACTGGAGAGCTCCTTTGAATTTAAAATTGCTTTTTGCATGTGTAAATGTTCACTGCCCTCGTGCCTGCAGGGAGGTTTGTGCTTCATGGTAGTTGAAGTGTTAAAGGATGGGCTATTTCACAGAGGGGTCAGCTGAGTTCCTGTCACCTGTGAAATTCCCCAAGGCAGGAAAGCTGGGGCTTGATGGATGCTTTGGAATCAAACTGAGAGGCCTCCCTTAGCCTGGGGTGAGGCAGGAGCCTCACACCCGAGTGCTCCTGAAAGCTGAGTGTACTGGCACCGTGCCTGGGGGTGTTCCCTGGGGGTGCCTGGGATCCCAGGGGAGGGGACAGGAGAGCACTCACTGCACTGAGAGAGGATATTATTGAGTGTTGGAATCAGACACTGATGAATGTGGGAATTTGGACTTGTTAGCATTGTGTTAACCTAACTCTTAACACTTCTCATCTCAGCTTGTCCATGCTGGTTTGTTCCATGTGTTTTCCCAGCTGTGGAAAACCTTCTCTCAATTTAGGGAATAATTGCATCAGTGCTGTGGATATACCTGTCAAAAAGCCTGCGCTGGTAGAATATAACATTCAAAATTAAGGTGTAATGTTAGATTAGTCAGGGTTTTTTTTGTTCCTGCATCATCTTTGTTATTCTCTGGAATTACAGTTCTGGTCCTGAACCAGTGATTTGAGTGTGTACGTTTCTTGGCAGTGTAAGAGTGTGGAACTGTTCTCAGCAGTTAATTCAGGACTGCGATTCTAAATTTTTGGTGGCCTTGAGAGGTTTAATCCAGTGAACTTCCATGACTCTCAGCAGATTTGACTGAGGATGTGAAAATCTTCAGTCAAATAAATGCTAAGGAACTGTCAAAGTCTGTGCAAGCAAACCCAGTGCTGAGGTTAACACCGAGTGACAGGAAAGGTGTCAGACATCTCTGGAGCAAGGCAGAGGTGTTGTAAGGAAACAGGTGATCGTGTCCACACAGGACACGTATTCTGGTTACTGCTGCTCATACTCTGCTTTATGATACATGATCAGCTGTATGGTAGCATCATGGAATTATTTGAGATGCTACCAAAAAACACCCCCAAAAAACAACAAAAAGCCACTCCAAAAATACGTGATTTTCTTTCATAGTAGCTATCAATACTCATTAAATTCTTTGTATTTTATCTGGTTTGTATCGATTTAAAACATCCTGTGGTGCACTTCACGTCTTATTTGTATTTGAAAATTGTCTTTATCAAAGTCTCAGAAGTACAGGTGTCATGGTTGGTTGAAATTCATGGTATTTGAGGAGGTCAAAGCTGTCTTCTCCCTCCTTAAAATTTGTCTTAGGCATGCCCAGAGGGAATTTATGTTTTGCAGTCTGCTATTAATTAATTCAGATATCGTTTTAATGTCTTGTATTAACTGGTGGGAACTTTCGAGTGTAGCTGTGGCTAATAATTTCTACAGGTGTTTTTAAAGAAATACAGGGTTTTTTTCAATTTGACCTAAAGCAAGTGGACTTGTGTTAGGTTTTTGCTTACAGTGTGACACACCTTATGTGTGCCTCGGGCTCTTCTGGAATACGTTGCTTTTGAGTAGGAACATTTTTTATAGTAATGGATCTGTCACTGTGGAAAAACAAAAAGCCTGACTATAGGATGGCATCTGCTGGGAATAAACATCTGGGAACAGGAGAAAGACTACTCTGCTTCAGGAGAATTAGGCTCTGTCTAGACTGGGGATTTGACCCGATTACAGCCATTACAGGAGCTCCACTGATGGAATCCATGGAACAGATAGGCAGAGCTGCTGCCTGGTGTGTGGCATTTCCAAGCTAAAATTCCATGTGATTGTGCAGACAGGGGTTTGTACCTTTATATTCACAGCTGGTCCAGTGTCACTGCAGCAAAAACCCCTGGGATTTTCACATCCACGTTTTGGTGAGGCCAAAGAAAGCGTGGAATAAAGGAAATGGATTCTTTGCAGTAGAAATGCACCTTAGAGCCAATAAAACAAATGTGTATCAATAAGTTAGTCAGGGAAACATGAACATAATAAATTTAAAGGGCTTTGCTGCATTCTGAGACTTGGGATCTCGTTGGCTTAAGATCCCTAAGCCAGCTCATTGGCACGAGAGGATTTTACTGTGTGAGATGATTGTGCAAACCAGTAAAGCAAGGATTTTGTAGGAGTAACTTGTAAGTTTGATTTTTTAATTGGAGTGCAAATAATTAAGTATTGAAAGTGTATGCATGAAGTCCTGAAAAATATTAAACTATTTAATGAGTGTTAATTTCTCTTTAGTGGCTGTTGGTGTACATATGATGTAAATAATGCTTTAATTAACTTTTATAGGAGACTTTGCAGCAGTTGATCATGATGTCTTTGCCAAATGTGCTAATAATTGGCAAAAATCCTTTTTCTGGTAAGTTTATTTTTAACTAAGATAAGAATGTATACTGGTGTGATAATTTATATTCTTTCACTGGAAATGAAATTCGTATAGGACTGAGCCTTTCAACAGAAGATTGTGTAAATACTTTATCAAATAAGTGGTTTAATAATGATGAGTAATGATTTAATAATGATTTTCTTTGTCCATACTAAGGGTCCACACTGTAAAAGATGTGCTCTGTCCCAGCCTCAGCCCTGGCTGTCACTAGGATTTATACTGAGCCCAAGTGCATTTCCCAGCAACCAGTGAACCACTGATGGCACAAAGATGAAGTTTCATGTACTCCCAGCTACTGCACTTTCAACTTTCTTTACCTATGTCACCGCTGAGGGAACTGGCAGTTCAGTGCATCTCACTTGATCCAGCTCCTGATCCTTGTTTTTCCTTCCCCCAAACTCTCCTGCTTCTCTTGCATCCTTACCTGAAAAATATTGCAGTTACCTTCTTGCTTTCTCCCCTGAACTGACACTGTCTTCTCCATGCTCCCACCTTCTCTGCTTCCAGCTCTGAGAGTTGCAATTTTCAGACCAGAAAATTAGCCTGTGTGGAGCCAGCTGACTGTCCACAGCCACTTGGGAATCTCTGCACCATGCTCTCAATTCCAGAAGCACGGAGCAGACACACCTGGCCTGCATGGAGCCACTATGGATTGGGCAGAATTTATTTGCTTGGGTCTAATGTGTCCCAGGTGTTCTCCTCCTGATGTTCTGACACCTCAGCAGAGAGGTCAGGAACTGCTCTAACAGGCTGTGTAGCTTCCCCTGGCTGTTTTTATTTCTTTGGGATGTCTTCTCTGCCACGCTTCTGTGTCTGTGGGCCAGGGGGTTCCTCATGAGCCAGAAGAACCATCTGTGTTTCCTCACTTCCCAATCCCAGGGCTCATAACGTTGGTATTTTCCATATCCCATCTGCACATATCCCATCTCTGTAGGTATCTTGCTTTAATTCTTTTGGTTTTTACTTTCTGCTTCTCAATATTGCTGCTTTTGCTTCCGAGGTCACAGCTTTTTCAGTTTTTATGTGTGCAGCTGCTGTCATTTGCTCCAAGAAGTATGAATGTGGTCTCTTCCTTTCCAAAAGAACAGAATGCATCGTGCTTTCGTAACTTTGATTCCAGACTTTCTTAAGGTTTTCGAAAGACTCCATGGATTTGCCTAGAAACCAGATTTACTGGAAAAAAAAGATTAAAAAAAAAACAGGTCATAGTATTGTTTTGTAGTGACATTTTATATTCTGTTCAAGGTGCTGAGAGAAAATGTCTTAACAATATTGTGTAGTATAAGGTGACATTTTATTGAAAATGCACTATCAAAACCCACAGAGATAATACTGCATTCAGTTGTGTACATTCAATTTTATGGTTTGGTCATTTTTAAGGAGGTGTCTTTGTGTTTTGGGATCTGTGGTTTGGCAGCCAGAACCTTTGCTGGTGTGTGCTTTGCTCTTCTGTGGGGATTTTGTTGGATTTGTGAGAAAATTTGGACTTTCCTGTGGTGTAGCCCTCACATTAAAAAAAAATTGTTATGTTTGGACAACATTCTTGAAGGTGTTTCAGAGCCCTGCTGGAGTTCAGTCACAGAGCTAGGACTGAACCAGAAGATAGACCTGTTCTTTTGGGTTCTGTCCAGAACCTCTCCCCTTTGAAAGTTCGGACTGCTCTTGCTGTGTCAGCTTGGAAAAGGATCTCATCCCTACATGGATTTTTAAGCTTTTTTTTGGTCAGGTGCAGGGAAATTAAACCTCAGTGACCTTTGGAGAGACTTGCTGTGTAAATCTGATTGCATCAAGGCAAGCCCCGGTGTAAAAGTCAATTCCCTGATAAAGACTTGGATTTGGTCCACTAAAACTTAGGCTGGAGGTGTGATTTTTCACAGGGATGTCTCCCAGTATTTCCCCTTTGCACTTAAGGAATGATGAGGAGAGAAATCCCAGAAGATGCCAAACTGCAGATGGCAGGAGCAGATAGCAGAGGCAGTTGGCTCCTGGAGGAAAATGCAGGGAGAAGGCAGGAGCTGAGGTTTGGTAAAACGGGTCAGCAGGGATTTTATCAGGAAATATTTCCTGAGCTGATTGGCAGGAAGGCAGTTGGAGGAGAAAACTGGAGGAGAGCAGCTACAGCCTGTGACTGTAAATGTTAAATGAAATGACAAAGGGATAACGATGAGGCAGAGGGGAAGGGGAAGGATTAAAGCAAGTTCCTATTTCTGAGGGAGCAAGGCAGGGGAGGATGGAAGCCTGCAGAGGGTGTGGGAATCAGGGCTAAGGGTGAACACAGGCAGGATCAAACGGTGGCACAGGGTAATGACAAAGTTCAGCAGCACGTTGGAGGGTGTAGAAGAGAATCATCTATTTCTGTGTTCCTGATGGAGGAAAAGGAAGAAGAACAGAAGATGAGGGAAGTATTTTGCCCTGGTCCTTCAGGGAACGTGGGGGAGAGACAAGGAATCAATATTCAGGCAGGCGTTTGAAAACCAGTCAGGAGATGAAGAGTGAAGAGGAGCTCAGGGATTGCTTAAAAATTAAAAAAGTGTGATTAATTTATTTGGATAAGTGAATGCGGGATATGAGCTGTTGGCATGGATTCCTCCTGTTCCACTGTTCCTGTTAACCTTTATTGATAAGACAGACAGGTGGAATTCCCTTTCTTCAGCTGAAGCAGCTTCTGGTGAAACACATTCCTTGATGTTTTTTCTGTTTCTCCATGAAAGACTTCACAGCTTGAGCCTTTGGGATACAAAAAGTCTGAATACATGATTAAAAATCTCCCATCTGAGTCCACACTTTTTGTAATGTATTTATCTACCTGAGAAATCTCTTGAAAAACCGAAGTATTCCATGTTCATTGGGATTATACATTATGTAGCTCCCTCCAAAAGAAGCAGCTTGAGTCAATGCCTAAACTGTTTTGTCATCCTTGAAGCATTTTCTTCATGGCATTTATGTTCTAGATATAGAATATATTTCTGTATTTAGTAGCAAGATGAGGACATTGGGAATGTGAAAAGTAAGAAACATTTTTATTAATCTGTAAACAGAGTTCTTTAACTTAAGCTTCTTTGGGAGATTAAGATGCTTAAGGCCAGATTTGGAAATACATTTTGATTTTTTAGATGTGCAGATGAATATCTAATACAGCTTTGTAAGGAATTTAAATGAACTTGTCACCTAAACTCTTCCAGCTTGGCAGTGGCAGGTAATTTAAGCACTTTTGTAACTATCTTGAGATACCTGAGATTACAATTGAAAACTTGATTGTAGGTCTCCAAAGCACTTCTAAAAATGTCACTCTGAAGTCTTGCTTTTTGAAGGGCTGAATTTTTTGTTTCCATTTGAAATTGTTATGGCTGTTAAGGTGTTTGTTAATTCTGGAAGTTGGCAGTTAATGGCAAAAAGCACCGAGCTGAAAGCTGGAAGGATGGGCTTTTCCTCACTGATTGTTTTCTAAACTAGGTTAACATAAATTTTATGGAAATAATGAGAAAACCTCGTGTTTTCTGAGGGCTAGGGGAAGAAGCTGCAATTACAGTTTTACAGTTACCATTTTTCTTGTTTTCTTCTTAGAGCCAGGTACTGAAGAAGTAAAAAAGCTCCTCCTGCTTTTGCTTGGTTGTGCAGTTCAGGTAAGTTTAATTATGCTTGTGTCTCTATGAAGTTTTTGAGTTACTGATCTCTTTTCTTACTATTTTAATACTCGGGGTGGTATAAAACTTTTCTTCCTTTGGTGGTATAGTTGCATTCCTTGAAAAATCTGAATATTCTGACAATTAAAATGGCTACAACCCTACACCTGTTATTGCACAAATATAGCAGTCTATGTATGTAGGATTTCTAATGGGTTATTAATTTCAATGGTGTTAATTTACCTGATATTGTAAAGAAAGGAAGGAAATGGTAAAGCACTGAAAATTAAGTTACTGCACTATTTCATGTATTTAATAAATTATCACAAAATTTGAATAAATAGAAATTTTAAGAAGCCTCTTCCTTACCCCATTTCAACTTGTTCTTCCTTGTATCATTTAATTAGTATTGAAAGTTATAATGACTGTAACATGGCATAAACCACGGATTTACTGGTCACCAGAATTATTGGATGATAACTTAGCCATGTGACCGTTGCCATGTCAGCTTTGTAAATTTAAACTCTTAGAAATACAAAAGAGGAGTGAAAATACTTGTGATTATACATATAAATGTATATAAAATAGATGTCTCTATTTTTAGTGTCAGAAAAAAGAAGAATTTATTGAAAGAATCCAAAGTCTGGATTTTGATACCAGAGCAGCTGTTGCAGCCCATATTCAGGAGGTATTTTGGGGGGGGTTCTGCTTTTAATTTTGAGGGTTTTTTGAGGTGGAATGTTGTATTGCAGGAAGGGGAGTTGCACGTGTTCAATGGCAAGTAAATCAAGGATGTGATTTGCATATTGAGTGGTTGTAGTAAGCAAAAAAAGGCTTTATTTTTTCACTTGATTCACAAAAAGATTTCATGATTGAGCACTTCTGGATTATATTTTTAGAGCAGTACCAGAAAGCAAGTTTGTTGCTTCAAGGATTTCTTAGTTACGTACAGCAAATTTAGTTTAGTGTAATCTTTGTATGCAAATTTATTTATAAAATGTAATTCCAATCAAATGTATGTGGTAGGTAATTTATAATATGTCATTGTCACTTGCCAGAAGGACAAGGTGCTGCTTCCAGGTAGACAAAATCCCCCTTCCATTACATATAATTTAATATATTTTAAATGTTTTTTTTCTTACCTTGTCTAGAGAATTGAACCTGTAGAGTTGCAACTTTATTTTCTTTATGCTTCCTTTCTACTCTTAAAATTTCAAGAGGATGTTTTTTCTCTTTCATTTCACCCCGTGTAGGTAACTCATAATCAGGAAAATGTGTTTGACCTGCAGTGGATGGATGTCATTGTGCTGACACAAGAGTATGTTGAACCTCTCCTGAAAAATATGGCATTGCATTTAAAAAGACTTATAGATGAAAGAGATGAGCACTCAGAGGTATGGATGTGGGTTGGTGCTTAAGAGAAACATAAGAAATCATTTTTTTGAGATGATGCAGCTCAGGATTTTTATAACTAACAGTTTAATTTTCTGCTGACATGTTAAAGCAAGGATTCCTGACTGCCAGAAAGTTGTTTCAGGGAGTTTCTTTGTGCATATTTGTTAAATAAATGTAGGAAAGATAAAGTAGCAAAGATAGCAGGGGATCTTTTGTGTGTAGCCGGAATGTGAAACAACTTCAACATTCATCTGTAGCTGAAAACAGAAAATCCAAAGCTGTTTCAGCTGCATTTACCAGGAATCAATAACCCATCAATTTGCAAGCCAATCACTGAAAGCTGCCTGTTCTATTCCTGTGTCCTATTGTCCAGGTTTGAGGGGGATAAAGCAGAATCCATACCAGGAGAGGGGGTTTTGCAGGCTTATCGTGAGGCACAGTTGTTGTACCGTGTCAGAATCAAGGAACAGAATTGTATTTAATAAAAATTACAAGTTATGAATCGTCTTGGTGGTCCCAGATTTGCCCCTCAGTAGAGTGGATATGTCAGTGTTGCAGTTATTCCAGATATTCCTTTGACAGTTTTTCCAGATCACAGCCTTGATAGGAGTAAAACAGAGGGTAGAGAGAGGATGGTGGTGATGTCTTTGTGCAAAGCAAAGGAAAAATACCTTACACTACAAGACATGTTCATATTTGGCTAACACCTTTATTTATAGGAGGAAATAGGGATATTCCTGTAGGTCTGGTGCTTTATTTAGTTGCCAAGGATGCTGCTGCTCACTGAAGAACACAGTGTAGTTGTGTAGAGATACACATTCATCTTTATTTTCAAGAGGTGGTGGTTTTCAAGGAATTCACACCTTTCATTACCTAGTCCATTCTGAGCACTGGTCATTTTGTGGGCTTAAAAGTCTAAATTTAAAGTGAATAATAAAATTTAAAATAGCCAGATGGTGCTGTGCAAGAGCTGTGGCTCATTGCTTTGGGCGCAGAGGTGCAAGTCGAGCTTTGGACTTCTTCTGTGGCCAAAACCTTTCCATCATTCTTGTGCCATTCCAGTGTTCAATAAGAATGCTACACCCAGAGGTGGCTCTGTGAAGGCCACTCTGGACATCTGCCTGTGCTCTGATTCCCCAGACCATCATCGAGCTGTCAGAGGAGCGGGACTGTCTCCGTTTCCTGCCTCACGCGTCGGCGGCGCAGTCCCCGTGCGGCTCCCCCGGCATGAAGCGCACGGAGAGCCGGCAGCACCTCAGCGTGGAGCTCGCCGACGCCAAGGCCAAGATCAGGAGGCTTAGGCAGGAGCTGTGAGTACCAAACCACACTCAAATCCTTTCAAAATGCTGCCTTTGCACACTTCTAGTCCTCTTCAGACCAAGTCTTCATCCATTCAAGTGGTAAATTACAGTTTTAAATGCTTTTTTTAGTTGTTGCTCCCCAGGACGGATATTTTTATAATACAAGAATAGTTGTGGACCCATGGGACAAATACAACTTTTCATCTGTGTTTGTCTCTGTTTGTATTCATAATGATGTTTTGACCTAAATTCTACGCCCTGATGTCCCTGAAATTGTGGATTAAAGGTGGAAGTCTCACAAATCTCAGCCTTTTGTTCTCAAACCAGGTGGTCATTAAAAGGAGATGGTGCAGGATGGATTCCTTCTCAGCAGCATGATTAGGTGACCTGTTTCCAACAAGAAATACTCACCTATGGTTCATTCATGGTTTAAATTCATTGGAGTTAGGACAAAAAATTTCTGTTAGAATGATTTCCTGTCCCCCACCTCTTTGTTCCTGTGTAAAAGATTTCTTGCTCCTGAAAACTACTCCTGATTCAGTAGGTTTCTGTGGGCACTTTGTCTTCATAGTCAAGGAACAAACCCAAGCAGAGTGAGGAGTTATTTAAAGAGAGGATCAATAACAGACCTGCGGAGAATCTGCTTCTCCCTGTAGCAATGTGTCAGTTGTTTTAGCAGAATGAAGTATGTGTTCTGAATTAAAATGCTAAATCTGAAGAGATTCAATATGTGTGGAAACAGCATAAATAAAGATTTTTTTTTTTTAAATTCAGCAGTGGAGAGAGGAGACAGGTAAATTAAATTACAAGCTGAAGGTGGCATAAGTCACAGTTCCCAGAGTTTGTTGATCAGATCATTTCTTGCTGGCTGGATTAAGGATCTTGATGATTTACTCTGAGGATCCCCTTCCCCCACTGCAGCGTGGTCTTCATGAGGAACAGAGGACAAAAGATAGGGCTCTTTTTTCCTGATGTCTGTATTATTATGTGTCTCCTGCAATGAGCCCGCCCAGGATATTCTATAAACAGCTGCACCAAGAAAATTAGTGAAAAAATTGCTGTTATTAGTTTGATTGACAGTTAATAGATAGCCTAAACAGTGAACACTGGTATGTTCTGTATAATTTAGTCCAATCCTCTCCAGTCTGTAGCTGAAGCGTGCAATTAGGGCAACACTGATGGCTCAGAACAGTCCACATTTTGCACTCTTATTTGAATTCAGTTGGTAAATAAATTCCCTTTACATGTAGCAGTATCTTAAAATACCAGACTTGGATGAATTAACTTCTGTCTGCAGCATTTGGTGTTAAATGCTGCATCTATTTGATAAATGTAAAATTACATTAATTCCAGACTTGAAAACACTCAGCATAAAATTTATTTATAATCTGCTTTTGGCAGTGAACCTTCATACCTGTTTTAATATGCACTGTAGCTGGTGTAATTTCATATAAAAGGTCTGTAAAGATTATTTTTCAGTTGGATGCAGACCAGGGAATATAGAAACTCCAAAGCTGGAAATTGCACACCTCATTTTCTGAGTGTTGAGTTCTGTGTGTTCCCATGTAGAACAATAGCAGGAATATGGATGCCGATGGAAAAGTTACAGAAATCAGGAATATGTTTGTGTTTGTGCCTGGTTTCTGAGCACCTCTGCAGGGGGAAAGCTGTGACAGGGATATTGCACTGAGCTGTGCAGAGCTGAGCCTCCTGTGCTTGTAGGCTCAGTGACCTTTTCCAAACAATGTCTGGTTGCAAAAAGATCATTCATGGTGAATTTGGCTCATTTTTAAAAACAACTGCTCTAGTTTTGTTTAAAACATATCTATTTTTTGTTTGTATGATTGTTTAGAGACTGTATTATACATTTCAGTCCATTAAATTTCCTTATTTCCCCCTTTTCTACTTTGGTTTTGTTCCTTGCTTGTATTCCAAAATATGGAATAATATAGTAACACATTTGAATATGCAATATATCTTTTAAGAATATTCAATATTGGCAGGTTTTTCAACAGCAAACACTTTTTGTTCAAGGTGCAGTTGAATTTTGAACATCAGGTATTCTTTGTCTGTTAGAGAATTAAATATTTCCTTTGTGCTTACTCGTGGTTTAACAAACTCATTCTTTAAAGATTGAGAAATGAGTTGGAAGTTAAGAATGAGGAATTGTAAGAATTGCAGCATTCTATGTCAAATTGTTTTTATCACAGGTTTCTGAGTAGACTAAAACAAACACTGTGTTGTCTCCATAAAATAGAAATTCATTATGTGTTTCATGAAATTACTGAGCTGATTAAGCAGTATCTTCTTCAATTGAGTAAAGACACCTAAACCCCTTAATTCTTCCTTGCAAGGAAAAGAATTACACAACTATAGAAGTGCTTTTAAAATTGGTTTTACTTCATTGTGGCAAGGGGTCAGTGTCAGGTTCTCCTGGAAAGAATTTGGACCTTTTGAATGCATATTTTGAAATTATTCTGAGGTGACTTTGGGATGTGAATCTCCTGGTACACATTCATGTGTATTGTCTGTGGTTTTTTTTACAAAAAATCCCTTATTGAAGAATTCCCTTATTGCTCCCTGTTTTCTGCCCTGCGTGAGTAGGAAATCTGAGTGAACAACAACTTAAAGGACTATGAAAAGCTTAACAACATTTAAAATACTAGATAAAGACTAAAACCAAAAGAATAACTAAGTCGTGATGGCAACCCTAAATTTTACACTCTGATGTCTCTGAAATTGTGGGTTAAAGGTGGAAACCTCACAAATCTCAGCATTTTGTTCTCAAACCTGGTGAGCATTAGCAAGTTTCATGGCCATGTTTAACTGGTTTGTGTTTTCTCTTCTAAGTGAGGAAAAGACTGAGCAGCTGCTTGACTGTAAACAAGAGCTGGAACAGATGGAAGCTGAACTGAAGAGGCTTCAGCAAGAGGTGTGGGTTTAATCATTTTATTATTTAAAAAAAAAGTTGCCACCACCAGAACAATTCACCACTCTTTCTTTGACATTAAGAATATGTTTTCATGTTTATTTTTTTTATTTTGCACTCTGAACCTGATCTTGTGCAATTTATTCCTTTATTTGGTATATTATGGAAAAAAATGCCCTGACTTAGGTTAGTATTTCTTCTCTAATTTTTTTGTCTCTACATCCAAGCAATTTGCCACCAGTGCATCCTCTGAGAGAATCTCCTTAAAATGACAGCGCTCCAATTTTTCTGGTTTTTCTTTGTGCTTTGTGTGTCAATAATGAGGGAAAAAACCCTAAATACATACGCAAATATGCAACACACAAAACTATAGTGACTCCTTGAAAAAGGCCAACACAGTTTCCTTGGAAGTACATCATCTGGACTAACCCTCTAAAATACATTCTATTTTTCCTTTGTCTTTCTCAGAGTTAACTGATACCTCTCTGCATTACCCTGATTGAAACAATGAAGGATCTGTGTTATCCTTCCCTGTGTCCTCTCCAGCCTTACCTTTATTTCTGTCTCTCCCTCTGTCCCAGAACATGAACCTGCTGTCGGATGCCCGCTCTGCCAGGGTGTACCGGGATGAGCTGGATGCGCTCCGCGAGAAGGCGATCCGAGTGGACAAGCTGGAGAGCGAAGTCAGCCGCTACAAGGAGAGGCTCCATGACATCGAGTTCTACAAAGCCAGGGTGGAGGTCAGTAAATCCAGGGAAAAACTCACCCAGAACCACCATTCTTCTCTTGGCTGGGGCTTTTTCAAAGGTTTTTTTTGGAGATTCAAGCACTGGGATGTGAGAAAGGGTTGCAGCTTCGTGCTCTGGGATGTGGCAGTCAGGTTTTTGTGACAAATTGCGGTTCTTAGGGAGTTGTCTCCGTGTCTAATGGCGTGGAGGTCAGCAGTGTCCACCATAGCTCTAAGCTTGCAAGGCCAGTGGAAGCCTCTGTGAAGGATAGATTGAGAAACCCACAGAGGAATTAATTCAAAAAATGCTATAAATATAATAATTTCTTTCTCCTCCTTTATGGGAAGGCAATTTTCTAAGTCAAATGTTGAGGAATTGAAGGCTGTTCACATAAATGAGTACAGGACAGTGGCATAAAATTCACTAAAGAAAGATGTACCAACACCAGGCAAGGGAAACTTAGAGTTCTGGCATGAGTTAGTAATTTAGGAGACAAATCAACATGCAGGAATTTATCAGGCCATCTTTCTGTCTGTAAATGCCAAATTTGATGGGCAAGTGCCATATGGTATAAAAATCAGTAAAGGAAAACAGATCAGTATACAGGATTTGACAGCAGTGGAAGTTTCATTTTCATAGAATGTGTAAACTAGTAAACCCCTTAAAAATTGTTTGTGTGTTTTCATTGCTTGTAAACTATTGGATATTTCAAGCATGCTTCAATACAGATATATGTTAATTAGTTAGGTTTGCTTCATAATAATTATAAGTTAATTTAATATTTGTGTAGGGAGGAATATGAAGGATATTTATGTGATTTTTTCTCAGATTTTGCAGCTGACTGTGGGGTGAAGTTTGACAAGTTTTGTCTTTATATCACGAGGAAAATTGCCATTTATGTGTTTTACACATTACTTTCATCACATGCTATTAAAAAATCCTCTCTGTACTGAAATTAAAGCTGCTCAGGACCTTTGAGAGTGGCTGGTTTTATTTTAAGATTGTGGTTGCATTTTCAGATCATGGCCTGGCTTTGGGCCCAGTGGCCTATAAACCTAATTTTGGGCTGTACATGCAGTACCTTTTTCCAGATCACAGCCCAAATCACAGAGATACTGATGTTTTAATTATAATTATCAACACCTTATTTGTTCTTAATGGCTTTGGGAGTATTTCATTTAATTTACGTCAGATTTTATTTTCATAGAAATTCATAAGTTGCATTTGTGTGAAATTGCTGTAAATGTGCTTTTTATTAAAAGTCTGTTACAGCTCCCAGTTTTAGTTTAGGTTTCTGAAACTGCTTGTGATGGTGTCAAAGTTTGTATGAGCAGGGACATATTTTGGGTTTGGGATTTATTTTTTGTTGTTGCTCAATTTTTGCAGGAGTTAAAGGAAGACAATCAAGTGTTGCTGGAAACCAAGACAATGTTGGAAGATCAATTAGAGGGGACCCGAGCCCGTTCGGATAAACTGCACGAGTTAGAAAAAGAGAATTTACAGCTAAAAGCTAAATTGCATGATATGGAGATGGTGAGTGTCAGGGGAGGGTGGTGAAGGCAACTGATAAGCCTTGAATTTAATTTCCATTTTTAATGAAAGCCTTCAAAAGAGTGGATAGAGAAGGAATGTGATGATAAATGCAGAGACTCAAGAGCAATAGGATCAATATTTTGATGTGAATACAACCAGTTGTCACTTAAATATTGTGTTTGCCCCGTGCACTTTGTTTCCTAATATTCAGGGAGAAGTAAACTTAGGAAGAGTAGGGAGTGATTGCTGGAGGTCATGAGGAGAAGAGGTTCTTCTTTGTAGTCATCTTTACTGGTTATTACTGTTCCCTTCAAAGTTCTCCCAACTTTTGCCCCTTCCTCTCCATCTCACTGTCTCAGCAAATCAGAAAAAAGCACTTTGCCCTTCCCTGTGACAACATAATACATACTATATAGATATAGATAATAAAATACTTTATACAGATATTAATAGAATATAGATAATAAAATACTTTGCACGTATCAAGACTTTTCTTTTAACCTGTGAAATAATTTTCAAGGAGCGTGATATGGACAGAAAGAAAATTGAGGAGCTCATGGAGGAAAATATGACCCTAGAAATGGCTCAGAAACAAAGTATGGATGAATCTTTGCATCTTGGCTGGGAGCTTGAGCAGATCAATAGGACTACTGAGCTTTCTGAAGGTAAACACAGTTAATGCTTGCAAAGTGATTGAAATTGAAATTTCAGAGGCTGGATAGCATTAGGAAAGGAAATGTCCTTATTTCTGAAGTACAGAGCCTGTCGTCCTGTGGAGAAATGCTGATTCCCATGTATCCATGGAGATACAGCCTACATGAGAAGTCTCTTCTTGTGGTTCTTGTTCAGTGGTGTAAACCCCATAAATACCTTGAAGTTGCATTATTTTGCCCTTCAGATGTGTGTACTCCACAGCACAGATCATGAGTCTTCTTGCTTTGCTGTTCTCAAAGTTAAGGAGAAGAGCTGTGGTAAAACTTTTGATTCTTTCTGTATGACACACTTGGATATAAACTGGATTCTGTGCAAAGCACTTGTGGAAATTTGGAGATATATCCTGGGTTGTGGGAAATGAATCTGTGCTGTGGTTAGGAACATTAGGAGAGTAGAACATATTTTAATTTCTAACATTTCTAATCCTAACCAGCTCTGGTCACCAGGAAGGCATCGGAGGCACCTTCAAAGGCTGCTAAATCCCCTAAGTTTAAAAATGCAAAGAACTCAGGGTAAGAAGTCACCTTTTATTTTAATAATGGTGTTTTTCTCCTGCAGTGCCCCAGAAATCGCTGGGCCATGAGGTGAATGAACTGACATCCAGCAGGTTACTGAAGCTGGAAATGGAAAACCAAAGTTTGCTGAAGACTGTGGAAGAACTGCAAAGTGCAGTGGGTTCTGTGGAAGGCAGCAGTTCAAGGATTCTGAAAATGGAAAAAGAAAACCAAAGACTTAGCAAGAAGGTAAAGGTCAGAGTGTGCTTGGATTATGTGAGAGCTGCCTGATGTTCTCTGCTATTTTCTTTCTAAAGGATAATTTCATGAATTGCCGTTATTTTGGGTAAGGCATTACAAGGGTCTAAGTGGAGTTACAGCGTTTGTAAGTTTATGGTAAAAAATAAAACCACCTCCAAGAGGTTTTCCTCTTCTTTAGTTTTGCTTGTTTATTGATGTGAGAATGGGACCAGTTTATTCAGAAAGGCCTTAGACCTGTGAGGGGAAAAATAATAATATATTGGGGATATGATGAGTAATGAAAGGGGTTTAGAATACTGGAGAACGTTAATTTTGGTAATTATGAAGCAGGAGAAAGTGTGTGGGCAGAGTGAAGAGTGAGTGATGAACCTGAGCTGAAAACTTGGACCTGTGTCCTCATTTGAGCTGAGGGAGAAGGTGGGTCAAGGAATTGATAAACAAGTCAGGAGGGGAGTTTGTCAGGTTTAACTGTGCTGATCTTCAATACTTTACTCCTCAAGTTATGTGTATCAAATGGAATAATTTAGTCAGTGGTATTTATAGAGAATAAAAATTTGAAAAAAACCCCAAAACACAGGGACTAATTACAGTGGAGTGAAAATGTCTAAAGTTCCTGAAATAGCTTTGACTTCAGCAGCTATTTCAGGTGAAAGACTATTCTTAGAGTAGGTAAGAGATAATTTAAAAAAGAAAGTAAATTAAAGAAATCCCTGCTGTATTCCATGCTTCCATAAGTTTTCTGGTTCCTAAGAAGCTGGTACTTTTTGGAGCAGCCTCTGTGCTGTGCCCAAAAGGCAGCTGGGAGGTACAAAAGAAGGGAATAGGTGTAAGAAGCACACAAACATCATTCAGGTCAACTTGTTACGACTTAAATGTGACAGAAAAATCATGCCTGGGTATTTTACATTTTAAATAGTTTTGCTCTCAGCAAGTTGGAACCATTTGGTAAAACAAACCTATATATTTAATTCCCAAGGAATCATCCTAATTATCTCTTGAAATAGTTAAGTAAGATCAAACAACACTCAACCTTCCTAAGTTAAAAGGGTCTTGGAGGAGCAGTGTAAATCTCACTAAAATGGAATTTTCAGAGAAAAAAAAAGATGCTTGAGGAAATATCCAGAGCCTGAGACGATCTGACCCTTTTTTTACGCTAAAGTGCTTTATAGATCTTGTGTTCTGAGCCAGGGAGAAAATTCTGGCAGAAATAGATGTATTCCCAGAAGAAATTAATGTTTCAATTAAAGATTAGAAAATTCTGGTTTATTCTTTCCCTTAAGCTTCTTCAGTCATTTCTATAAGGGTGCCTTCAACCCAGCTCAGGGTGTCATTTTTAAGTACATTTTAAAACTTTTCTTTCTCTTCCCAGCTTGAAGAGCTGGAGAATGAAATTAGCCAAGAGAAACAAAGTCTTCAGAACAGTCAAAATCAGAGTAAAGATTTGATGAAAGAAAAAGCACAGCTTGAAAAGACACTTGAAGCACTTCGAGAGAACTCCGAGCGACAAGTGAGTAGCAGAACCAAAAGTTTTAATGCTGCTTTGTGCTCTGCTGGTCTCCTTTTGTAGGCTTTTACAGACATAAAGGGATTGTAAATGTAGTGGATTTGCCAAAAGGGCATTTCTGCAGGAAAACAGCTTTTCTGAGAGCTGCAGCCAGTGAGAGACGTGACTCATTTCTGGCTGGGGTTTTACTGGTTTAGAGCTTTGTGGTGTTTGTAACGCTCCTGTGGCTTCCGTGGGCATCTGCTGGGGCTGCTTGGAGGGTGTAGCTCAGCCAGGAGAGAAAATTGGGAACTTTGGAGGGAAGCCAGACACCTCCCAGAGCAGGAGAACAGGTCCCAGGCAGCTGGGCAGTGCTTGGAGTAGTATTGGAGTATTGATGAGAATTCCAGCAGCCTCGGGTCCGGCTCCATAATCCTGCCCTGCGCTGGAATGAGCTCCTGCTGTAATGCTCTAATCCCACCTGGATTTATTTGTGGCTGCCAAAAACTAGCATCTGAATCTTTGTAAAGACATCCCTGTGCCTGATGGACATTGGCACCTTCTGAGGTGTCTGCAGAGCACACAGGTGGAAGGCAGTCACCAGGAAAAAGAGTTTTGGAAGCTTCTGGAAATGCCAGATTTAGGAGTTGAGTCTTTCAGAATTAGACCTGCAGTTAGCTTTTATAAATTCTATTTATACCTCCTGATGACATTGCCATTTAGTTTAATTTAAAGTACAGTGTTTTGAAATACAGAATATTGTATTTCAAGAGATGCTGGAGATGTTTAAAGGCCCTATTTAATCAGTAAATGAAATTCCAGAAGAAAGAAAAAGGAAAAAAAGAAAAATCTTGGCATGGAAAGTTTGCTTTCATTTAAAGATCTTGTTTTGGGACTGAGATTTCAGTAGGACTACTTCTGCTTAAAAATAATACACTTAAGGCCTGATGGGTCAACAGCATCTTTCATATCTCTTAGAAAATCCTGTGCTGACACTTACTGGAGTTAACTGTAGGAGGTTCATTTGATCTCATCAGAAATCATGGAGAAATTTATCAGGATTTTTTGTGGAATTGGGATTATAGAAGCAGAATTCATGGGAAGTAATGCAGTGCCATGCCAGGTGCTCCAGAGCTGTGTTTTTAGGCACCTGTTAATGAGTTTCTGGTGAATATTCCAGAGCAGTTTGTCATTGCTGGGAGCAGAGCTGTAGCTCTGTAATTAATAGTTCCATTCAGATTTCACTATGGAAGAACAGCCTATAATTTTCTCAGTCTATTTTTCATTGCAAGCAGCACTTCTGCTTTTCTCCAAAACAGTTTATTGTTGAAACATCCCTTACACTGGGTTATTAGTGTATGCTTAAATATTGATCCAAACAGTTTTGCTGGATTTTGCTGTCTGGTGTTACGTGCCCAAATAATTCCAAATGATTTGGAGCAACCTAAAAAGTCAAGAAATACTAAAAATTAAGATGTAAGTTTTGCTCTTATCCTTGAGGTAGGTCTGGGAAAATGTTTCCTAGGAAAATAATTCCAATATGATTTACTTTCTCTGAAGCTGCTTTGGAACAGAATATCCAAGGGTTCTTTTAAACTCAAAAATCAGTGTAACTTTGGTGTGTTTCTTCTCAATTTGTAGTTGACTGTGATCAGGATTCCCTCATATCCCACCCATCACCTCTACTTTTTCCAAATGAAATAAAGAGATTTTTTGTGGCTCCCACACCTGCCTCCATCTCAGGTTTGGTTTAGAACTTGCCTGCAGCTGTGTTCTTTGTGGACACACAGCTCTGGAATTCACAGAGTGTAAGAAAAGGCAATCTAAATGTGGGTAAACACAAATGAAAATTAAATTATGCTAAGAAATAGATAAAGCTTTGCTTTGATTTGTGCTTTATTAGTTCTGGGTTTATGTTTATCTATTAATATTCAAGAGGAAGAGATTTGAAGATTTACTTAGTTGTCAAACTTGAAATAGTGTTTGTAATTCTTCACATAAATACTAGCAGAGTGAGAGATTTTTTTTAAACTTAAAATAGAAGGTAAATATATGATTAGTATCTTTTCGTTTATATATGAAAGTAATTCCTTGTTGGCACACTGTTTATCTCTTTACCATTTTTCTACCCAAATTAGATTAAACTCTTAGAACAAGAAAATGAACACTTGAATCAAACTGTGGCTTCTCTAAGGCAGCGCTCCCAAATCAGTGCTGAGGCGAGAATGAAAGAAATTGAAAAGGAAAATAAAATCCTTCATGAGTCTATCAAAGAGACCAGCAGCAAGTTAAATAAGATTGAATTTGAGAAAAAACAAGTCAGGAAAGAACTGGAACACTACAAAGAGAAAGGGGAGAGGGCAGAAGAATTGGAGAACGAGCTGCATCGTCTGGAGAAGGAAAATGAGTTATTACAGAAAAAAATCACTAACCTAAAAATCACTTGTGAGAAGATCGAGGCCTTAGAACAAGAGAACTCTGACCTGGAGACGGAGAACAGAAAGCTGAAAAAAACCTTGGATAGCTTGAAAAACCTCACTTTTCAATTAGAATCCTTAGAAAAGGAGAATTCCCAACTCGACGAAGAAAATTTAGAGTTACGAAGGACAATTGAATCCTTGAAGTGCACAAGCATTAAAGTGGCACAGTTACAATTAGAAAATAAGGAGCTGGAGAGTGAAAAGGAGCAACTCAAAAAAAGCCTTGAACTGATGAAAGCCTCTTTTAAGAAGACTGAACGCTTGGAAGTCAGTTACCAAGGCCTGGACACGGAAAACCAAAGGCTGCAGAAAGCCTTGGAAAACAGCAATAAGAAGATTCAGCAATTAGAGAGCGAATTACAAGATTTAGAGTCTGAAAATCAGACCCTGCAAAAGAACTTGGAAGAGTTAAAAATCTCTAGTAAGCGCCTGGAGCAGTTGGAAAAGGAGAATAAGTTGTTAGAACAAGAGACTTCTCAACTGGAAAAGGATAAGAAACAGCTGGAAAAGGAAAATAAAAGGCTTCGACAGCAAGCAGAAATTAAAGATAGTACCTTAGAAGAAAATAATGTAAAAATTAGTAATCTGGAAAGGGAAAATAAATCTCTATTTAAAGAAATTGTTGTATATAAAGAGTCGTGTGTGCGCGTGAAAGAGCTGGAAAAGGAAAACAAGGAACTGGTGAAAAGAGCTACCATTGATAAGAAAACCCTGGTCACTTTGAGAGAGGTAAACACAGAGGAGTTCCCGTTCCCATCATAATCTGTTTGTGATGTACAGAAATTATATCTGGGTTTCTGATTTGGGGTCTTTTTCTGCTTTACTCTGTGTACTGTTAACACCTTTATGCATTAGATAACCAAAATTTCTGTAATCATAGTCATGAAAAGGAAGAATATCTTATTACTGGAACATCTCCCCTTCACTGTCATGTTCCAGACCAAATTTAAAGGGAAATTCTAAAGGAAGTTTTAAAGGGAAAGGGAGAGAGCACAGAGAAATCATATTCTAGTTACCATGCAATGTCTGATACAGCTGAAAGCTGACAGCTGGAAGGAGAGTTACAGTTGAATTATTCCAGTCAAGTAATGATAAAACACCCTTGTCTCAGCACTCCTAGAACTAAGAGTACGTTATTTTATTTCTCTGAAATACTGACTGTAGTTTTTTCTGTGCAAGGACTTGGTGAATGAGAAATTGAAGACTCAACAGATGAACAATGATTTAGAAAAACTGGCCCACGAGCTTGAAAAAATCGGCTTGAACAAGGAGCGTCTCCTGCACGATGAGCAGAGCAGTGATGACAGGTGAGAATGGCAGGGCCTGCCTGACAGAGAGGACAAATGAGGGTCTTTTTTATTCTTAAAGTGGTTTTGCAGACTGGTTCTGTGCATACTCTTTGATTTTTAAGGCACACTCGTAGACCCAAAATGGAACTTGATATTTTTGGAAATTAATTAGTTGATGTGCTGTCACATTCAGCTGACTGTGACAGTGAGTTGCCACTTTTCGTTGCTAAGAGACTCATTGAAGTATGTCAGGAGATACAGTTAATTATAATTAAAATGTTTTATGCTCTAGTCAGCAGCAGCACCAGTAGCAGTAAAAGATAATGAGCTCAAAGTGTTTTTTTTTTTTTCTTTTTTGACTGCCTGTCTGACACAAATGGTTTTTATCACATAGTGATTACCTTAAACTGCCTCATTCTTTCCTTGCAACCATTTCCTTCTAATTCTTCCTTCCTAAAGGAAGCTGCATTCCCACTTTCCCTGTCTGGGAAGTATCCAGTGCTCGAGTGTCTCTAGAACTTGGTGCTGGCTCCATCACTCCTCCACACCTGCCATTGGAAAGCAGCTGCTGCCCTGACATCTGTTTCCTCTGCTGTATTTTCCTCCTCTGTCTTATCCTGCAGGGATTTAGGGAAAATTGGTGACAGGAGCAAAGCAGACTGGCGTGGGCTTCTAGCCAAGCTTTACTTCCTAGTGCTGTTCTGCTGTCATGATCTGTTACTGCAACTGATTGTCACGAGCGTGGAGATTGATGTGGGGCCTTCTGTGTCCAAAGGAAACCAGATAACACTTGGGGTCTGAATCCAGTTTCCCTTTCTGACTGCCGGTGCTCTGTCATGGGGTGCTCCCAGAGTCCTGTGGGAATGTGTTACCCCCTCTTGGTTTCTGCTGGTGGCTTTCACCTGCATTTCTCAGCTCCCAGATGAGTTCAGGAGAAGTCCTCAGAACCTGGGCTGGTTGGATTTCTTCTGATCGAAGCGTTTCTCTGTCCCATACAGCACTTGATAAGCATTTGGTGTGTCCTTAGGTGAATATATCCCACAAAAAACCACCAGTCCTTGATCCAAGGTGAAGCTTAAACTTAGGCGAAGCCCAAATGGAGCAACATTTCATCAAGTTCTAGGTTAGAAGTGCTTGGGCTCTGCTGCTGGCTTGGGCTTCTTCCCAAGCTCTATGTGGAGCTGGAGGATCATAAAAGGGCAATGGTTGTTTTCAATGTGAACCCTTGGGTTGGTTTGAAATTTTGCTGTGCCAATATCCTGCTTTTCCATTGTTCTCAACTTCTTCACTCATCCCAAAGATACCTGGATTGCTTTCCTTACATAACAATACATAGGTGAGGCAGTAGCAGTTCTTTAACCAGGCCTGTAAAGAGGGCATTTTCATTGTGGGCAAAATTACTTCCCAGTGTGGGCAGAATTACTTCTTCCATCTGTCTCTGTCATTTTGGTGATGGAAATTAAAAATGCACCATTTTGCTCCTCCTGACTAAAGAGCTGCTTGTGGTTTTTAATGAATGATCTTGGTAGCACTTCAGAGTGTTTCTATTGAGGTCTAAACTGGCCACGTTTTATGAGTTAACTTTGAAGTGTTTTCCATTTTCTCTTGCCTGCTGTCCTTGGACAAACATATTTATGGATTTTGACTCTGAATCCAAAATAACCCAACTTGCAGTTATATTACAAAATTTGTACCATCTTTCATTGTTCAAAATGAAAGTGGATATTGGATCTCTGCTATTATTCTTTTTCCTCCTTTGTTTTCCATGGAATTGTGTAACTTTTCAGTAGCAGGAATTATTTGTAGCCAAGTCTGTGCTTGAGCTCAAGAAGGTGAAATACTGTATATTCTCCTAGTCATAGGTTGCCTACTATTCTGTAAATCCTTGGGAATTAGTTGTCATATCTTAGGATCTCAGATTCTCATCCTGCTGCATGATGCCACTGGACAGCTTTCTGCTTATTAATTCTCTTCCCATTGGTCTTCTGCTCCAGTTCCTGACTGGATCTGATGCTGTTGTCCATTCAGGAGTCTCCTGCAGTTTATTCCCTTCACTAAACTGATGGATCTTTCAGCAGCCAGGATTAGGAAGGGGGATATCAGTGGTTTGGTTTATTTTATCCAGCTGTGGGGAGGAGTGAGGTGTTCTCCAGATTCTGAGCCACACATGGGGACTGAACTGCTTAGAAGGGATTCATGAGTGTGGGTTTCAGTATTTCCCATAAAGGACGTGCAGTGTAAATCAATACAGTTTAATCTGACCACTTCCTTCCCAAATTAACATTTTGGGGGGTTTAGGTGCCCTACAATATCGTGAATATGGTTAAAAATGGAAGCTTTGCACATCAAGGGTGGCAACAGTCTTAAAATATCAGCAGCTGGGCTGAGTGAGCAATTTGCACATTGATGCACCAAACGAGTGTGCACCTGCACAGTCCTCTGCTCCATCTCCTTCCCTGTCCTCCCCTTTGGAGCTGGCAGGAAATGGGAACTGATGAAAATCTTGCTCTCCAAATACTTCACATTCTAATTGAGTTCAGGTCCCCGCTGGATTCGCTGGAGTGGAGCCAGAAGGAGGAGTTCAGGCACCACTCACTAACGATGCAGAGAAACCCAGCGGCCCCCTGGTGTGCCTGAGAGGGGCTTTTTCTGTGTCTGACATGTTTTAAAAGAAAGGAGGGGTCAAAAATGGTTTTGACAACCATCTTCTGGTTATTTTTGACATAGGACTTGCTGTGGATGCTGAGGTGTCTTCATACTTTTGACTACAGCACTCAGGGGTTTTTGAATGTAGCTATGAGACTGCTCTAGAACATTTTAGAATTTAAATACCTCTTATGATTATTTGAAATACAGACTCTTTTTTTCTTGTTGACCAGTAGGTACAAGCTTTTGGAGTCCAAATTAGAATCCACGCTCAAGAAGTCTCTGGAAATAAAAGAAGAAAAAATTGCTGCTTTGGAGGCTCGTTTGGAAGAATCAACAAATCTAAACCAGCAGCTGCGTCAGGAACTGAAAACAGTAAGGAAAAGGGCATTTTTCTGTATGGTTAAATGACTCCTGTATGAGCTGTTGTTATTTCTACACTTTTTGGGTAAGAGAGCAAAAAATGGGCATCATTCAGGTGACAGGAAGCAGGACAAAGGTGGGAGTGCTGTTAAAACTGTGTTGACATCACTCAGTTGTGGAGTTTATTCACTGGCCATGAAAACGTCAGCTGGATAAATAACCTGGAGTTGATTTGATTTGGGATGTCATTTCAAGTTACATTTTCTGGCCTACCTTGAACAGCCTGAATAGATCAGTTAAAAAAGGAAATACAATCAGCTTGGTTGAGAATTTTAGTATAAAAGTTGGGAATACACTTGAAAGCACTGAAATAAAATAGAAAATAGAGGTCTTCTGTTTGTTGGGGTTAAACTGTCCATATCCATAAATAATTTGTACCTCATCTCCCCAAACATGTACAAAAATCAAATTTACAAATGCAGTAACAGCACTTCCTGTTCTTTGAGAAGGGGCATGGTCAGGTAATAAATTAATAAACTAGGACATGTAAAATGGAAAATTCTAAACCTAACCTAAGTTGTCCTAAATAATTTCAGGTGAAGAAGAACTATGAAGCTCTCAAGCAAAGACAAGAAGAGGAAAGGATGGTTCAGAATTCTCCTCCAAGAAGTGGAGAAGAAAATCCGTCTGTCAATAAGTGGGAGAAAGAAAATCAGGAGACTACTAGAGAATTATTGAAAGTTAAAGATAGATTAATCGAGGTGGAAAGGAATGTAAGATATGTTTTAAATATTATTCTGGTGGTAATTACTTGTGGTGAGCTGTTCCAGTAATGCAAATGAGGGTGCTGTTAAGACACTTTAATTTATCACCTCGTTTCCATCCCAGGCAGAACCTGAATTAAATACAGTGCGTGTAGCAGCTGGATTCTGCTCTGTGGGATGCCATAAAGCACTTGACAGGCATTTAAAAAGGCAATGTGAAAACCTGAATTTGCCCTTTGGAATCCACAGCTCTCTCTGAAATCCCTGTTATATAATCCCTATTTACACGAGTCCTGCAGGTTTCTCTCCTGTTTCTCCATAGGTGCAACATCCGTTACCTGTTTTCCCAGTGATAAATCCCCCAAAGGGTGTTACTTTGTTCTGCAGTTTTATCCCACCCTGTAAATCTCTGCCTGGTCCTGCTGCTTTGTATGGTCTGGAAAACACTTCTGTTTTACCCTGGAGTTCCTGGAGCAGCTGTGAACTGAGGTTTTGTGTGGTTTTAAACCCCCAGAACGCGACGCTGCAGGCGGAGAAGCAGGCGCTGAAAACGCAGCTCAAGCAGCTGGAGACACAGAACAACAACCTGCAGGCCCAGATCCTGGCCCTGCAGAGACAGACTGTGTCCCTGCAGGAGCAGAACACCACTCTGCAAACTCAGAATGCCAAGCTGCAGGTAATGCTGCCTTAGCTGGCTTTCAAACATAAAATTAAAGGGTTTTTTTCTGAAGGGAAACTTAAAATACATCCTTATCGTTGGCTTTAAAATCACGTTTTGCTTCCTGGAGAGACATGGGAAAGAAGGTGATGTGAAAATAATCTGCACTCAGCAGTCAAGTAATTGTTTGTTTGCTGATGAAAAATTACATTTTTAGAAATTGGTTTTAATCCTTTGTCCAATGTAAAATCTTGACTTTATACTTAGAAGTAAAGTAGATTCTCTTATCCAGCCTTCCAAGATTGCTTGGGATTTTTATTGTACTTACACATCGGAGTCAGGAAAGTAGTGTGTCCAACCAGATTCTAACAAATTTTATTTATTTTTATAAATATCTAAAAATTAAAGTAAAGCCATACCTAAAAGGAAAATCAAGATACTTAAATACAGAAGATTAAAAAAAAAACCAAAAGAAAGTGGAAAACTACATAAATATGTGAAGACCTGAATTTAGATAATTGAGAGGCAGTAGAAAGGTAATGTGTGATCATGGAAATTAGAAAAATGATTGTCCCCAGAGCCCTGCAGCTCTTCTGGCCAAAATTCGGATGTTGTCCTTATATTTAAAAGGGTTATTAAATATATATCTTTTTTCTTTAAAAATGAAATATTCTTGTAAATGGATTTAATGCTTTTTGGAGTTGTAAGAATCAAAACTCCTTCAAGAGGGAATAAAAACCCCACAATGCAGCAGAAGTAGTAAAGAGTGTCAGAAAGGATGGAGGGTTGATGGAAATCCAAGTGTCAGGGATTGTTTAAATGAAACAAATAATGCACCTGGTGGGTGTCTGGAGTCTGCTCCTGGCTCTTCCTGGAGAGCAGAACGTTGTTGTCCCACGGATGCATTTCCTGCTGCCAAGCTGAAGTGTCATTAGTGCACAGCACTCCAATAAAACAGGACGTTGGTGCACCCCCTGTGCCTCCTCTGGTTGTTAGAAACCAGTGGGTATGACATGGAAATACCCCCTTTAACCAGGTGAGAGTGGATTGCTGGGATTCAGAGCTCTCTGGGGGCTTTGTGATCCCATTCATTAAAAACCCAAGGAATATCTGTGTAGTTCCTTTTTTTGCCTAATGCCCAGCAGCACAGGCCTTTCCTCTCTGGCAAGACAATTCTCCATGAACTGCAAATCCAAGTGGAAGTTGAAATATGTTCGGGAAAATCAAGAGTGATGAACTGTTGGCTAAATCTGAAGTGCAGACTAAGCTGCTCTACCTGGACTGTGCCAAAACTGTTCCTGGGCAACTAATTCTTCTCCTCCTCCTGATAGCCATCAGGAGCAGCCAAGGGAAAGGATGTCTGAAAGGATAACTGGGAATTCTGACCTAACCAAACCTGGGATTCAGCCTGGGAAGTTTCCCAGCACACCCGTGCCATCAGACATGACTTCATTTCCAGTGAAAGGTTCAGCTTTCTCATCTGTAACAAAGAACACTGCAGTTCCAGCAGGAAGGGATTTGTTCCCTGGTAACAGCAGGAACTGGAGTGAGAGATGGAATTTTTTTCCTTAATAGATATCCCGAGGGTATTAGAAGCCTCAGTAGTTTGTGGTTTTCATCTCTTGAACAGGAAAGAGAAGGAAACTGGTACAGGTCAGGTGACAAGCACCAATTCTTTAAGATATCCAAGGACTGAATTTGGTGATCTCTCCAGAGGCACAAAAAGTGAAGCTGTTGGTTGTTTGGAGCCTTTTAAAATGGTCTAATGTTGAAGGCTTTAGTGTACTAATACACAGAAATACTGTTCTGAGATAGTTGTTGGAGATCTGTTCCACAAAAGAGCAGAGAACAGAACATGGGTAGTTCTTTCCAGGTGCTGTTAAATGGATGCTCCTGTTGGAACTCTCATTGTAAAGGAATGTGTGGGTACCATAAAGATTTTACGGTGACAATACGGATTTTTTTAAAAAATAAATCTCCATGGCAGGGTGAAAGTTCCTTTTATTTTAGTCATGTCACAGATTTGGCTTTTATTAGGATCACTGGTGATCCATTTCTCCAAGGTATCTTGATGCTAGAGGAAAATGGCCCTGTCAGCAAGATAACATTTTAACAGATGTTGAAAGGTAAATAATAATTTGATCCATCCCTGTCAATTTAATCACACGCTTCAATGCTTTCTGCTAAAAAACGTTCTTGGAACGTTTTGAATTGGAGCTGTCTCCTGGGATATAAGAAAAGGTTGTCAATGGAACAACCAGAAGGCCGTGAAGGGCTAAACCCAAGAAATCTTTACATGGGAGATGAAATAACGCAGCCCGTGCCGTGTTCCCGGCTGCAGGTTGAGAATTCCACGCTGAACTCCCAGAGCAGCTCCCTGATGAACCAGAACGCGCAGCTGCTGATCCAGCAGTCGGCCCTGGAGAGCGAGAACGAGTGCGTGCTGAAGGAGCGCGAGGACCTGAAGGGGCTCTACGAGGCCCTGCTCAAGGACCACGAGCGCCTGGAGCAGCTGCACGAGCGCCAGGCGGCCGAGTACGAGTCCCTCATCGCCAAGCACGGCAGCCTCAAGTCTGCCCACAAGAACCTGGAGGTGGAGCACAAGGACCTGGAGGACAGGTAAATAGGCGGGAAGACGAGTCGGCCGCTCGGCAAAAACCACGCTCTAGTAAAGTGATGGAATGAAGGAAAGCAGCATCGCTTAATTGGTGATGGCCTAAGGTGGCCGCCTGGAAAACAGAGACCAGACAGGGATAAGGGGATGAAGTTGGTATTTATTTGAAGGGCCTTCAAAGGTGCACCCTGGGCAGGCCAGAGGTGACACCCAAGATGGACCCCGAGTCACGAGTTCTTCACGCTTTTATGGATTTGGTTCGTCTGCAAATCGGGGTTAATTCTCCAATTAAAACTCAGTTAATGATGTAATTTCCCCAAGCTTACCCCCCTTCTAAAGATGTTGATTTAGACATTTTGGGCCTAGGACAGTCTGGGTGTCCTTGGAGAACAAACCTAGAGAGGCTTTGTTTTGTCTAACCCACATAAGAACAGTAGCTAACAGGCCACAAGAAAACTTAAGAGTTACACACTAAGCAATACAGGATTTGAAAATACAAAAGTTAAAACCTAAGGCATCATAATCACTAAGATTTAAAACCTTGGCAGAGGCCATTTCATCAAATTTCCTTTTTTTTTTGTCATTCCACAAAAAGAAGTGTAAATATTGTCCTTGTCTCCAGGTACAATCAACTGCTGAAACAGAAAGTGCAGCTGGAAGAACTGGAGAAGGTTCTCAAGACAGAGCAGGACAAAATGCTGCAGCAAAGTGAGAAACATGAAACTGTGGCAGCAGAATATAAAAAACTTCGGGATGAAAATGAAAGGTAAAGAGAACTCTGGCACCTGAGCAGCTGCCAGTGCAGCCTGACCAAGTGTCGTGTTCCTTCACATTTCTTAACACCCGATGCTGCTATTCCAAATATTCATCATCCCACAAAAATAATCATTATATCCTGAGGGGACATGTGGGACAAAGGGAGCCCAGGAATGGATGTGTGTGACCTCCATGATTGCCAAAGTTTGGGCCATTCCTATTTTGTGTTGGCAAGAAATCCTGGCTGTTCTGTAAGGTTCTTTTATTGTAAAAGTGGCATCTTAAAACGAGTTGTGATGTAGAGATGCTGCTTTGTATTTAAATATACAGAGAACAGTGCTTGGCTCAAAGGCAGAACACAATCCTAGGAAAATTGGGCTGGGATAACTTACAGTATGTGATAGTCAGGAATTTGTGTATGTATTTTATGGAGTAGTTGGAAATGTCACGTTTCAGAGGGAGTGTGGGTAACAAACTCATTTCCAGCACTCTTTGGTGGTGTCTTTGCATCCCAGGCTCACTCACACGTACAGTCAGCTCCTGAGGGAGAACGAAGTGCTCCAGACTGACCACAAGAATCTGAAAACGTTATTGAACAATTCCAAACTGGAGCAAACACGATTGGAAGCAGAGTTTTCCAAACTCAAAGAACAGTACCAGCAACTGGATATTACATCAACAAAACTAAATAATCAGTGTGAGGTATGTGGGAGTTCTGCTGTTTGTCATGGCTGGATCATTGGAATATTTATATCGCTGTATTTATTGATTTATAAAATCATATGAAGAGCTGAAGAATCAGTCAGTTTATAGATAATGAAGTGGATCCAAAGACTAATTAATTTGCCTGCTCTACAGGCAATACAAAATTTCAGGCTCATATTAGGGAAACTGGTTTAAATTATTTAAAGCATCAAAGAGGCTTTTATCAATTGATTTGTGATTTAATTTTGAGTTTGATTTGACTCTCAGAATCCCTCTGTAGACCTAAATTTTCTTGATAATCTCATTATCTGTGTGTAAAATACACTCACATATAAATGCATGGGCAATTTCATCTGTTTTAACAGCTGCTCAGCCAACTTAAAGGAAACCTGGAGGAGGAGAACAGACACCTGCTGGATCAAATCCAAACTTTAATGCTGCAGAACAGAACGTTACTGGAGCAGAACATGGAAAGCAAGGATCTCTTCCATGTGGAGCAAAGGCAGTACATGTGAGTTGTGAAAACAATGAAATCACTGTGATTAGGGCAATTAGGACACCAATATCTGTATTTTTTAAAAAGCTGTTATATATAGAATTTAACACATGTGCTGCTTCTGAAATGTTTCTTTTTAAAATAAGGATTCCAGTAACAAATACAAAGCAGATCACTCAAAAGATCAACATTGTATTTGTAGTTCTAAAGGATCATTACAACTGTGTTCATTGCTGATGATGCAAATAAGGAATAAAAACAATATTTTTTTCTTCATTCTACTACTGGCAAAGGTTAGATTTGTAATCCCTGTATTTGTAGATTCATACATTCATACATGAATCTACATAAATTGTAGATTCATTTGTAGATTTGTAATCTAAATTTCTTTAGTGGACTTGAGAGAAGAGAAAATGTGCTTGTCTAAATGACAGAGCACTTCATTTAAAAAGGAGAAATGTGTAATAAAGGCAAATGGAATTTTTTTCAATTTTACATCATGAAGTTAAGCCTAAGGCTGATGGATTGTTTGCTGTATCTCTTGCTTTTTCAGTAAGAAGCAAGTGTTATGTAAGAATTGCTCACAAAAGGTGACAATTTTCAGATAACAGATTCCCAGAGGAGCGTGCTGCCCACGCATCCTGGATACGTTTCTGAGGCATAAATTATCATTAATTTCTGTTTGCAGTGACAAACTAAATGAATTGAGGCGCCAGAAGGAGAAACTGGAGGAGAAGATAATGGATCAGTATAAATTTTACGAGCCGTCTCCACCACGAAGGTACTGTTGAACATGATGTAAAACACAGCTCTAAAGCACGACAGACCTGTTCTGTTCTGATCCCACTGAAAATCGAGGTCCCATTATGTTCATGGGATCAGAATCACGTCTGTGTCTTGCATGAAAATTAGGAGAATCTGCAGGCCTAGCAGTGTGTTATAAATGCAGTGAATGTGCTGTGTTATTGATGACAGAAGGGGCAACTGGATCACCCTGAAGATGAGGAAGCTGATCAAGTCCAAGAAGGACGGGAACCGCGAGCGCCTCAAGTCGGTGACGCTGACGCCCACGCGCTCCGAGTCCAGCGAGGGATTCCTGCAGCTGCCCCACCAGGACAGCCAGGACAGCTCCTCCGTGGGCTCCAACTCCCTGGAGGACGGGCAGACCCTGGGCACCAAAAAGAGTAGTAGTGAGTACTGCAAACCACTTCATTCCGTGAATAAACCTTGGCTAAGTGGTGGAAAAGACTGCGCGTTCTGGAGGATTTGTAAAGATCGTTTTTGAGTCTGTAGGAATGAAGCCTGAATTAATTGATGAAGGACAGAACTTCTTGCAGACTCCCTGAAGTGTTTGGGCAGAACTAGTTTTTGAGCATTTCTGTATCTCACAATGCAAATGTTAAAGTACACTCACAGTGCCTGGGTAAGATGAAGCAGGCACTGGTACTGGGTCAGATGAGCAGGATTTGGGATAGAATGTCAGATGTCGCCACTAGGACCCTTCTTGTTTCTCCCTCTTGTCCCAGCATGACTCTTTCCCCTTGTCTTGGAAGTGTTTTCCAAGCTGTGGCTGTGCTAACATCCTTGAGTTGCTAAAAACACCTTCTGTCTGAAGGTGTTCCCCCAGCATCTCACAAAACCAACGATGAAATTTGGATATGCAACAAGAACTGTTAATGTAGAGACACAACCTGTTAAAAAGATGGGAATTGGTACTGATCCTGAAATTGGAGTGCAGTGCTGAGAGGGAGAATGAGAACCTAAAGAAGTGGGATTAGATAGAATATTCCAGGGACAATTTGTTGACCTTTAAAGATCTGATAGCCATCCCATTAGGGTGCCCATGATATATAAGGCCAGATTCTGTTTATTATTATTTATTATCTATGGTTTTTGTTCTCAGCTCTTGGCATGAATCATAAACTGCCCAGTTTCTCACAACTTGAGAGATAATTGTAGCCAAGTTATCAGGATGTAGTGGTTCCATTTAATAACTATGCACCAAAAGCATTTTGGCTGTGCATGTAAAAGCATCAGAATCCATGTGCATTAACAGTCACTTCCAATCTTTGCACTGCTACTTTTAAATTTAATGTATTGGGTTTTAAAAGACAGCAGGTCTGGGGTTTGTGCCAGCTGTGAATTATTACAGCCATTGTGATGTGGTTTTTTTTTCTTCTGTGCTTCTTGCAGAAGCTTAGTCAAAGTTAAAAACATCCAAAAATGCTATTTCAGGGAAAGTTAAAATCAGATCTGTATTTTTTTTTTAATAAGTGAAGAAAATAGTTCAAGGGTACATTTTAGCACTTTTGTTACTAACTTTTCCCTTTGGGGAGCTCAGCCTCTTTCAGTGTAAGCTTCAAAACAGGTACTTTTAAACTTTTTTAAAAAGCAGCTGTTGCTTGTGCATCGGAGCCATGAGTGGTGTGGACTTGGGGAGTGACTGAAGCTGTCCTGGATGTGTGTCAGTGGGAACCGAGAGTGTGCACGCTGTGGTTCAGCCCATCTGCATCTGTGTCAGCAATGTCATGTTCTGGAAGGGCTTTTCTGTGACAGTTTTCTTTGCATGATCCTTGGGACCTTGTAGTGTGCAGTTACCCTCCTGGGGAGCCACGGCTGCAGTTACGGTGGCTGAGCCTCAAAAGAGGTTTGAAGCTGTTCAGACCTCATTAATTTTCTACTCCATGGACCTTGTTCATGTTCCCCTTAATCCCAGTGTATTTATCCACAAACTGGAAGGGCTGATCTAATTCCGGATCCTAACCTTCCTCCAGTACACATGTCGCCATGGAAACCACAATTTTGGAGAGAATTTGGATGCATTTTGTGCCAGCTCAGCTCTGACAGTGTCTGAGACAGAGATCTGAGACAGTTTGTGCCTCACAAAGCAAAGAGAATATCTCAGTGTGACGAGTGCTGGTGATGGTGCACATTTTGCAGTCTATTTCTTCTGCTCCTAGAGTGACCGTAAATCCTAAATCCCGGGACCTGGGGTCCTTTCTTTTCCATGGGAAGCAGTTTGGCAGTAGCAGCTTCCCCTGAAGGAGCTACAGGAGGGAGCAAACGTGTGAGTGCCCCCTGTCTGTGCCAGCGCTCAGGTGCTGGAGCTCTCCGTGCTGGCTGAAGGCAGCTCTGGCTCGGGAAGAGTTCTGTGCCCCCCTGATCACCTGGGAAAGGAGCTGGTTCCAGCGGGAGCTGCCGAGGTGAAATGTCCTGTGTGTCCTTGAGGAGGCAGGAGAAGGCAGCTCACCTCCCCTGGCACAATCCAGCAGTGGTGTCCTGCCCTGGGGGACTGAGTATCTGAGATCTCCAGGGTATACAGGGCTCACACTCCCTGCCAGAGATCCTGATTCCAGAAGTATTTGCTGGGTGTGACATCTGTAGTTTTTCCTCTCTTGTGGGTGGTGATGGAGATCGTGTTTTCCCAACACAGGCCACTTTCTTATGCAAATGTTTCCAAGAGAGCTGTTATCTCCCTGGGAAAGGTGATCTTGGCACGAAAATCAGGTTACCCTGTTCTCAGAGAACACCACCTGAGGTCTCACAGCGTGGCCAGAGCCCATGTCTGATCCCTCTGGGAAAGAGGGGGTTGTTGTCTCCAGCCCTGGAGGGCTGTTGCTGTCCCAGCACAGGCTAATTCTGCAGGAAGTGTGTGCTCCTGACTGCAGGGTTTCACCTTGGCCTTTCATACCTGCTGGCAGTACAGCCTCCTTCTTCCCAGGTACTGCCCACAAATTATTGCTGATCACCCATCATGATCAGGTGAGTGCCACGGATCTGACACCTGCTCTGTGCAGAGCTTTTCCTCTGGATGGGGCCATTCTGAGCTTTTCCAGAGAAAACCCAAGGCGGGCAGAGGGGATTTTTGTTTTCTGTGGAAAAATACAGATATTCTTTGCTGACTTCCACTTCAGCCATTTCAGGGGATTAACAACTTCCCAAAGAATTAGGGCTGTTAGTAAACTGTCATCTCTACTAGGAACACCAGGAGCAGGCACACTGTGGTCACTGAGGGAATAAAAGAAGTGTTCTGGGCTCCAGTTTCCAATACCAAGGCATTTTAAAGATTTCTGCCTCATATTTTCTTCTATGCGTGAAGAAAACAATGTCAGGATTTTAATACAGAATTCCCCAGAGGATTTCAGGCAAGCAGGAGAGTTAAAAAATGGAATGTTTCCTGCTCAGCTGAGGAATTCTGCAATAGCCATCATTCATTCTCAGCTCAGAAAGCAAGAACGTGTTCATGGAATACTGAAAAGAAAGAATAGTTAATTGCTGCTGTAGCTCTTCCATCCCAGTATTAATTACTGTTATTACTATTCCAGGACATTTCTTGAGGTGAATTCTGTGCAGACATTACTGACACGGTTTCCCCTCCAAGCATTTTGCCTTTTTGCTACAGGATTTCCAGGACATCAGTGGTTGCAGGGGAGTTTCCTGGTGGGCACAGTTGCTGAGAGCCACACATCAGCCCTTGTGGAGGTGATCTCTGTTAATGGACAGGAAGGACAGATGACTCAGATGGTTCTTGAGCATCCTCTGGTCACTTTTTCATAAGATAAAGGTGTTTTTGGTTAAGAGGGGTCAGTTATCTTCCATAAAAAGGATTATAGAGGGATGAGTTATTTTGTCTGTAAAGGATTATAGAAGTTACAGAAGAATTTTTTTCCTGTATGACAAAAAGTGGAAATAGAATAGAATGACCCCTTTGGTTAGATTGGTTTGTGAACCTGTTCCTGTGGGTGCAGACAGGGGAAGAGCTGATGGAGAGGGAGGAATATGGAGTATTTCACTGCCAGGGTAGCTCATGTGCACTTGTAAATGGTATATATGATATATATGCACTGCTCTGTGAACAGAACTGCTGTGTGCTAGGCTGGGGGAGCAGGGCACACCTCCCAAAAGGGGCTGCAGAGACAAACCAGGCAGAGCGTGGTCCGACAGAGCTCTGCATAAACCAGAGCTGCTGCTGTCTCTGCAGAAATCACCACTTTGGGAAATTCCATCCTTTGTCCCCTTTTGGATCTTTACGTGGTGGCTCCTGTGCCTGGCATCAGCCCCCAAACTTACCCAAGGCAGGTCAGCAGTTCCTAATGCAGAGTTCCTGACTCCCAAGGACAAGATTAACTCATGACTTCCCCCTCCTCCCTCTTTTAATACTATTTGTAATTTTAACTCTGTAATTCTCCTGGTAGAATTTAACTCGGTTTTCCTTGGGCCCTCCCAAAACGTTACAGCAACACTCACATTTGAATTTTCTTTTGCTGGTTTTTTTTTTCCTTTGGTTTTTTTTCAGCTAAAAAATTTACACATTTGAAGCTGATTGATTTGAGTTTAGATTGATTTTTACCAAAATGTTGCCCACAAACTGCATTGATCAAAAGGCCTGTGCAAGTTTTCTATGAGACAGTAAATGACCAAAGTTATTACTGAGCACAGAATGGAAGAACTGAAGACTGATAATAGACTGTGTCCTCTTAGATGTGCAGGCAAAGCATTACAGAAGTTATTAACCCCCAAAAATAATGATGTGAACATATTTTAACCTAGAAATTGTACTTAGAGTTGCTTTCATTTTCAGCTTTTTTTGCTTCACATTTTTCTTTATGTTCAAAAAAAGTGTTATTTTTCCACAGTAAAAATTACATAGTGGTCAATTCCTGTAATCACCTGCAAAGAAGTTACATTTATTTTTTCAAGAGCTTCAAACTGTATTACCCTCTGCACTGTAATTTTCAGTGCAGTTCTGAGTTACTTGTGGAAGTTTTCCTAGTGCAGTTTTCCTGTTTCAGTGTAGCTTTCATATTTCATTGTCACCCAGAAGCAGGAGAATGATAGCTTTTAGCATAGCATACCTAGCTTAAACTCAGACATTCATTTCTGTCCTTAGTTTCAACATTTAACTTCCATCTGTTCTTCTCCCTTTTTTTCTTTCATTTCCCTGTTTCCGTTTTTCCTCATGCTATGACATAAAAGTGGGTGCACTGAAAAGACTGCCCTTTTTGAGGAACAGACCGAAGGAAAAAGACAAAATGAAGGCCTTCTACCGTCGCTCCATGTGTAAGACTTTATGACAGTTCAGCTTCTTCTCAATGGCTACACTGGCTTCCGTTACTAATTTTTCACTAACCTCTCCCTGGACTGCGCTCTATTTTTCCTCCTCTTTTGCAATGTGCAAGTCCTGCTACGGTACAAGGAGCTGGAGCTTTTTCTTTTTACTTTTTTCCCCCCCCCCCCCCTTTTTTTTTTATTAAACTTTGGCACTGAATACTTTATATCTGTGCAGCTGTGCACGCACACGTAGCCACACGTTCCCGTGCACATGCATATAATCTATTCAGTGCAGTGTGACTGCATATATTTGTATACATAGATGTCTATATACACATGGCCCCATGTGTATATAAATTTACAGTGCACTGTGTTAACGGAAATAGTTTTAAATGACACGTTTCATAAGCCTTTTGTTAAGAAGTCACTGTAATTTTTTTTTTTTTTGTTTAAAGCAAGTGTAGGAGATTGTGCGAGGCTCTCTGGTGGTCTGTCACTCTGCGAGTGTTCATCAGTTCTCGTTGCCAAAACGTTGCATTGATCTCTTTTGTTTCGTTTTATTTTCTAATGAGGGGTGGACAGTTTTCTCGAGTTTGGGGAAGTAAAGGTGAATATCATCAGATGTGGTATTTTTCAGATCCTCTCTCTGTTGCTCTGTACCCCCAGTGTGCCTGCAGTAACCTGCACTGTACAAGGATCCCGTGTCAGCGCTGGCACTCCGTTGTATGAGCACCTGTGCCCGTTTTGTCCCCGCTCATCCCATTTTCTCATGGCAAGCAGCTGTCAGAGCCTCTAACAGCACCTGGCGCATGGCGACCCCCTGACAAACCTGTTTTGAGCACGTCCCTGGGCTGCGGGAGCCCCAGCCCCCTCCCTGCCTCCCGCCGGGCCGGTTGCATGCGGTGCCCGGGCCGTGGTTTGCTCCTGCCGGCTGCGGGCGCTTCAGTGCTTAGAAAACTGTCCGACCTTTGCAATGCAGATTAAGAACCGGAGCGGGTACATTGCCCACGCTGATCATTTGCTTTCATTTGCATCCCAGCCATGAATGACCTGGTGCAGTCCATGGTCCTGGCAGGAGGACAATGGACAGGTAGTTCTGAGCATCTGGAGGGTCCTGATGATATATCCACGGGTAAAAGGAGGAAGGAATTGGGAGCTATGGCCTTCTCTACTACAGCTATCAACTTTGCCACTGTCAACTCCTCCACAGGCTTCAGATCCAAGCAGTTGCTAAATAATAAAGGTATAGGTAGAAGCTTTTTGCACCGTGATGTGACTATGTAAATATTGATTTGCTTATGTTTTAAGTTTTTCAATCGTAATAATTGAGTTGCAGTGCTAAGATAATGAACTGGTTTAATAACTGCAGTTATGAAATGTTTCAAGGTTTTTCCTACAGAATGTTTCCTAAGTAAAAATGGATTGCTTTGAAAAATATTTTAATTTTTACCATTTTACCAATGATAAGTATTTCAATAATCTTTCCATTTTATTTTATTTTACATCTTCCTTTATGTCTCTGTGTGTAGATACTACATCCTTTGAAGATGTAAGTCCACAAGGTATTAGTGATGATTCTAGTACAGGATCAAGAGTTCATGGTAAGATGTGAGCTTTAATTAAATGAATTAAGGATATATGATGTGAATGTTAATGAATTTGTGAGAATACAGTGAATGGCATCATTGCAACGAGCATGCTCTCTCTGATTTTCATATCTCTCAAATGTATTGTATCATTTCTTCAGATTCTCCTTTCTCTCTTAACTACTACATCAGACAGATGTTCTGTATCTCTGGTAGAAAGTATTTGCGAAGTGCATCTGAACAGGATCAAAACATTTTCCCTTTTACTGGGAAAGTGTTTTAACTTCCATTGGGAGTTAATAGTAAATAAAGGAAGTTAGCATTTCAATCCTAAAATATCAAGTCCAAATCTGGCCTGAGTTTTCCATGTTTATTGTTCAGTGAACCCCAAATTTGCCATGTGCTGTAGTTTATAAAATGATTACGTGTTCCTTCAAGCAAAGCTTTGAAGTGAAAAATAGGCTATTAATAGAAGTGAAGTTTTAACTGCACTATAAACATTTACAATGAGTACAAGCAGCAGACATTTTTGAGGCTACTAACAGTGCATTTCCCTTGTATTGGCTTAGGAGTACAGGACTTTATCTGTGCAGATGCTCTTGCTCCTCCTGTCCGTGGCATTCCAGCCCTGTGCAGGGTTCCCTGTCAGATCTGTTGTAAGTGACCTGACCACAGCAGCCCCTGCATGCCCCTGTCTGAGCCCTGCTTCCCCACTGACCACTCAGTTTCAATTCTAAACTACACTCTCTCTCTTTTCCTCTCCTCTGTACCTCGCCATTCCTGTAGTGCCCTTTTCCAAAGTGTCCTCTTGGACCGCCTGGAAATTCCTTCGCTTTCTGATCTGTAAGAAACCACTTTGTTCCCATGGGCATGTTCAGCCTGGGAGGTCGTGCATGATCCTCTGAACATTCTGTGAGCAGAATGTGAAGGTGCCGTGTCCTCTGCTAAAATGTTGTTCATCACGGTGTCTCCTAATTTTCCATTCAGCTTCCAGACCAGCCAGCCTTGATAGTGGCAGGACATCCACTAGCAATAGCAATAACAATGCTTCACTCCATGAAGTCAAAGGTATGCTGGGGGTGAATTCACATCCGTGCTTCATTTCCATTCTTTTCTCTCTAAGATCATCTGTAGAGGTTCAAAAACCCCCACAACCAAAAACCTCCCCCTGCAGAGCACAGCATGTGCTTCCTTGAGCGTTTCACAGCCTTCATTCCCCAGGTTAGGAGCACAGGTATTTTGTGGTTTTAATAAATGTTAAAAGAGTGGTGTTAGTTTTTAAGTTACCGACTATTTTAAACCAAACCTAACCCAGATAACATTGTTACAAAATAAGAATTCCCCCCCAAATTACTTTAAAAGCTTTTTAAGCTGAGAAGTTGCTCCATTTTTTTTTCTCCAAGCATCTTCCTGCACTGCACTGCTGCTGTGAGCTGTGTGCTGTACAACTGCACAAAATGGCACATGTGATTCATGCTAGAAACCTTTATATTTTGGTTTTAATAGATTAATAACATCCCTGGATTTATCAGTGTTCTCTAAATTTTATGTATTAAGAACCCTGATGCATTTTTGTACCTCATGGCTTTTTTAGCTGGAGACTGTTGTACAGACTAGACTAGAGCACTGCCAGCTCAAGACTTCATTTAATATTCATGGCTTGCATCTATTAAATGGTGTCTGTTTGTTTGGAAATTTAGGAATGAATGCTAGCTGAATATTTCTAATTGTTTATTTTAGATCTGTTTGATTACTCCCTTCTGTAAAAGATTCCTGGAGGTCCTCCTTGCCCCAGTGTCTCCACAGGATTAGACATTTCCATTGTAAACAATTTATCTTGGTTCAAACTTAATTTCATTTCTTAGGAGTAACATGAAGTTGGAAATACTTGATTATCTTAAGTATTTTTTAAGCAATTCATAGTTACTGACAAATAAAATGAACTGGTGTTGTGGAATTTACTTTGCATCTAATACCATGTGCTTCCTTCAGGTCCCAGTTGTAACAAACTAGGAGTAACAGCAGGAATTGTTGGAGAAGCAGCATTCCTGAGTAGTTCTTGTTGGAGAAAATACTATCTTTCCACTCAATCCTTTGCATTTCCTTTAACATTTAATTACCCTGTGCCTCTCAGTGATGCTGAACAAGAGTGGAGGCGTCTCTTTAGCCTCTTAGAATATAATATTATGCAGGTGGAGGCCCACATTATAAGTGAAAGGTAGTTTTTATTCAAAAAAAATCATGCCATATTTGAGGAGCTGCAAAAGGTAAGTCAGGGGAGTGCAATTTTATGGAGTAAAAAATGACAACTGGACTTCTTTTTAGTCTTTTAAACAGAATGGATGTTAGCTAAATCTGGTAACATGCCAGATTTCAGTGGGGTTATACAGCTGACAGCTTTTTGGTGTATTTCTAACAGAAATATTTAATGCCTTCTCCCCAAAGCAGGTGCAGTGAACAGCCAGAGCAGGCCCCAGAGCCACAGCAGTGGGGAGTTCAGCCTGCTCCACGAGCACGAGGCCTGGTCCAGCAGCAGCAGCAGCCCCATCCAGTACCTGAAGGGCCACACCAGGTCTAGCCCTGTGCTCCAGCACAGGACGCCCGAGACGCCCGAGAGTCGTGGCAAACAGACCAAAACGGGCTCCCCTGGAAGTGAAGTTGTCACCCTGCAGCAGTTCCTGGAAGAAAGCAACAAGAGTAACTCCAGTGAGGTCAGTGTAGAGAGTATTTAGCTACGCCCATCGGTGGGCTCAGAACTAATGCAAGGCACAGCCAGTGGAATTCCGTAAAGATTTGTTGGAGCTGTCAGTCACACCTGCATGGAGAGGTCACAGGCACTGTCTCCTGATGCACTGTCCGCTTCCACCAGCAGGAAATTTGTGGAATTTTGCATCTTGGCCCTCTGTGGTCCCTGGGTTGGGTAGGAAAGTCGACCTGCGCTGCCAAAGCTGTCCAGTGTCCGGTGTGTGGGACGCCAGGGCTCCGAGGGGGTTCACTCTTCTTCTTCCAGTGCAGCCACAGCTGTTGTCACATCTGTCCTGCATCAACAGGAAGGAAGATGTTTGACTTCATTCCCTGAGGGGACTCTTGTCTGCTTCAGTTTCATCTTCTTGACAGTACTGGGAACCTAAAAGTGACCTTGGAGCTTAATGAAATCCAAGAGGAGTAAGATGAAGGGAATGTTTCTGTACATCAGTGACAGTTTCTTAGAAGCCCCAGATCACCTCGTCTCTGCTGGTATTCCAGGTTCTGCATCCCTAGTTCTTGAGTAGATCTGCCCAAACTCCAAAAGTGCTGTAGGATAAAGCCAGCCAGTCACTGTGACCGGGGCCTCTCAGGAGTGAGGAACGGGGCTTGTCTGGGGCAGTGACACACATCTGGAGAAGATTCTGCATTTTTTGCTTAGATAGTTAAAATGGTTCTTGCCCATGGTCTCCCTGACAGGGATTTTGGGGGTTTAAGCACTAGACAATTCTCTTCTGGCAATAAAAAATAAAAAACCTCACCTAAGTCATCAAGCCAGGTCCACTGCTGTTCACAAATCCCAGAATTCCTTTCATAGCCTCACAGAGCCGTTCTGGGTGGAAGGATGTTCAAGGGGTTTTTTTCCAGTCTTCTGCCAGAGCATTTCCTTAATGCCTTTAGCTTAATTCTTCCCCAGTTGTCTCTGGTACCATTTTGAAAACTGCTGCGGTCTTTCTTCACTGAGTCTGAATATTATTCACCTAAACTCTTTTTTTTGTAAACTGTACAGAAAACTCCTATGTATCATAAATTTTAATATTGCTTATAGAGCTGAGAAATTAAAAAAAAACCCCAACAGATCTTTGTTAGAATTGTTCTTCATTTATGTCTACAAAAATTGCTTAAAAAAAGGTAAAAATTGCAATTTATAAACTTAAGTTTTCTGTTTTTACAGATGAAATCTGCAAGTGAAGAGAACCTTTTAGATGAAGTGATGAGAAGCTTGTCTGAGTCTGCGGAGCTGGCAGGGAGGGAGAAGCTCCGAAAGCAGCCGGCAGCTGGCTGTGGGATCGTGAGATCCCTGAGTGTCAGAAACACAGTTGATTTCTCAGACGGACGATCCCTTAAAGCAGAGCAGCTGGCAAGGCCCAGCCTCCGGAAGACTGAAGATCTCTACTTCAGTAGCTCTCCGATCAAATTCACCCCCGGCGCCCAGGGGAAGGCCAGGTCCGTGAAAGAAAAGATCCAAGCAACCGTGACCCAGCGACAATCCAGGGACTGCAACCCCTACGCCACCTTACCTCGTGCCAGCAGCGTGATTTCCACGGCAGAAGGAACCACCCGAAGGACAAGCATCCATGATTTTTTGTCTAAGGACAGTAGGCCGCCCGTGTCCGTGGATGCAGCCCCGGCTGACAGGAGTGCTCCGCCCACCTCCAGTGAGTACTCGGCACTGCGGGTGTCCTCTCCTTGTGTTCACTGTGTGCCTGGCAGGGGGGAGCGCGGCCCGCAGGGCGAGGCAGCTCCCTCGCTCGCACCACGTAATTTGGGAGGTAACTCTGAGCTTCCCAAGCCTTCCAGGATGGAAAGGCCAGGTTGTCGTGAGAGGACTTTGCCGAGCGCGGGTGTGTTCTGGGATAAAGCCAGCGGATCTGGGAATGGCAGCGCAGGGTCCTTCACTGCGCCCCAGCCGTTTTTATCCCTCAACACCGAGTTAGTCAGCAATATCAGTGGATTGCCCCCAAGATCCACCTCCAGAGCAGCTGATCAGGCAAAGGTGTCGGCGTTCAGGTCAGTGCCGAGGAGCCAGGAACAGCCTTGTGCTGCTCAGAAGGCTCCGGGTGACCCGCGGGCAGCTCTGACCAGGGACCCTGTCCCTGCCTCCGGCCCCGGCGCTGGCGAGGCCCAGACCCCGCTGCTGGTCTCGGAAGATAACCAGACCCTGTGGTATGAGTATGGCTGTGTATGAAAGAAAGTCGTGTTATTAAATTTATATAAGCCTAACATGCCATAGAGGTGTTCTCCGTGTCCACTGGATGACAGAGAAAACTTCCCTGCAATGAAGGAATCATTCCTGGTTGATCCGCGGGTGGTTGTTCCCTGCGGACGGCGGCTGTGGACTGTGGCATGTTTGAATGTGGAATTGTAACCCCACCAAAGTCTGCATGAAACATTTAATTGCACTGTGTATATTTTGCATGCCTTTATAATACAAGCTATATTTTAATTTGTCACGCATTGCAAATATTTTGGTGTTTTCCTGTTGGTTACTGCTGCATGTTAAACCAAGCGCATGCCCGGAACAGCGCAGGGAATGGCATTCCTGGGATAGGGACAACACTGGCAGTGGTGCTCCAGCTCTCACGGCTATCAGCAGCACATTGAGTATCTACTTTCAGGGAAAAAACCCTTTTTTTCCCCTTCTTTCAAATATGAGGTACTAATGGAAAGAAGCATTTGGAGAGATCTCAGTGTCTTCTTACCCTTTTCATTTATGCCGTGTTGTGGCATAAATGCACAAGGAACAAGTGCCCAATAATCCAAATAATTCAGTGCCTCTGGTTTGCACAGTAAATACTAATTACTGTCCATACTGAGCAATAAACACACAGGCCATTCATAATCCTAAACAGAAATTATAATTCTTACAAAGAGGTGATAGATAGTCACATGATATGCAGCATTTGTCATGAAAAAATTACCTTTTCCACCTTTTTCCTTTGGTCTGCTTTGTCTTTTCACCTTGTGGGTACAGCTGTGGTGAAGTGCTTGGTTTTATCAGGTAACAGGCTCCTTGTGATGTTTAGGAATAAAAACCTGTCTTGAGTATGGTGGAAATTAATTTTTTCTTCTCAATGGAAGTTATATCTCAACTGATATAATAGAAAACAAATGGTGTAACAAAATAACAGAAAAAAAAGTTAAATTAATACAGTTAAATAAAAGAAAAATAATAAAGTTGGTTGCAAGGTTATGGGAGGATATGAATACTTCAGCAAATAACTCCTTAAATTCCAGTTGAGCTGCTAAAGAGAAATGTTGAACAGTAATTACTTCATGTGCCACCGTTTCTGCAAGTGCTTGAAACTTCACAATGGTAAATTTAAACAGAGTTTAGAATTGTATCAGATTTGAGCTATTATTACATAAGGCTTTAGACATGAGCACTTCTTTGCAAGAGAACATTGGTTATGCCAGTTGTTGGAGCTAAAATACATTATAAAAACTTTGAATGACAGTATAGCTAGAGGAAAAATATTTAAAATTGAAAATAAATATTGAAAACAACAAACATCACATTCTGATTTTTTACAATTGAATTTATTCTGCCAGCAGTTTTGTGGCAGTCACAGAACTACTGTGTGGGCTGAACTTTTAATTCCTTAGTGCTTAATTAGGGAGGGGCAGTGAATCCATAGCTCCCCAAGGAAGAGCAGCAGTTATCCCATGTGGGAGTCTGGAAGGGCTCTGTTTTACCTGGGAGAGGAAGCCCTGCATTTCAGGAACAAGGGGAGGATATTGAGTGTCTGTGGAGAGTAGAATGGCTGTTCCAGGCTGTGACACAGGCCTTCCCCAGGTCTGCACCCCTCGTTGTTACTGGGCTGATAGATCTCTCACTTCTCCCAGCGCTGGGCACAGCAAGCGGTCAGTTACGGCTGTGTTCCCTCTGGAACTGTCTCAGCAGCAGAAGAATGAGAAATCTGATATGTACAGTCTTAACTTCACACACATTTACTCTCACAGAGCAAGAGCAGTGTTCTGGTCTTGGGTCATGCCACTGGATTTCGCTCCAGTTCGTCTGGAGCTGTGCTGGGATGAGGTGGGAGGTGAAGAGCGCCGGTATCCCAAACAGTGTGTGCTCAATGCGTTCCTCAAGTTATTTAAGGAATTACAATCCTAGCTCTGAGAGCACTTAGTACAAACTCACCCTGTGCTGCCAGGGTCTGGCTTTTCTTACCTTTCTGCAGAGACTCTGGTCAGAACAAGGTGTGTAGCTGCTTTAGATCAACTCTGGTTGCAGAAGTCGGAGCAGCTCTCGGGTGTGCTGTTACCTCCTCGACTTGCTTAGGTCCTTAGACATCACACCTACAAAAACTTCCAGTATTGTCCCCAGCTTCCCTCTTAAACCCCAAGGGCTTCGGAATAACCAAGCATGAGTGTCCTGGAGCACCAGTGTCTCCAGTCTGCTGGAGTTGGAGACTAACCTTGTCTAGCTCAAGCCACTCTGCATTGGTTTATAAATTTGCACTGAATTGCATTTCAGTTCTGAGGAGAATAACTTGTTTCGCTCTGCTGAGTTCAGCAGAAGTGTTCTGCAAGAGAGTGTTTAATGGCTCTGAATAATGACTTAGCAACATGTGTTTGTTACATATGACAGAAAGAAAATGTTATCATGGTCGGGGGGATCATTTTTTTTCTCCACTTTTTGGTCTTTAACAAGAAGTTTGTGGATGTCTATCTATGTTCAAATAGTGGAAGGTTCCATGGAATTCTTTTTATTCCCAATCCCTGCTGCTCCTCAGCTGTGTGCATGGCAGGCTGTGAAACACATGGAGCCCTTGCTCATTCCTTGGTCCCTGCTGCCTTGGACAGTGCTAAGTTAGGACTTTGCATGGTACTGATAAACACTAAATACGTGGCTCCTGCCCAGAAAGGTTTGGTTGTTCAGGCTCAGCAGTTTGCTCACAGTTGAGGTTTGCCTGGCTCAGGGTTTGCCTGGCTCAGGGTTTGCTTGATGCTTTGCTTTCAGTGACTGGTGAATTCAGATGCTGCATTTTGCATGTTCAAGCTGTTGCATGCAAAGACACTTTTGTGGTTTGTGGGACTGAATGTGAACGTTTGTCACTGTGCAGCAGGTCAAAGTACAAAGAAGGAAGTTCTCTGCTAGGGTCAGTCAGCTGTGATTGCACCTCATTATTACCTTTTCTTTCCATACATGCAGAAATGTAGGGTTGCTGACATGTATCTGACTGTGGCTTTAGGAATAACACCTGGCTGTTCTAAATGCTGAGATGAATGTCAGTGAGTGTAGCTGAGCAGGCACTTGCAGTGAGTTTCTTCTGTCCCTCTCCTCTGTCCTTTCCTCTGAAAAACAACCAGAAAGTGTTTATATATATATCCTTTTGCTCTCCTAGTGCGTAGAATGTGTTTTAATGCATGAAGGGTTTTTTTCATGTCCTGATAAACACAATGAATAACCTGAAATGCTTTTCTCTGCAGATGTGGAAGCTATCCCAGAAAGCAGAAATTCAAAAAGCAGGTCTAGGGAGCAACAAAGCTCCTAATTCTATTACCCACTACCTGAGCTGTGGGCCAAGTGGTGAGTTTCCTGCCCAACCTGTAAATGAGATGAATTTCATTTACAACAAACTAACAGCATTCCATCTCAGCCCCAGAGCACATTGCATTAACCAGATGTAAATCCTGCTTGCTTACCTGGCTTCTCTCGCGCTCCCTCGTTAGGCCGGGGCCGGTGGCTCGCCAGAGCTTCTTCCAGAGGCAGGGAACCTCGTCCCGCTCAGCCTTTTGCCTGTAAAAATGACACTGATTTTTATTTTTCCAATCTTCTGAAGAAGAAAGTTCAGAGAAATCCCATTAAGAAATAATACTGAAGTCAGTTTTTAGACAGGGACAGGTAAATCTGAAAGAACTGTTGAACGAAACTCTAGACTATTCAGTACCCCACAGAATCTGCCTTTTTATAAAGCTTGTTTTTGGTGTTCTGTCCTCCTCTCGACTTCCCTGAGCCCCTTTGGTGCATGCTGTTAGTGCTGTTAGTGACTGAACTCTGTGTGTTGTGCCTCTACACCTGAAGCTTTTTCTTACATTCTTTTCTCTTTCTGCCTTTCGACTGAACACAGAGAGAAAAGTGTCCTTCAGTATCTCAGTGTGAAGCCTTTATATCTGAAGTAACAAGACAGCGACTGTAGGAATCATTAATAAAAATTAAGGGAATTTTGTACATTCTTCGTGACTAGAGCAGGCAAGAAATAAAAACCTACCTACCTTCCTTCCTTCCTTGAATCAAGGAGCTCTACTGGAGTCTACTGCCGAAAATGTGTAGATGGTCTTAGGAATTATTGCACATTGCACTGTTAAGATCTACTGAATAAAGGACAGTTCTCATCTCCCTAAGGACCAAGGATTTTAAGGTCTCAAGAATTACTCCAGGGAAAAAAACAAAACAAAACTTCTTTCATCTTCTGTTTTTGAAATTAGCCACTGATTTGCTTAAGCTTCTGCTAATAATTAGCCAAAAACCCCCATAACTAGCAGTTTCTATTTACGTCTGTAAATCTGAAGGAAATGCTGTAGAATTTTGTTGAAATGGACTGTATATACAGATACAAAAACCTCACAGCTACTGGCACTTCACTGCCTTATTTGGTTAGCATAATCTGCATGAAATTGCTCTTAAGAAAGTTTATGCTGATTTTTGTTGCATACTGCAAGAGAAAAATTTGTTTACATCCATGGAAAAGCTCGGTAATTAACAGAAGTGGGAGTCATGGGATAATGGTATTATAGAGACATTGTTTGTCCTTTGTGTTTTTCACATTCCCGAGTTACTCTGCATATGTATGTTCAGATGTTTCTGACAGGAAATTGTCGGGTATGGTTTTTCTATAACTTTTATTTTAATATAAGGCTGTTTTCCACAAATGCCATTTCCAGGATAAGACTGTCTTACGATGCTTGTGTATTAACTAATTTTTTTTTTTTTTACTGTTTGTCTTTTGACATGAGCTGATTGTGGCTTAGGAGGTTTCTTGATGGCAAAAAGAAATGTAAATAATATCATATGCATTTTACAATCAGTTCCCTTCAAGGTTATCTTTTACTAGATACATTTTGTTCATTATTGATTTATATTAAAGTCAACAAATGTTATTGGTACATTTGGTGATTGCATATATTTGTCTGGAAAGATTTGCAGCGAGCTCAGAGGAAGCGGACAGGAGCTGAGACCCAAAACGAGTTGTTCTATTTTATTAAAGCCAGTAAGCACATTCCTGTTCCTCATGTAAAGGGTTGAGTTCCCTGTGTCACCTCCAAGTGTCCAACAGGCACGTGCATTATGTCACCTGCAGCTTCTTCAGTGAAGGTGAGCCCCCCTGCTGAAGGCAGTTCAACAGATTCAAAAGCATGAAATCTTGTCCAAAAGGGCAAAAAAGAGGCATGCTCAATAAGCTTTAGAAGGGGAAATTTTCTGTTTGTTTTCTTTAAAATGAATTCCTTCTGGATAATTTTTAATGAGAAAATGGACTAAAAGATCTATCCTAAGGGCATAGCGGGTATGACAGACAATTCAAAGGCCATAAAGATGAGGAAAATCTCTCTTAGCTCTAAACGGTGGCGTGTTCAGGCTGGTGTCAGGGCCTGTGCCTGGGTTCTGCTCACTCTCTGCTGACAGAGGACTGATGCAGCCCCAACCCCCCACCCAGAGCCGTTTGTCCCGTTACTGTCACAGAAAAGTGCGTGGCTTGAACCAAGAGATGGAACTGCGGTGCCAAACGCTGCCCGTGCTGCCAGGATGCCAGCGGGTGCCTGTGTCTGGGGACACTCTCACTGCCACTGTCCTGGCTCTGGCACACACCCCCGTGTGTGGAGCGCTGCTGGCCACGTGTGACTGCCCTCGCCACACCTCAGTTGTCATTTCCGTCACACAGGGATCCCCTCCCGTTCCACTGAGCAGCTCAGCTCTGCTCAACTTGCCCGCTTTGCTTTGCAGAGAAGTTCCATGGCATCTGAGCAGTCAGGCGGCTCTCTGTGCTCTGCTGATTCCCCTCTTCTTCCTTCCTTAATCTTCCCAGTCCGTGCCCTTAAAGTAAAATAAAAAAGCAAATTTAACTTGGGAGCAGCTGCACAGTTCCTGATACTCCCAATCCCAGGGAAGCACACGGCAGCTGTGGGACTGTGTACACAGGAGCACACACACCCCCTTTGTACCCCAGGAATCCCAAACCCCTCACTGCCAGTTCCAGGTTACAAAGGAGGTTCTCATGCCATACAATGTGTATGTTTTATTTACTTTTCTGATAGTCTCTGAGGATTTAGTAACATTCCCAACACGTATGATTATTATTATTTCTAAACTTTGTCCAGGACATGATGCAGCCTAACAAAGGAGCTCATGTGTGATTTTTAGGGGTAGCTGATGATGTATATGTAAATAATGCTTTGATATTAATAAAACTGCCTTAAAGGAATGTACCTAGGTGTGAAACAGAACTTAAAAAGCTCTTATTTAAAACTGTAATTTCCTTTACATATTGATTTTTTTAATGTTTGCCATTGTATACATTTATTAATGATGTTATTAAAATGCCAAACCAAATAATTTTTATTCTTATTTTGTGTGTGTATATTTATACACACTTTTTCTGGAAACTGATGTTATTGGAAGGGTATTGGTGTCGTGGTGATGTGTGCAGTGAGTATTTCTTCTGGAAGGAAACTGATAAAACTGTAGCAGACTTTTTCTGGACCATGTGTAGTTTGTTCTGTGTGATTTGTGTAGAGCTGGTAGCTTTTAACTGTACACTATTTTGATACTATTATTTAAAAAAAAAAGACACAGATTTCATAAGTAAATTCAAAAAGAAATCATTCTAGATTTGCCAAATGCAGTATTTGAAGCCTGGTAGTTATTTTTGCTGAGACAAGTCTCAGGATGCTTTCTGAGGATGAAGGTAGTCACACTTTAGGCAGTGCAGATTCCAGGATTGTGCACATCCTTCAAACAATCTGTCACGTTTAAAACATTCTGGATTTAAAAACCTTGGCAAGTCAAATCTGATATTCTTTTTTTTTAAGTGATAACGGATTTTGGGGTACCACAAAGAAAAAACCTGAAGGGGGAGGGAGAGTGAGCGGCAGAGAGAGAGAGCAAGATAAATTTTACTTTTAAAGACACATCCTAATGTATCTTAACACAGAGCTAAATTAGTGGTGCATTTGTCAACCCAGAGCTCATTCATCAAGCCAGTATTCCTAAATACCTGATGTTCCCTTCAGTCTATAAAATCACATGTATCCGGACATCTCTCTAGTGCCTCTTCCTACAGCTTCAGCATTTTTGGTCACTTCTTTCCCACTGGCTGCGACTCCTGGGATAGATGGGGTTGGTTTGTGTGTGTCGGAGGTGGAGAACCTAAACTGCTGGATGGTGAAGTGTTCTGTCACTAAGGGCTCTGAGAACAGGTGCCAGATCCTTCCAAAATGATGGAAACTGGTCAGGCTGGGGGTGAAGGAACTCGCCTTGCCCTAGATGATGTTTTTTCATGCTCAATTAATAGTAATTGTTCATTCACCCAAGATCACAAATCCTTTTATGTGTTTTTCATTCATGCTTCTGTAGTTTCGGTTTGAGTTCATCCCAGCCTGCCCTGATGCTCTTGCCCTGGAGGCATCGTTTGTGCGTGACATTTTCCTTAGGCTGCATCCAAAAGCCTTTACCCCCATCACCTTCAGGTTCCATCCCTCACTTGCTGCTCCCCTGGCTCTGGGTTTTGGGGGGTGCTTGTTGCCATGGGATGTTTACTGGACTTGATGGAGTTTCTGCTGCTTCTGTCTTCAGCACACTGTAGTTGAAAAATGACAATCAAATGCATTTTCTGTAGTGTAGGTGAGTTGTTTTTTAGGTAAAAAGAATAAAAGCAATGTGTAGCAGGGCATAACTGGGTGCAGGGACACAGTGGGGGCAGCTCTGTCCCAGAGGTACTGACAGGTGTTCTACAGTTTTGAATTTGTTCTTTCCTAGTGATGTCAAGTTTAAACCTTCAAGGCCAGTCCCACACCTGGGAAATTCCAGTTTTATCCATTTATTGATAAATACTATAACAGTATTTAAATAATGCCTTTTCTACTTCCTAGCTACTTAGTGGTAGACTGCAAAATGTCTTTTTAAAAACATTGTTACACTTCTAATAACTAAAAGGCAGTATTTTTTCTCACCAGATTATATGATACAAACTTACATACTTGAAACAAATGAAAAAGGAGTAAGCCATTTTTTTTCAAGTTTTGTTCGTAAGGAGATTTTCCACCAGTTTTGCTCTACAAAATCTATGAGTAGTAGTAGTAGAAAAGTGAACTTCCTCTACTTAATGTCTTCATCAAAGTGTACGATGATGGGGTCGTGGCCTGTTGATCTCACAAACTTCAGGAAGTCGTCGGGGCTTAAGCCCATGGTTGCAGAATTTGTCATTGGATGAAAATACACCTTTTCGTGGCCCCCTTCGAGCAAGGCAGCGTCCAGCACCAGCCTCACGTCGCCCTGGTCACAGAAGAGGGCGAGCGGCGTGGCACAGCCCTGGCCCACTTTGAGCTTTTCCAGCATGGCATTTTCATCAGCAAATCTTAGGTTTCCACTTCCAACGCCCAGTTTTTTACCAAGTTCGTTTAAATTGACCTGCCTGTTGTGCAGGACGGTCACCAGCCAGAACGCTTTCTTCTTTTTGTCTTTAAGAAACAGGTTTTTACTGTGACCTCCTTTCATGTGTTGGACGTGGGGCATCATTTCTTCAACAGTGAACACCTGGAAAATAACACCGGTGTGGTGTCAGACTCTATATCCCATTAGACTCCCAGCTGTGTACTGGCAGGTACCTTTTGTTAAATATTTAGAAAATACTGAATGTTCCACTCGGCCTAAAAGCTGTACCCTTTTATGAAGGAATTTTAACAGAACACAAATAAATTGTGACGAACTGCTCCAGCCCACTTTCAGAATCATTTCTGTCTCCGCGTACAGCAATGTCTCGCTTTAAAGGCAGCGCTGGGAGCGCTCCCGTTTGCGACTCCACACACCGGAACGACGTGGCTTGTAACTGGGAGCGAGTAAAAGTTTGGAAAGCATCCTGGATGCTGCCGACTTCAGGGAAAAGAAGTGGGTGGGCCACTCCTCAGACTACCGGGGAAAAGGGGTTGGATCTGGAGGCAGAGACAGAGTCAAAGCGACCAAAAAATACCCGCAAACATTCTGCCAGGCCCTGCGAGAACTTCCCCGTTGATATTTCCGCTAAAACCCCAGGCGCAGGGCCTGATCCCGCTGCGCCCCGCTGACAGGCAGGGGTTTATTCCCGGATTTCCAGGGGGCCGGGGGCGCGGCTGCCGTACCTGGGGGTGCTCGACGGTGACGGTGGCGATGCCCAGCTCCCGCAGCCGCCGCTGCAGCGCCTCCCGCAGCTCCGCCGCCATCGCGCCCCGCGGCGCTCCGCCCCCGCCGCCGGCCGGGCCCGCCCTCGGGCAGCGCCCCGGAACGGCTGAATGCCTTCAATTTCCACTCGTTTCGCTACGGAACAGCCCCCCGCGGCCCGGACGTGGGTGTAATCTGTCTCCATCCCACCTCAGCCTCCCCTCCCGCACAGTTCAATACATTTCGTGTTCCTTAAAGCCATTGCCTTCTCAAATAGTGACACTACACATTGCTTCGACACGCATGCAGTGTGAGCGATATTTGGTTCAAATGTTGTTTCAAACATGTTGTTTTAAATTAACCTATTACATTTTTTGTTCGTGTCCTCGCTGTGATTTCAGGTTCTGGCTTGCTCCTTACGTACAGTTTTGCTGGAAACGCTGCTAGATAAGAAAGTTGGGAAAAATTCAAAACTTAAAATCAAAATACATGATACACCCTAAAACCAAAAACTGCATAATTTGTATTTTTTTAAAGGCAACCAATAATAGTCAGGAATTGCAACTAAGGGACAAAGCCAAGCATGAACGGCCACATAGCTGGAAAATATTTCTACAACCCAAACCATAGCCCTGACCTATGACATCAATAATTATTTGTTTTCAGTTTGCCCTTCAGAAAAACGGGCAATCTGTAATAAAGCTTTAAATTAAACCAGTATGACTCCGTGGTTAAGAGACATGTGGATAAAATATGATCCCACGCTAATTCCCAGAGCCTTGCAGCAGCGCACGGGAAAATCTCCAGGCAGCATCCAATGGAAGATCAACTCAAAAAGCAGATTTGCAGTAAACTGATGACTGTTTCTCACGCTAAATTTATCTTTCCAATAAAACGTTTCTCAGGTCAATCCCGGGCAGTCCCAGGATGTGTTGCCCTCGCAGTGTCCCTGTGCCAGCCCTTCCTTCCCAACGTGTCTCCCTGTGCAGGAACAGAACTGCTTTTCATGCGCTTTGCTCAGCTTTTGGTATTTAAGGTTGGTTTTTTTTTTACTGTGATCTATTTTTGAGATGATTTTTCCCATTTTACCCGTGGAGAAACACTCAAGGGCCCTGTGCATTTCAAGGTGTCAGTACCCAGCCTTTGAAATTCAGAACACGTTTTTTTTCCAACACTCAGCATCAAAAATGAGCAAATACTTGTAGGAAAGATACTGAGGGCAACAAAACACGCAGTTACGGCTCTTGTCAGCGTGTGGAAAACCACGCGTGTGAACTACCACAGGTCCCACACGATGGGCAAAGAGCATGAAATACACAGCTCAAATATATGTAAAGGAAATTACGGTCATTACTCGTCACACACAATTTGCAGTGTCCGGGCAGGGATGGCCACAGCAGCAGCACCGTCCCAGGCAGACCCTTGGGATTATCTCCGGGTTTTACAACCGGCATTCACCAGGTAACACTAAGGATTTTTCATTTTTTATAGAGCTTCCTCTTAGATTTTTGTTTTCCCTGCTCCATTAAGTGGCGCTATTTTAGAGACGCCAGATTAGAGAGGACTTAAAAATCAGCCACGTTAAAGCTTTAGGTTGGAGGTGGGCGGGAGGGCTTTGCAAAGAAAAAGCTGCTATCTCCTGGCAGGCTGGAGTAAAATAAATTTAAGTGTATAGCTAGATGGATAGATAAACAGATATTTTTAAAAAATAGGTTCAATACCCCAGAATGGGGATAAACTCAGAAAATCCGTCCCGTGACAGGCTCCGTGTCCCCCCTCTCCTGAGGGGATTTCCCGCCTCCCCTGAGGGGCTCCGTGTCCCCCCTCCCCTGAGGAGATTTCCCGCCTCCCGTGAGGGGCTCCGTGTCCCCCCTCCCCTGAGGAGATTTCCCCCCTCCCGTGAGGGGCTCCGTGTCCCCCCCTCTCCTGAGGGCATTTCCCGCCTCTCCTGAGGCGCGGCCCCGCCCCCGCCCGGGCAGCCCGAGGGTCGCAGCTGCGCCTGCGCGGTGCCCTCGCTCCCCCTCGCGGCGCGTGCGCAGAGAGCGGCGCGCCCGGCGTGAGGCGCGGAGGGGACAGGGGGATTTTTCCCTTCCCTCCTTCCTTTCCTTCACTCCTTTCCTCCCTCATTCCCTCCATCGTTCCTCGGGCTGTCAAGGCCGGGACCCGGGGGCCCGGAGAAGGGCGCTGCCCCCGCGGGGAGGGCGGGCTGCAGCTGACAGGTATTAATTAGCCGGAACGATGGGCAGGAGAGCAGCGGGAGCCGGAGTTGCTTGCCCTCCCCGGGAGCCGGGAAGGGTTTTCCGCAGGCAGAGCCTGGCGTGGGTTTCGCCGCTGTGAGCTGTTCCATTGTCTCCTTGACCTTGTGGTGTTTGTGTGTGTGCGTGCAGCGGCTTGTGGCAGCTCCGCGGCTCCCTCGGTTTTACCGATTCAGTCCCTTTAAGGTTCTCTTTAGGGTTAAAACCCCACCAAAGTAGCTGGGTTTGGTTGGTTAGTTTGTCATGTGCTCACTTCCTGCAGGTATCCGGGTGCAAGGGAGGTTTTAAAGGGCCCGCAGCCATTCTGAGAGGAACCCAGAGCATTCCGTGCCTTTGGAGCTGCTGGGAAGGTGACACAAGGACACCTGGGACAGGGGACATGGAAGGTACAGAGAGTCCATCTCTGAGCAGGACAGAGTCACAGAATCACTGAATGGTTTGGGTTGGAAGGGACCTTATAGACACCTTCCACTTTCCCAGGTTGCTCCAAGCCCTGTCCAACCCGGCCTTGGACACTCCAGGGGTGGGGCAGGCACGGCTTCTCTGGGCAAGCTGTGCCGGTGCAGAATAGGCACCTCTGAGCAAAAGGAGAAGCTCAGAGAGGAGACTGTTGTACAGGATAATTGGCAAAATGACTCAAACCGAGGTTAAGATGGTTAAAACAAGATGTGGGATGATCTGACAGAAGCTTAGTTGCTGAGCCAGGGCTCAGCCTCACAGGATGTCTCTGGCCACATGACAGCGCTGGTGTCACTGCCATGCTGTGGTCTTTCAGTGGTGCTTTTGTCTTGAAATGCTCAAGTAAAGGGCATTTTGTAGGTGTGTTTTGCTGCTTAGAGAGGTAGGTAATTACTTGGGTAATTCTGTCAGTATAGCATGAGGAGTGCAAATGTGGGGGGTTTTTTTATGAGATGTCAAAGAACCTCGAATGGGGGAATTAGTAGTTTATACCAAAGACCAGTGGAGAAAGAGGAAAGATCTGTAAGCTCTTAGTAGATCTTTTTGTTTGCAGCAGGATAGTGGAGAAAGGTGAAATGCAGAAGGAAATGGAAAAACTGGACCAGCTCCTAAATAGTTTAATTTTTTCAGTGTTAAAAAGCCTCTGGAAACATAACATTTGTGCCTTGTGTTCCTGTCCATTGTCCATTTTATCCTGAGAAAGAGGATCTTTGAGCCTCGAGGCTGATCTCAATGTGTGCTTTGTGTTTTCAGTGAGGAAATGAACCGAGGGTTGCTGCTGAGGTTTGAAAATCTGGTGCAGCTCCGTGGTGCCTGCCGGCAGCTGCGTGCCCTGTCCTCCAGGAAGGTTTGTGGAGCACCATGGAAGCCTGTGCAGTTGTCTGTGCATCCCATGGGATCCCTCCTTCTGCAGCCACAGCTCTGGCAAAAAGACAGATCAGTCAGTGCTGCCTTATCACAGTGCAGACATCTATCCACAAAGGAGGTAATTAAGGACATCCAGTAATCCCTGGGTTTGTGTGGAAAGTACAAGAGCTCAGTTTGAGCATTTTAATTTAAAAAAAAAAGCACTTTATTCATGAATATAGAGAAGTTGTTATAAATCTATAAGACAAAAAGTACTTAATGTATAATTTTTTTGCCATTCCCTCCCAAATACTGACTTAGACCAGTAGCATCATGAATTGTTGCTGACACTGGAGGAAATTATTACAAACAAAAATGGAAATGGTTTTATTGATTTTTGTCCTCGTTCTGAAAAATTAAAAATGCAAAAAGATTGCAAAAAAATGCGAAAAGGGTAGTGTGCTATACATTTAAAATGTTCATTATGATGTGTCAAGTCATTAATTTATTACAATTGGTATTGTAGTAAAAAAGATGTGTTTACCTCACATGGCTCAAGAGCATTGTCTTTTCAATATTGTTTTTGTTATTTCTTAGTTTATGTGTTCCTATCTATGTGTCTATTTGCATGCAGGAGACAAAAAAGAAGAAAAAGAAGATTCCCCTGACAAGAGGTGAAGTGGAGATAAGGCAGAAGATGACTGTGGAGGAACTGGCACAAGCTATGGGCAAAGACATAGGTGAGAGCCTGCTCTGGGGTCTGAAACAGCAGAATCTGTCACACCCCTTCCACCAGTGGGAAAGGCAGAGATGTCTTCAGTGGCCTTAGTCAGTGGTTGTTGATCCATCCTGTGGGAAGGGAGGTTGTACCCATCCCAAAGGAAGTGTTGGGAGACACGGTGCAGACTAAAGAGAAAAGAAGTTGGGCCATCCAAGTTACCAGGCCAGGCATTTAAGTGTGAAGAAGCCAGGTCTGTCTGCCACCCCCAGCAGAAAGGCCTCAGGTCCGTGCAGGCTGCTCCTGGTGGCTGTGCTTCCCAGGGGCTAAATTATTCCAGAAGGAAAACATCGCTCCCTGGTTTGTAAGAGCTGGGCCCCTGTGAGTTAAGAACTCGTGGCTAAAGAGCTTTCAGCCCAAAATCCAGAGCAGGAGTAGGAATTTGGGATTCAGGAGCAATTTGTGTTTCATTAGAACAGTCATTTGATTAACTGGGAGTGGGCAAGACTTGTCTGGAATTGCTCCCTGTAACAATTTTTGACTACTGTAACGTGTTCTGTGTTTCTACAACCAAAGAGAGCAGCATATGATCAGATTTATCAAATTTCCTTCTTCCTCGAATCAGTCCTTTGCTGTTTGCTTTAGATGAGTTTCAGTTGTTTTCTTTTTTGGAGTTAGTGGAAAAGTAAGCTATGAATATCTGAGTGAAAAATAAGATTGTAGCAGCTAACAGAGTAGTAATTTTCAGTAAACCTGCAAAAAGTTCTTCTCTGCAAGTATGTAGATTAATGGCAACTTTTAGACAAATCTAACTAAAGGAAAACTCCTTTTTGAATAATACTTATTAGCACAAAGAAAATAATGAAGAAGTCTGATGAAGTGGGTTGGGGTTTTTTTATCCCATATGTTTTTGTGGATGTAGTTGTTAAATGTGTTTCTGTTTTCTACAGATCATATTTATGAAGCACTGCTGTACACAGACATTAACCTTGATTCAGTAGAACCAGATTCCACCTTACATGAAGACCACATCAAGATGATTATTCAAAAATCAGGAATGAAGTATAAATCAGCAAAACTGAAGGAGGAAAAGGAAAGAAAAAACACAGATGCTGTGAAGAGGCAAGTTGTGAGCTGTTCTTTTTGGCTCTTTTAGTTCTATTTCTTTCTGCAGGTGTTTGGGGAGGAGGCAGCCTCAACTACGCAGCACCAAGTGCTGGTAGATGGCCCTTCTTAGCCGTGGTGGGCATGGCTCAGTGAATTTTTTTTGGCACTTACACCCCCCATTTTTGCTGTAATTACAGACCTCCTGCAGACCCAGCAGTACTGACCCCACGGCCCCCAGTTGTCACCATCCTGGGACACGTTGACCATGGGAAAACAACCTTACTGGACAGCCTGCGGAAAACCCAGGTGGCGTCGATGGAAGCAGGAGGCATCACACAGCACATTGGGGCTTTTCTTGGTATGATCCAAGTCCATGTGCTCATGTCTAACACAATTTGCTCTCCATCTCACTCAGCAGGCTGCCTTGCTGCCAGTTCATTAGGGAAAAAAGTTGCCACATAAATGGTGAGAAAGGAAAACGTAACACAAAATGTCTGTTGCTGATACCTGTCGTAGCTATGTTGATGGAACTTCAAAGTGAATTGTCTGCACAGTTGAAATTAGAGTATTTTGGATTATGGAGGATCCCAAGACACTTTCTCCTTCCTGAGGCTTTAGCAGCACCTGTAATCTCCATGCCAACAATTGCCTGACTGCCTAAAACATGTCGTTATTATTAAAATGCTCTCAAAGGAGCGATGCTTGATCTACAACACAATAAATAAAGCTGGGTGAAATGCTGATTTTGAGCTGTACCATTTGTTCACAGTGCACATGCCTTCTGGGGAGAAGATAACTTTCCTTGACACTCCTGGCCACGCAGCCTTTTCAGCCATGCGGGCGAGGGGCACCAACGTCACCGACATCGTCATCCTGGTGGTGGCGGCAGAAGATGGAGTCATGCAGCAAACCATAGAGTCCATCCAGCACGCCAAAAACGCAGGAGGTACAGCGTGGGGTGCTTTGGGAACCTTGTTTTTACCTCTCAAATAAACCTCCTTGGGCTGGAATCCACAGAACTTGGGAAGTAACTGTCCTAGTCCCATTCATCATCCCCTGAGATGTTTGAAAATGTGCTGAATGTTGCAGTGATACATAAAGATCCTAAAATACAAATATTTAGCAAGACAGGGGTTCATTGTTTGGGGTTTTTTTCCTTCCCTACATGGATAACTCCACCAGCTTCCTCCTGGTAGCTCAGATCTCGATGGCTGCTCAGGGAAGAGGCACCAAGTGAGATGATCTGTTCTAAGTGGCCATAACTTGCTGTAACCTTTTCTAGCAGCTGTGGTGGCAGCAGCAGGTTTTGGTTAGGTTGGTGCTGAGTTTGTTTGTTCTCTTTGTAGTTCCTCTTATCCTCGCCATTAATAAATGTGACAAACCTGAAGCTGATCCTGAAAGAGTAAAGAAGGAATTGCTGGCTCACGATGTGGTCTGTGAAGAGTTTGGAGGTGATGTTCAGGCTGTAAATATTTCTGCACTCAAGGTAAGATTGTGGTAGAAAAAATGATGGTGTTCATGGGTGTCTAATATGTGCAGAGGGATGCATTTTTATTTGGCAGCTGGAAAATAAAATGCTTCTCTTCCTGGCATTGATACCTTGCCATGAGCTCAGTGCTACTGGCTCTTGCCAGCATTATTTGAAACACACTGAAATGTATTTTGAGGCTCAGACTTCCAGCAAGCAATAATATCTCATTTTTCTTCTGGCAATTCAGTCCGACAGTTTTGTCTCTGATACCCTCAAGTCTTGCCTGGGTGTTGAATGTCATCACATTTCAGTGGGGGGAATTTGGCACTAAGGGTTCAGCTTCTGATCTCACTTTGATTGAGCGCTTCCTTTCTTCTGTGTGTTTTTGTGTGGTTTTATGCAGGGGGAAAACCTGATGGTCTTGGCAGAGGCAACTGTTGCTCTGGCAGAGATGTTGGAACTGAAGGCAGATGCCACCGGGCTGGTGGAGGGAACTGTCATTGAGTCTCGGAAGGACAGAGGGAAAGGGTGAGTGGGCTGCTACCCCTGCAGCTTCAGTGAAGCACTTTGTACCAGCACAGACACGCTGGTCTGGGGACCTGTGCCTCAGGAGATAAGAGCTGGAACACTTCCTTTGCAGTGTTTCTAACCAAAGCCTTGACATACTACTCTGCAACACAAGAGGTTATAAACCGATGGGGCAAAATTCATCATACCCCTGAAATGAAATCCTGTAACAGGCAATAGTTTAAAATGGTAGAACTAATGTGTTTTTTAAAATGTCATTAAAGAAGTAGGAATGATGAAGTTAACGGTCAATACGTACAAAATTCTTGACAAGTTTTGTGTGACGTGACATTCTACCCTTAAGTATCCTAGTCCATTTGCAGGTTCTGTGTGAACAAGGTGTGTTCTGCCCTCTTTAAAAATGAACTGAATTCTAGAAAGTTGTTGGGATTTGTTGTTTGGGGTTGGTTTGGTTTTTTTGGTGGGGGTTCACTTAATGTGTAAAATCATCCTGTTGCTGGGTTCACAAATGCCAAATTTTTGATTGATCGGCAGAAATGAAGAGTACAGTACAAATTTTGGCAGTTTTTAACTCACTTAAAAATTTGGTGAGTGCTCTAGTAAATCATCACAGGAATATCCTGCCTGTGATGGATCACAAATCCATTCTGGTTGTGTTGTGCCTACACTGACCGTGAAGACAGGGAGAAACATCACTTGAATTTTGTCTGTTATTTTTCTCCTCTGCTCTTCACTAGTCCACTCACCACAGCCATCATCCAGAGAGGAACTCTGAGGAAGGGCTGTGTTCTGGTTGCAGGGAAGACCTGGGCAAAAGTGCGTTTCCTGTTCGATGAGAATGGCAGAGCTGTGGATGCAGCCTCACCAGGCATCCCCGTGGAAATCATGGGCTGGAAGGAATCCCCTTCTGCAGGAGATGAAATCCTTGAAGTAGAGTCTGAGGTACAGAAAGAACTGTTCAATGGAAAGCTCACACTGCAGGAAGGTGGATGGGAAGGAGCTGAGTAACAAAATAAGTGAGAGCTTTAAATCACCTGGATAATCCCATGAAAGGTCGAGTGTGGGGATTAAGGGACCTGAGCTAGATGCTCTAGAAGAGGAATGAGGGTTTGCATTTTGCCTCTTTCTTTTCCACCTTTCCCCTGCTGGAGTGTCCTCATCTCCACTGGAACAATCCAGTACTTCAGGAGAGCAGTTTAATTTGAGAAAGAGATAACTCTTGTCTGACAAAAAGAAAATGCATAAAATACAGCATGAAATAGGTGTTGCAAGAGCTGGAAAAACACTACATGAAAGAATGAACAATAAGTTCTCTTCTGCAATGCAGAGATACCATAAAAATAGGCCTTGAGTCATGTGGTAGCTCAGGGAGGAAAAGCTCTTGTCTCATTCTCTGCCATCTGTGCAGCAAAACCTATAGTTAAAAGTGAAGGAAAATGAGTGAGCCTGTAGAGAAGATGCAGAAGGATGAAATTGCATTGTTGCAGAGTGTTCTGATGCAGTGCTTTAAAGGTAATGTTTCTGCCTTCCTGCCCAGCAAAAGGCACAGGAGGTTGTGGCTTGGAGGACCTATGTTGAACAACAGGAGAAGATGAAGAAGGATCTGGAAGTTATTGAAGCAAAGCAAAAGGAACACAGGTTGGAATATGAGAAGAAGCAGCAGAAGTTGGCTCACCTGACCTGGAGACAGAGGAAGGCAGAGCTGTACAAGGCCAATAAGCATGTGATGTTCTCAAGGCCTAAGGAGAGAACAGAGATGGATGAAAACACACTGTCATTAATAGTTAAAGGTGCTGTCCCTGTCTGTTTGTTGCTCCTTTGGTTCTGTGCTTCTCAAATGCTCAGTCTGAAACAGAGCTCTAAACTAAACACAGTTTTTGTTACCAAAAGTTTAATCAGTTTAAAACTGATTGTTGAAATGCTCTCCTAAGAGCAGGGGCATCAGAAAACATCCAGTGGGCAGAAGGATGTGCTTCTAGCAGGGCCAGAGCAACAGGAAAACTTAACATGCCCAACCACTTACCCAGGAACTCCTGAGTAAAATCCAGACATGTAAACCGCTTTATAAATATAGATACACACACACACACAAACCCCTATATTTATAAATAATAAAAACCACAAGCTATAAGCATTTTGCAGTAGGAAAATAGAGGAGAATAACAGTTATGTATTAAAGTGGGACAGGAGGAACTTGGTTTAACCTCATTTAGTGATACTCAAGCAGTGACTGTAGTTGAAAACCTGCAAACTTGACCTGACAGTGACAGCAGATGTAGAGCCTCTGGCCCTACTGTATTTATCCAGTTTATTTTTGGAATTAACAGACTTTTTGGATGAATTTTAACATATTACTCAAAATATAGTAAGAGAGCCAGATGTCAAAAGACTTTCTGTTGCACAGCGTGGAGTTGAAATCAGTTGTATTTCTGTGTCTTTGACACAAAGTCAGCAGTACTTCCATTTTTCCATGCAGGTGATGTGGATGGATCTGTTGAAGCCATCCTGAGCATTCTGGACAGCTACGATTGTGAGGATGAATGTAAACTGGATATTGTCTACTTTGGAATGGGAGATATCAGTGAAAATGATATCAGTCTTGCCGAAGCGTTTAATGGTATGTGTTTAAAAATCATTTTACAGTTTTGGAATTACTGACTTACTGAAATGGGTAGGCCTCAGTCAGGTTTTGTTTTTCACAGTAATAATTAGCAGCATCAATAAGGTAAATGTATGTGAATCTTAAAAATGTTTCCTTGAACCTCAGACTGGTGCAGGAGGGGAGCCTGGAAGTCTCATGGAAATGGAAGGACTCTGGAAAAGCTATTGCCAGAAATTCAGTTGTTAAGGTTCAACTCTTGACTCTTCACTCAGGTTGCTTTATGATGTTCACACAGGGCAAAGCTAGAAAAGCAGGTTGGAAAATCATTTCCTTTTGCTCAGGGAGGCAACTGGATCTAGGACTGAGTCAGTTGTTGCCGTTCATACCCCATAATTCTCAGCTGCTGCAGAGGGTGAGGTCACTGCACTTGCCATAGCCCACAGGTGGGCAAGAATCATTTAGAATTCACTTACAGCTTTATTTGGACAGCCAAGTTGGTTTTCCAGCCCAAAAAAGAGAGATCTGTGTGTTTTATTTTCTGCTTTGATCCTTCCAGCTCTGTCATCAGGGACCTTCTGTGGGCTTTTTTGGGCCATTTATTTTGGTAGGAGGTTTGTAGCAGTCTATGTGCTGTAGTGGGAGAGGCAAATGGTCTCCCCTTAAAAGAGAAGCAGGAATAAAATGTACCCTGTGCTGCAAAATTTCACTTTTAACTGTTCAAAGACTCCTCTCTTGTAGTCATCACTTGACCGTTGTTTCATTTATCAGGTGTAATATTTGGATTCAGTGTGAAAGCCAATGAAAGTATCAAAAAGCTGGCTGATAAAAAGGGAATAAAAATTAAACTTCACAACATCATCTACAAACTCATAGAAGACTTGAAGGATGAGCTGAACAGCAGGCTGCCCCCAACTGTAGTGGAGACTACAATAGGTGAGTTTTCATTGACTGATACATTTTTGCCTCAGAATGTGGCCTGAAGTTTAATTCTCCAGGGAAGTGTTCCTCTTGTATCAACTATTTTATACTCCCCTGTAACTGCTTTTCTATTTTGTTAAAAAGCGTGGCAAGTAGAAAAATGCAGCCTGCTTCTACCTCGTGCCAGTTTGTTACTCCTATGGACTTCAGCTTTATTTTTTTCTTCTAGGGGAAGCTTCTGTTCTTGACACCTTCTCTGTCACAGTAGGCAAAAACAAAATTCCAGTGGCTGGATGCAGAGTGCACAAGGGGCTGCTGGACAGAAAAATGAAGTTTAAGCTAATCCGTAAGAGGGATGTTATTTGGAAAGGTGAGTGGAATTGCCACGAAACATGGATTTGTGCTTAGTATTTTTAGACATTGCTAGTTCCCTGAAAGATCAGTGCAAGGAATCCTAGAGAAATCCTGAATTCTGTCCAGGAGGGAGAGGAAAGCCACCACATGCCAGTGGATTGTTCCCAGACCTTTTTCCAACTACCCACTCTGGTAGGAACGTAGGAGCATTACAGGATTTACTGCCAAAAGGAGCTGGTGTCTGACTTCCATTAACCACGAGAAGCCCCACTCCCTACATTTTCCTGCTTTTCTTGTGTAGCCACAAAGTGAAACATTAATTCTGCAGGAAGGGCAAACCTAACCACTTCTCTGCTCTGCTGCTGGTGGCCTCTCTTTCATGCATTTTCTCTTTGTAGGATGTTTATCATCACTGAAGCACCATAAAGATGATGTTCAGGTAATAAAAACTGGAATGGATTGTGGATTGAGTTTGGACAAAAATCTGGAATTCAATATTGGAGATGAAATTATCTGTTATGAAGAAAAAGAAGTTCAACAGAAAACTTCTTGGGACCCGGGATTTTAAAGACATTTTAACACATGAACACTAAAGGACATACTATATTCCTGGCTGGCCTTTTAACTCTTAACATTAAATGAGCTTCCAGAGATGCACAGGAGCTGTTCTTTACATCAGAGCACTTCAGATGTATATCTAAAATGTTCTGCTTTTCTATCACGTCAGATAACCAGCTGCCCTCACTGGAACATGGGATAAACCACCAGAGTAACTACAGGCACTTCAAGTGTGTAAAGCCATCATGGTGAAATATTTCTGGTGACAATCTCCTGGCTCCAAAACAGCTGAGCCATCTCCTCCCTCCCCTCCCAGTGCTGCTGTGCAGTATTTCAGTGTCTTGTCTGCATTTTGTCACCAGGACTCCCATACCCCATTCTCTAGCACTGACCCACTTGCAGACCTGACTCTGGACCTCTGAATTTCCTGTTCTTCCAGCTCAGAACTGTCTCATGTTAAAAAGACCACTTCTAAGGTTAGCTCAGGTGTTGGTTTTTTCTCCTTTTACAACTGGTACCCAGTATTCTTTAAATCAAGTTGCTGCTTCAGTTTTATACCAAGTATTTCACCCTAGCTGGCAGGCAGCACCCAACAGTCCACGGATTTTTCTCACTGATCAGCAGAGAGGAAACACAGCGCCACAGAAATAAATCCTTAAACCGTACAGAAGCTCAGATTTTTATTGTCTGGTACATTTACTTGTCTTCTGGCTTGTTGAAGCAGTATGTCAGACAGCACTTGCCACAGTAGTGTCTGTCAAAGTGACTGGCCATGAAGACTCCGGCCCCACACTCCTCCGAGGGGCACTCCCGGCGCAGGCGGCTGATCTTGCCGTTCTCATCCACCTGGGAAGGACAAACAGGCAATGCCTCACATACACTGTCCATCTCTGAGCAACAAAAATAATTCTCAGTATTTCCCACCAGCATAATAGTTTCTGTAACAGTTACTACCTCAAACTTCTTAAGGCACGTGTCAGAAGGGCCCAGTTGCAACAGATGGTCTGGTTTTTATTTAACACAGGGGATACTGGCAAATGGAAGGAGTTTAAATACTAAATACACCAGAATCTGTGCAGACCAGTTACAGGCCCCATGCCCTCCCTTGGTGAGGGCTGAGTTTCCATCAAGCTTCTCCTCAAGTTAGTTCTGCCTACCTTGTAGTATTTGAGCACTGCAAGCTTAACCTTCTTTCTCTTATGCTTGTTCTTCTTGGGAGTTGTGTAAGACTTCTTCTTCCTTTTCTTAGCACCACCACGAAGTCTCAGCACCAGGTGAAGGGTTGATTCCTGGTTGTAAAGCGCATGAAATAGACTCAAAATACTTTCTCAAAGCAAGTGCAGCATTTAAGCAGGCTTCTTGCTTTTGCCTAGAGAAAGTACATCTCAAGTGCCAGGCACTTAGGAAAGCTCTAAAAGGATTATTTGCTATTAAGGTGACATCCCAAGCTCCCAGCATCAACACTGCCCCAATCCCTTGATTTGGCTGAATCTATTAGAAACATTTCTTAGCTAAGAAAAGGTCAGTCAGCTCTGCCTGTGCCAGTTCCTGGGTACTGCACTGCTGTGTCCACCCTTTCCTACTCACTTTTTGAATGTTGTAGTCGGACAGCGTGCGTCCATCTTCCAGCTGCTTCCCAGCAAAGATCAGCCGCTGCTGATCCGGAGGGATGCCTACATAAATCAGGAATAAATGAGGGGCGTGAGCTACAACAGTCTGCAATAAAACCAAGATTGCTGCAGAAAATTACATCTGTGTAAGACGCACATCAATCCACAGGAGGGGACTGGCAGAATAATATATACAACATATACCGATTGATATCAATATGTAATAGTCAATAAGTGCCTCTTGAACCTACCCTCCTTATCCTGGATCTTCGCTTTTACATTTTCTATAGTATCAGAAGGCTCAACCTATTATGAAACAGAACAACAGAATCAAAACGCGCTGCACATTTCAATTAGCCCAGATAGGCCGAAAAACCACGAGGAGCTCCCGGCGCAGGGCCGGTGCTGCCACGGCCATTCCGGCCTCCGCCGCGTGGCCCGAGCCGCCCCGGGCAACGCAGGGCCGCGTTTCCCCACACATCCCGGGCTCTCCCGGCGCATCCCGCTGCCTCCCGGCACATCCCCGCGTTTCGGAGCACCGCCAGGCACGGGCGGCGCGGTCCGGCGGCGGCGGCTCACCTCGAGGGTGATGGTTTTCCCCGTGAGGGTCTTCACGAAGATCTGCATGGCGAGGTGGGCAGGGGCTGCGCGGGGCGGCGCGGGGCGGCGGGGCCGGAGCGCGGGCTGCCCGCGCTGCTCGCGGAATGGCGGCGGCGGCCCGAGAGAGCGCCGCGCCCGCACGCACGGGGTTTCCGTGCGCGCCGCAGGGGGGGGCGTGCGACGCACCGGGACTACAGCTCCCGGCATGCCCCGCCGTTGGCGGCAGCGCCCGCGCCTGCTGGGAGGTGTAGTCTCTCCACGCGAGGTGTGGGCGGGAACTGCGGCTCCCACAATGCACCACGGCGGCAGGCGTGAGGGGAGGAGGAGCCGCCATGACGGGTGAGGCGGAGCCGCCGTGAGGGTAGGAGGCGGAGCCGCCGTGAGGGAATGAGGAGGAGCTGCTGTGAGGGCGGGGTTCTTCAGCCGCCTGTCTCGGTTCTTCTGTGCGTTGTAGTGGCCGTCGGTGGGATTGTTATTTTAGGGATAGCGGGTTTTTCACGTACCTGAGTCTCCGTCAAGGCCAGGTTGGACACGACTTGGAGTAACCTTGTCTAGTGGGAGGTGCCCCTGCTCATAGCAGGGGATTGGAACTGGATGAGCTTTAAGGTCCTTTCCCACCCAAACCATTCTGGGATTCTATGATTTTCCCGCGGGGTGCAATCCCAGAATTCGATGTCCTGGTTCCTGAGGAGGCGGTTTAAACACGTCTCAGAGCCACTTTGCCACCTGCAGATTCCTCGAGATCAATTCCAGGTTTATATTGGGGCAAAGATTTTTAAAACTAGAAAAGCCTTAGGTAAGTTGGGAATAAAGGAGCCCTGAGTTACGATTTGGAAATTACTTGTAAGGTGGTTTTATGCTTATGAGTCGATTATGGGAAAGGCTAAAGCAGAAGGACCTGCTTGAATAAATCATATGGCCAATTTAACAATTTCAACCCTTCTGTGTTTTGATCAGAAACTGAGAAAGTAGGTTGTGTTGGGTAAGGACTCTCTGAGGAGTGTTACATTATATACAGTAATGCATTTCACAAGATAATAAATATTTTTTTAGGTAAATGAGCACTTGACAGTATGTAAAAAGTGGTTTGCTGGGGTTTTTTGTCTCCCACTGGTATAAGCAGACCGGTTGTGACCTCTGTGTTGTTACAGGAATCAAGGACTGATACATTTTCAGCTGGTTTTTGTGCCCCTGTTAACACTGCAGCAGAGTCAGGGTCACTACAATGAATTCATTATCCCAGGAGTAACAGCGGGGCTCATGCTTGAAAACCACTTTTCGTAACTTTATGGGAGTTTTGAAATGAGAAAGCTGTCCTAAACCACGAGAAAATCAACATAACTAAAAAGACCCATGACATTTATCCCATGTGCCCCGTGTTAGCATTACCAGCCCTTCTGTGCAAAGGTTATTGCTGAAGTTCCTGAGGGATTCCTGCCTGCCTATGTCTGCCTCTTTCAGACAATAAGATGGGAAAGGCCTAGAATAAATCAAAATTCCTAGTTTTTGAGACAGATAGGAATAAGGGATACTGGCTCTGCTTTTAAATCTTGAGTTGGATTGGTATTTTAAGACACTAAAATGCACAGCCCGTTGGTTTTCCAAATGTTCCCTTGGTTTTCCACAGCTGTAAGTGCAAAGGACATTTAGTGCCCACCTGGAGAAAATATACTATGTATACAATATATTTGGTGCTGCAGCTGTCCAAATAAGTGCTGGTTACCTTAGTTTTAAATAATATTGCTGATTATTTAATCTCAGGTGAATTTAGAGGCTGCCTTGTAATGAAAAGTTTTTCTGCATTTTCATCATCTTGAACAATGTTGCTTTGCTTTTGGGGCTGTTTTTTGTTATCTTAGAGCAGCACCATGGAGCTTGCTCTATTATTTTCTCTATTCATTTTATTTTCATTTTACCATACATACTTATTAGATTAGAATGTCCCAGAAAGTTGTTTTCCTGTTCATTCTGTCTATATAAACATCGTGTCCAAAAGGACATCCAGGGATAATGGAGTGTGTTACTGCATGCAAGGACATCCTCACTTCAGCCAAATGGGAATGTGAGGTGTTTATTGCCAGAATCAAGAAGGGGTAAAGGAATGCAGTTTTTTCTTCACAAGAGATTAAAAGCTCTGGAATCTGAGCCCAAAGCTCTGTTATACTATAGGAAAAGAGCAATGGAGCTTGAACGAAGTCAATAATGTTTAAAATACCTGCAAAATATGTTGCTTTAATTAAGACATTAATAATCTAGTTATCTCTGCCTTCTTTCATTTCTATTTTTAAATGTTTCCATTCTTGTTTTATTTTTATATGGCAGCTGCTAATGATTGTGTAAAACCTCTCTAGCGTGAAAACCTAAATTTGACGGATGCTGCAAAAGGTGTTTCATAAAAAATCATGTGCCTGAGGGAATTTTTTCAGTTCCTAAAAAAAAAAGTCCTCAGATTTAGAAAATACATTTTCAATGTATTAGCTTATAAAGTTTCTAATTGTTTGGTTTGGGGTTTTTATTGCTATTTTTTAAAGGCTTTAGCAGTTTTGACTCTGAATTGGACTCTGACATCTGAATTGATGAGATGGTACTGGGATTATCCTGCCCTGCCATATCTTGTATTTCAGCTGTTCATGTCCCTGGTAAAACAGCTGAAGAGTCGCTTGGATATTTGGAAAGGAAAGAAGAAAAATTTGTGTGCTGTGCTGCAGTAATTTGAAATATCGCAGTTCACACATCATGCTGAGTGCAGCCCTTCCAGGACACGTTCTTTTGGTGACCCTTTTGGTGTTTATGAAAGTGCTGCTGTGGCAGCTGTGCACATTGAGTCCATTTTTGTCCATTTTCAGAGCTTTTTCCTTGGCCCCTTCCCGAAAGGAACTGAAATTGCCGAGCTCAGCTGTTCTGCGTGTTGTGAAAACTGACAAGCTAATCTTAAATATATCTCTGTGTGTACAGATGAAAATGTACAACTTGAGGCCTTTCCAAAAGAATCCAGAGTCCTGGAAGGAACTGGGCATTAGATGCTGTTGAAAACCTCAGTAGTGCAACATTCTATTTCTAGGTGCTTAGATCTCATTGCCAATGTAATCCCTGGATATCAAACACACAAATTAGTTCATTAACTCATCTCCTACAGCCTGCTGAGTAACTGCTACTCAAAAATAGCTCTCTCCTTTCTGGCCATTGATTAATTAGATTAGTTCTTCCCAAATCACAGATGTTATATTTTCTGTAATTTCGCTGGAAAAGACTGTATGTTTTAAGGACCTCCAGCCCCCTGAGATTTACTCATTACCTGACAATGGTAAAATGTGTCCTTTTCTTTCTTCTGTGTTTTCTTCCTTAGACTGTTGTTGCTTAGTTAAGATACCATTTTTAGTTCTTATTTTATTTCCTGGCCATATTTCAGACCATTTTATGGGATGATTTTCAGGTTACCATGTCTTCTAGTGTTTCTTGATTTTGTCTTTCCAGGACATTTCTATTTACAGGAAAAAATATTCTTTACATCTATGATTTCAAGTAAAAGGTTAGATTTTTAAGTTCACCACCATCTTTTCCACAGGGAAATCAGTCAAGATCCTTGTGGGGTTTTATGGCAGGGAGAGGGAGAGGTAACTGTACACAAAACCAGAATAATCTTGCTAGCTGATTTTTCAGATGATTGCATCTTTCTGTTGGAGAGCTGTCCTAACACTGCATTAATTCACTCTCTCAGTCAACAGTGGATTAGAAAACTACAATTTTCATGTGTGAGGGCTGTTTTTTACCTCAGCCCATCACAAAAAGGATGGGTTTGGGCTGTTGGAAGACATGAGCAAGAAAAGGAAACACAACAAAATTTTAATAACAAACTTTGAAACTTGAAATTTTAACTTAGCTCCCATTCCAGCCTACAAATTACTTTGGATTCAGTGCTCCTTTGGGCAACTTTCCACGGAGAGAACTCTGCAGCCACTTGGCTTTTAGTGGAGCCTCTAGGAGCTCTTGGGCAACCTGCAACCTCAGCACTTAGTGCTTAGGACACACAAAAATAAACAGAGTCCTGCTGGGTTCCAAGGTCTGTAAGTTTTCAGAGAGGCTTTTTCTTGCACTGCCAGACCCAAGGGCAGAAGCTCTCCAGGCAGCAGGAACCCAAGCCAAGGGCAGACAGCTGCAGCAAATCACATGGGCAGCAAGTGCCAGGAAACCACTCTGCAGGCAAGCTAACACTTATCTGCCTGGACTTAGCTAAGAGAAGTGCTTGAATTTAAAGACAAAATTTCTGAAAATTAGGTTTTCTGCAGCCACACATGGTTATTTGCATCTGTTTTGCTTTTTGTGTCTTGCTCCAATAAACTGCCCTTGCCTTCTGTGCCTGCAGCTCCTCTGTCATTCTGTTGCTGTTATGGGTTTCAGAAATGATTTTGAGTGCAAGCAGGGATAAATCTTTTACATTAAAATAAACACTGTTTCTCTTATGTGTCATTAATTTCATCACCTTTATTTTTTTCAACTCAATCTTTGGATTTCTAATCCACGTTGAAATTAGTGAGTGAGTTCTGCAATATGCTTAATATGAATAGTAAAAAGCTTTTTAAGGCAAATGCAAGGTATTTAAATGTGTTTTTTACTTTTTCTTAGGTGCATTGTTATTCTAAATGATACCACCGGTACTTTGGAAGACTGTGACCAGACAGAAGTTGCTTGGGGAGAAAATAACCATGAAAAGTTATCTCAGGATGGAGTACTTGAAGATCAGAAAGATGCCAGGCTGATGGAGCGTGTTTGCTGGTAGTTCCTCTGCACAACAACAGAGGGAGCGCTTACAGCAGGCAAGTGAAGAATCCTTCTAGCTCTGGATGAGCTGTAGGAAACACTGAGCGTCACAAACAGTGCTAGAATGCTTTTACCAACAAATACCAGTTATTTGCCCATTTAATATGTCTGTGTGAGAATGTGTGCATGTTTGTATTTTAACTGGAAGTGTATTCTCCGTGTAGAAGAAAGCTCTGGAATGGTATGGAAATGGTACATGCATCTATGTTCTCAGCTTCAGTACATCAGGTCTGGCCTTGCTGTGGTCTGCACAAGGGTTTAGAGTCAGTGGGAGTGAACTGCTCTGAGTGGCCCCTCATTAGGGAGCTGGACAAAGGGGATGCAGTGTAGGCATGTCCCAGTGCTTGGTCTTTCTGGTTTGTTCCCTGCTAGGTCATTGCTGGAGTCATAGGACAAATTAGATTATCAAGATAATCTAACAAATCCTGCTAAAACAGCAAATGCCTGCCTAGAACAAATGCAGGCTTTGGTTAATGCATCTGCCTGCTCCTTGGGCTCCTTGGGAATTGTCTGGGTTGTGGACCATAATAAACTGTAAGAGCCAATAGGAGAGCTTGGCCCAGGCTGATCCTTAAGAAATGGATAATTCCGCCTTAAGGAAGGGAAGATGCCCAGCTGCAGATTCCCTGGGTGCCTGTTGGCAGAGCCTCTTTTTAGCTCTCAGCCCACAGCCAGTATCAACAGGAAGAATACTGAATGTCATTTGCTGTTGCAACATGTTCCCAAATAACATTTATCTCAGTAATTAAGCTACACGTAGCTCCTGCTGGTTTGTTTCAGTTTTAATACATTTTGGCACTCTTTAAAAGCATATTTATTGTATGCACAAATCTGCAGAGTTAGGATTCACAAGAGAACTGTAGTTAAAAGAAGATTTGCAAGTCTACAGATATTGGAAGTATTGTGTGGATGAGGAATAGAGAAAGGTATGCAAGTTCGCTTTTCAACATGTAGAGTGATATGCCCTTAAGTATATAAGCCTTAAGAATGTAACTCAATTTACAGTGTAATATAGATCAGATTTTAACCAAAAGAGTGAAAACAGTGAATGAAAAGGTCACTCCCTGACATTGTTACTGCACAAGAGCTGACATCATGCAAGAAAGCAGTGCAGATGTAACTGCCACACTCCCCAGAGTGATTTCATGGTTCTTGTTTAATGTTTGCAGCAGCTGAGAAGTGAAAGTGCTTGTTAAATCCAACAAGATGGTGATGGACCAAACCACAAAGTTTTTTGGGTTTTTTTTTTTTTTTTCCTTTGTAGCCATTTTCACTGTGCAACAGGGATTTCCAGCAGGGTGCATGATCAAATGGCAGGCCTGGGTTAGGTGCTTCTGTTGTTGACATATTTACTTGTTTGGTGTTTTGTATTCAGCATCCTCTGGAAGTTTCAGAAATCAAGCTACAGAAGAAAGTGCAGGTGCAGTGTCAAATGAATACTGTCTAAAGCAAACTAGAAAGGATTGTACTGGTGTGGCCTTGTGTGTCTCTGTTTCCTTCAGAAGAACTTGGTGTCTCCCAATCCAAGACTCAGTTGCTAACCATCCATTGGGATTTAAACCGATTTAGTTGTATTATTCAGCAACCTCAAGAATTTTCAGTCTCTTCATCTTGAAAAAAATAAAAACTCTCTAAAAAATTCTCTAGCAAGATGACAATATGCTTTCACCCAGAGTATCCATAAAAGCCAAGTAGTATTTTAGCAATAGTCAAACACCCAAAGTTAAGTATAAAGAAGAGATGGAATTTCATAAAAGCTAAAGACACCTCTAAATGCCCAAAACAAGTTTAAGAATCCATGCCTTGCAAAACTTTGTCTCCAGTCTCAGATATTATTTTGAAGAAAAGGTAGGTGGTTTCACAAAAGGAGAAGCACGAGTGCTGTCCTGTCACCTCACTGATAAGAGAGGTTCTGAAATGTTTTGGATACTGGCAGTACTCATATTTCTTTTTTCTTATTTATTAATCAAACTCAGAATTTACCATTTTCTCAGTATCTGACTGACTTTTGGACTAAACTGTCTGGTCAAAATATGTCATTATGGTCCAATGCAATTTATTATTGCCAAGCTCTGAGAAGCTGAATTTGTTCCTGTCTGTACTTGACTGGTGTGTTGCAGTCACTCCCAAAGGTCAGCCACAGCTTTATACCTTGATTTATGAAGAAATTAGGCTGTCACAAGATTTCACTGAATGGGAGATTAAAGATACTGGAATGAGAGGAAATGGGAGGTTACTTATATAGCCTAATGCCCAGGACACTTACCTGAAGGAGGAAGTCATTAGCTGTTCTTCCTGCTTCATGGAATTCTTCTGATTTAAAAGCAATTCATTATTCACTGGAAAAAGTGCAAAGCCCATCCAAGATCCACTTCCCAGCTGAGTGCCCTTACCACATATAAGATGGTTTTGCTCCACCCCCTTGCTAAGAAATTCCATTAGAGCTTGAGGAAGTGATAATATTATTTTTATTGAAGTCTTGTCCTTGTGACAATTTTTTTTTTTTAATATTGCTCTGACAAGTTTTATGGAGTGGAGATGGTCATAACTAAGCTTTTTGCATGCTTTAATCACAAATTTCTTATGTGATGTGAGAGTTAGGTTTTCTGAAGTTATCCAAAGCCAAATAAAATTTTGTGACACAGCTTTTACTGAATGCAAATCACAGGCAGAAGGTTATCTGTATAAAAGAATTTGTGTTTATAAACAGATAAATGATAAATGTATTGATGAGGGTTTATATTGATAAGAGTCTATAAGTGATATTTACTGGGACCTTTTAAGGGAAATCGGGATATTCAATTTTTTTATGTTATTTCTTCAAGCTCTTTCCATTATTTCACTTTTTTTCTTCTACTTTCCTTGTACCTCCATGGGCCAATTATCTTTATACTTGAAATCTCAGCATGGGAGGAGCAATCTTTCTCTGACAGAAGATTAATGATATTAGCATGGTGACCTAATACGTTAAATGTGGTCTATTTCCATTCCTCTGTAATCCCATCGAAATCCATGAGTCACACTACGGATGTTTGGCCTTAGTCCCTTTCCTTCCCTGAACTCCATGACTTTTTCTGCTCTGAAAGCTGGATCCAGCCACCTGATTTGTTGAAGCCATTAGTCAGAGCCATGGAAAAGGCACCTCTGGCCAGTGATCCAGGCTCTCCCAAGCACAATCACCTATGGCTTAGAGACAGTAACACTTTTGAGAGATGGTTTTGGAACTTCCAGATATGCTGAGAAATCCTGGTAGATTTATTCCAAATTAATTGATGGAATCTGCTGTCTAGTCACAGCGCTCCAGACTTCATTAATTAAAGCTTCTCCCTGAATTTAGTAAGCCATAAATTCTGGACTGTGTTTTGTTCTGGTGATACTCAGTCTGACTATTCTGCTGGATAGCTGAAAATGGAAGTAGGTTATCTCTGAAGAAAGCAGAGCAAAAAATGAAGGATTAGCTTCTGAGCTTTTTGTGGTTGGGTTTGTCAGGCTTAAACTCCAGTTGTTCTCTATTTTATGCTCAACAAAAATAAGTGTAGTGTAAAAAATTTTTTTAAAAAGCTCTATAAATACAGTGCAAGGGACAGGATTAGCAAGCATGCAGCTGCTGAAGGCAGTTGGATAAGATGGAGTAAATTAATTTTGAATGAAGCTGCATTGATATGAAAATTTAAAGGTCAAATCATTTCCCAATAACTCACCATTAGTGCCTGATGCAACTGGAGCATCTAACTAACTGTGCTTCTACTTCAGGAGTAAAAATTAAATTATAACAAAAAGAGAGTGAAGTGTCACAGTAGCTACACTCATTAAGACGTATCAGCACAGATATTCTGTGCTTGGTGTTCCAAGTGATAGTTGCTCAAAACCAGGAAAACCTGCACAACCCTCCCTCCTGTAATCACCAGAGCAGCAAGTAGCCAATTACAAGCATTTTGATCCTAAACCATCAAGGGAGGGAGAGGCAGCCCATGGAGTTTCATAAACTGTAGGAACACAAAACCGTGTAAAAAGAATGCTGTTAAAAAAAAAAAAAATCTTCCAATAAAACAATATTAGAAAAGAAATCTCTGCTGGATATCTTGCAGAGATTATTATTTCTTGCACAGCCATAGCACTGAGACTACATTCTCATTTCACCAGATATTGCTCAAATACCAAGAGACAGACGGCAAAGATGAGAAGAAAGCACACTACAAATATTGAAGTAGATCTGGAAAGGTCACTGATAGACACTTTTGTTCTGGTTACTTTTCTGAATTCCAAAATACACAATGAAAAGAGCAGAGGGGGAGAGAGACACTGTGTAATAATTTGAATTTTTTAGAGCCGATTCTGATTCTAGAGATTAATTGCTTGTTAATTTGTGCATCTGAGTTCAACTAGGACCACAATTAAAGAGTAACAAATGTGGTTGCATTATGAATATAATCTGGGTGTGTAGATAAGCTAAACAACTACTTGCTTGACAGCCTTGAGTGTTAGGTTGTTTTATTCATAATTGCACAAAAATATAAGGTGGTTGCACAATCCCCAGCACCTAATGAGGAGGCTGCACCTCACTCAGCTGAGCTGCTCATTTCCCGAGGCTGCTGCTGCGGGGTCAGAGCGCAGAGCTGCTGCCAGAGCACACAACTGCGCCAGGCCCCTCTCCCTGCTCCCCTCCCCGGCTGCCGTTGCTCAGGCAACAGGATCATTCAGCAGCAGAGGAACACAGAAGGAAACTGTAAGGAGTGGGAGGAGAGAGATTTCCCAAGGGCTGTAGAAAGGGTGGAGGAAAGAGGAGGGAGAATATTAGTACATGTTTCAGAGAAGATATTTGCCCTTGTTGTACAGACAACGGTGCCAGAGGCTCCTTCCAAGCACTGCAGTCATGCTGCTTTCTAAGTTTCCCATTTGGAGCAGCTTCTTTCCCTCTCTTGGCTTTTGCAAGAGGTGAGCAGATGGAATGAGGTGCCAGGTGCTGGATAGTGTTGATATCCTCCTGGAATGGCGTGCTTGAGGGCTCGTGCCAAGTGACTTTACCTGGTAAACTTGGGATGAGGCATCTCGTCTGATCTGTGTTGGGCCGGTAGCAAAGCTCTTCTGGCACACAGAGGGGCAGTGGGACCTCGGGGAGCCATTGCCAGCACTCAGGGCTTCTCCTCCCCTTGGCTCTCGGGAGACCATGGTCTGTGTCTCGGGGGGCTCTTGCCCCAAGAATCAGCATCAGAAGGTTTCCCAAGTGGGTTTACCAAGTAGGGAAGATGGTGTCTGTGATCATCCTCTCTTAAGAAAGCAAATATTAAAAGGATAAAAAGCACAACCCCCCACGCTTTCCATTAGCATTTCTACAAATGCATTTGTGGTATTGACCCCATTATCAAAGCTGGTCAGAGGGATAACTTGTTTGTGAAATTTCTTTAGACTTAACACTGATGAAAAATAAATGTTTCTTAGTTCTTAACATTACCTCTTCATTATAATTTGATTTAATAGCGATTACTTTTATTTCATCAGTAACAGAACATGAACACTCTGTAGGCTTTACTGCAGTCTGCCTTTGCAATTCTGATTTCCAGTTAATTAAAATTGATTGGCTGAACTGACATTTCTATTTATCATATCTTATGAGGGATCCAGGTTTTCCTTCACATAAATTTTACTGCTGTTCTCTGTCAGGTGTTTTGTGCAAAAAAGCTTTACATTGTATCAGTTACAGTAAAAAAAGCATCTTAATCTTTAGAAGTTGCACTGCAGTCAAAGTTACTATCAACAACCAGATTTTTCTCCTTAATTGCAAAGAATTAGATTGTTTAGATCAAACTGTTTGTTTTCATGGTCATTTTTTGAAAGTTCTGAAATGAATTCTTACAGCGATGCTGACAAAAATCTTGACCATATTTGTATAATTAGCACTTCTCTGTTGGCCAATACTCTTATCACATTACTTCCTTTGTAGAAAATTTACATGTGTTGTGTCTCATCTCAGAGAGTAAATTCCCCGGAGCCCTGATTGTCTTTTGTTCTATATATAGTTGTCCTGCAAATGAAGTCTTGTTCGTGAGCAGGGCTCTTGTGCAGCATGGTAATAGAAATCATAACTTCCTCCTGTGTATTTTTCCATTAAAATGGGTAGTGAAGGCAGCAGCAGAACAATGATGCTGACAGACTTGTTCGAGCTGTTTGGGCTGGGGAGCGCTCCCAAAGGCTGCAGGGGGCTGGTGGAAGTGGTTTTGCCACTGCTGCAGAAGAAATATTCATTCAGGTTTTTACACTTTGCCTCCAAGTTTGAATTTCAAATCTCGAGAAGAACAGTTGGCTATGTATCAGTCCCCACAGAAGGAATTCTTTGGAATGAGATGTAGAATTTAGAACCAATAAGAGGAATAAATAGAATTTATTAGAGCAGAGTAGGGAGTGGTAAAGTCAGTGGAAAGGTGTCAGAAGGGGAAGGAAAGTTGGTTAAGAGTCATCTGCAAGATAATGAGTGCTATGGAAAGAACAGGAGATAAGAGCTGGCAAAAGGGATGGTGATTCTGTGCAGGAATCTGAGGCACTTAGCTGGTATTTAATATTTTGGGGCAGAGCATCCGGGATCTCACATTTGGTGGAAAGCTGTGACTTTGTACCAATAATGTGTGATATTATTCCATAAAACTGTATGTGTCACATCATCAGGTACATAAATAGTTGGTTTTGCTTTGTTACCCTTTTCATCGGTTAAAGAATTGATGGCTCAAGAACAGGAAGAGCAGAGAGGGACAGTGTATTGCTGCACAGAAAGGAAAGCTGAAAGAGGACACCTGGATGCAAGTGAGGAAGGAGGAGACGAAAGTTTAATATTATTTATGAACTTCGAGATGGGAGAAAAACAAAACAAAAGAAAACTGTAGAAGAGGATACAGAAATTTAAGGGAGCATAGGCACGCCTTGAGCTGTGAAAATCAAATAATGCAAATGTTCCTGGGTAAACAGCAGGCAATGCTCAAGAAAGCAACCATGAATTCATAAAAAAAGACTGTAGGAATGTCAGAAGACAGGTATATCTTTATTTTTCAGGTAGAAAAGCACCTTCAGCTGGTGGGTGTATAGCTTGTATGCCTTTCCTTTTTAATGCCTCTAGGGGAGTCTGTTTTGGTTTTTTGGGATTTTTTTTTTGTTATACAAAAAGCTCCTCTTCACTGAACTCTTCAGTAGAAGGAGACATAGAAACCCCAAGAGTGAATGGAATTGTTTACAGTCATATCAGTATTGAACTGAAAACTCTGAAAAGTGAAATTATTCTGCTTAGGAGGAGGTATTTCTTTACAGTGTGGGTATTATGGAAGTGTTGTTCACTTGTTGTGTGTAGTTTTCTCCTTTGGGATATTTGGAACTGGGTTGGAGAGAAGGCTGGTGACTGGTGGGTGAGTGAACGTTCCGTGTGAGCACGGAGTGAGGCAGGATCGGTGCCATGTGCAGCTGAACCAGCACTGCTTTGCCATTTGCAGCAGGTCTGTATCTTTAATTAGACTCACAGACAAGTAATGCTGCATGAATTTGCATCCCAACGGTTGCATTCCAGGCTGGGATTTGAAGTGCAAACAGGAACTGGCAGCTGCTCGTGGAATATTTGAATACAAGGTTATATTCAGGATTTTCCTTCAGCACTGAGTATGGGTATAAATATTCTTATGCATCAGGATTAATACATCCCTTATTAGTTGCACATGTCTAAATCCTCTTTGCACTGAGATACTTACAGGGTGGGTTTAGTTATTCTTAGGGTTGATCCTTTGGCAAAAAAATGTATGACAGGGTTTAATAGTTGTACACTTGCTTCTGCTAAGCCCTGCTATTAAATGTACTTCTAATTTCCATTTGGTGAGTATATGCAATTTGTCTTCATAGCTGTGGTTTTAGGAACAGGTTTGTATTTTTCTTTAGCTAATGTTTCCAAATTGAGTTTTGGGTCATCGGCAGAGAATTTTAGAGCTGAATTTCTTCCTCATTCTACAGCCTACATGTGGCAGGAGGGATTTTTTTGAAGAGGGACAGCTCAATGGTCTTCTCATTCTAAAATGCTTCTGGAAATTCCCTGTTTGATTCATACACTTGTAAATTTAGATTCTCTTTGTCACACACAAATAATGCCGAATTCTCTTGTGCCTCATGGGAATATCTGACTCTTGGAGGTATTTATTCTGCTGGGTTTGGAATGACAGAGATCCGTACAAACAGCAGTTTGTTCTTTCCAGAACAGTGTGTGATGCCTTTGTCTGCAGAGAGAGAATAAGTCTGGACTAGGAATAGGCATGAACTGGAGTCTTACATCCGTGTATTTGTGAGCTGCAGGGAAATAGGGACTCATGGTCTTGAGGGATTCATGGGTTTGAGTCCAGATCTTGGCACAAAGCACACTTTTATCTCTTCTCAAAAGGTGAATCAGCCTCACTGCTGGTCAGAATGACCACAAGGCTTAGAGTCATGTAGTCGAGACCTACATTTTGGGGCTTGGTATCAACTGTTGAGACACGGTGGGGTGCCAGCAGCAGCATAAACAGAACAGGGTATGGTTTAGGAGCTTTGCTGGACGTTGCGGGGAGCACGCTTCCATCTCTGGAAGGGAAAATTCCTCTTGGAAGCGCAGAGGTGGCCGTAATCAATGAGGTGCCGGCAGGTGGCGCCCGAGAACACCGAGTGCTGCGCCGGGTCTTGGTTCGGTGTCACCTGGTGCAGCTCCCAAGGGCCTCCACGTGGGATGTCTCCAGGAGTTAAATCCTACAGCAACGAGTAATGCACCGAAGCGACACCCACCCAGTGCTCCGTGAAAGAACCGAAGCCGTGTGGAGGCTGGTTGCAGTGCTAGTGACAGGGACAGACAAGCACTGCAGGATTCGGAGGGTAATGCCCATGGCAGGAGGAAAAAAATCCCTCGTTCCAAATGTGGCTTCATTAAGTAGTGACTTGTCTGAAACAAATTCATATGGCAGATAAACCCCTTGTAAAGCCTTGCAGATGGCCGGGTCATTGCAAATAAATAATTCCTCGGGTGGGTGTAACAGGGATGGCATGTAAGGAATGGGGTTTTTTGCTTAGTCATGCTTTGCAACATGTGTTCAAGTATTTCTTTGCTCTCATAAATATTGGAGAGAATAAGATGGGAGCCTAGATGTTGGAGCTTTCTTCTCTTCCTCTCAGCACTCAGGTGAAAACACAGAGGGATTAAAGATAGATTAGATAAGCATTCTTGAGGGAGTAGGGAACTCTGGGAACAATGCTCTGGCCTATTGATTGTGAAGGATGCAAAAGAGTGCCTGGCCCTTTTCTGATTGGAAAAGCACAATATTTATATTGGATTTTATCTGATGTACAGCTTGGTTTGGTTTTGTTGGATTGGATGATTATTTTTTCCCCCGCGTATCTTTCTTTTTAAGTGTTTCAGGGTACCCAATGTGTCTGCACAATTCTATTCAGGTGTCCTCTCCCTGGTGTGTCCCATGTGCCTTAAAATGTCAGCAGGACTGGAAATAAGACTGTGACCCATAAATGAATACTAGAACTGTCATGTAATGCCAACTTGTCAAGGTACAAAAATTTACTTTTGGGCAATTTATTCTCCACAGAGTTCTCTGCCTGATTATTTCAGAACTTTATTGTTGAATTCAAAGGGAAGGAAGCGAGGCCATGCCATGAATATACTTTGTGTGCCTATTTCGATTTAATCTTGTGTATTTGCTAGGTGATGGGTGTGGAGGAGAGTCAGAGCATGTAATTATTATGTGTTAATTAGTACCCTAAAGCTATATTTAATTAAACCTTTAATAGCAACAGATTACAAATATTCCTGGGAAATAAATTCCGCTTTGTGAAGCAGGGCCATTGTAGTGCAGCCTAACTACAAACCCTCAGACTGACAGCTTGCACCATCCAGCACTGATTTTTCTGTGGGGAAAGATAAGAACACGGGTAATGAAGGGCAACGTGTCAGTGTCACCATTTTAGCAGCTGAATCTATTCTGTCTGTCTCCTGCCAAACAGCCTATTAAACCTTTTAGCATTATGCTGTCTGTGACAGTAGGAGTTGGTCCCATTTATACTAATAGCTTTACTGAGAGAGTAGCAGGAATACCCTTCAATAGTCCTACAGATAAAATCCCACAGAGTCCATGGAACAGAAGTTGCTTCAAATGTGTTGTTTTCAGTGTTCTGTAGCATATGACGTATTACCTACCTAAGTATGTTTAGCATATAGCCTAAATGGCATGTCACTGAAGTTCTACATTGGATTGAAAGTATGAAACTGGTGTCTATAATTTTCATTTATTGTCTGGCTTCTGTTGAACTATTTGACCCTTTACAAACCTCTTTGTCTCTTTTCTTCCATGTGTCCTCTTTGTAATTCTCAGTATAGTTCAGGGTGGCACAAAGAAAATGTGCCAAGCTGAGCAGAAGTCCGTTCCTAAGACCTGTCAAAAACATTTTCTCAGCCTTGCTGCACTTCAAAGCAACTTTATCCCTTCCTAAGGTTTGCTTTCTTACTTAGCAGTAGTTCAGAAATTCGATATGCCATTTGCTTATACGCCATGATTTGTTTCACAGAAAAAACCTACTTTTTTTTGCAGTGATGCTAGTTAAGAACCCAAATTTGGTTTGGTTTCCCAAAGTGCAAATATTATTAGAGGTTTAAGAGTTATGGTACTGCTTAGAAACAGATCTCAGGCTTTCATCGCACTCAGCTGGGACTCTGAGTTCTATGAAATTGCAGCGTGCAAGGAACTGAAGGAATGGGCAGAGACTGAACTCTTGTTCATGGTGAGATATCACACTGTGCTGATCCAAAAACCTAATCAAACAAAAAGAAGTCAAAGCTAGACGTGTAGCCTGTGAATACTTAGTCAGAATTAAAAATAAAATTGTGGCAGTAAAACCCCTCAGATCTTATGGAAGTGTTGCTACTCACTGAGCACACTTGGAAGAAAAGGCTTCTAAGACTTTTGGAGTCACTGGCAGAGGCCTCCTGCTGCAGAATGTTTGAGCATGTTATTCCATGAACAAAGACAACCCTCAGCCTCAGCAAGACAGACCTGTGTTCTAGATTAACAGAATAAAAAATAAGTGATTGGCAGGGAGGTGAGCAGAGAGGGAAAACTGCCCCGATTTGCCTGTGCAAATGCAATTGCTCCCTGCTGTGTACATGTGCTGTGGGAAACTGCTCAGCAAACCCACGCCGGGACTTCTCCTGTCCACACTTGTGCTGCCATGCTATGCAAATGTTTACATTCCCACATGTTTATTCTCTGCTTTTCCCTTCCCTTTAGCTCCCTCCCCAAATAATTAACTAATTAAACAGCTTATTTCCTGCAAAGATCTATTGGCCAGTAAGTTTATTTCCAACTTTGCTATTGACCAGAGTTGTAATTGCTGCAAATTGTGGTGTTGAAGCAGTGTTTCTATTTCATGGTCTAGTTTTTTCTCACACACAGTTGGTTTTCTTACTCAGTGTTTACAAAGGTACTGCTGCTGTGCTGTGAATACCCATTTCTCAGTATCTTTCTGGTTCAATGAAGTTTTCCTCTGTCAGACTTTCAAGTCACCAGATGCTAGCGAGGCAGGCTGAGAGGTCTAAGCTGATAGAAGATTTTGTCCCCAAAGCTGCAGTCTGGGGAAACCTACAGTAAATTCCTGGTCCCCATATGCTGTTGTATGGAACAACATGTGGTGTCCTGCTGTCCTTTCCAGGGAAGCAGTGTTTGGGAGGGTGAGCTCTGTCTGGCACTAAGATGGACGGATTCATTTTTGCAGGGTTTTGTACACAGCTATTGGTATTACTTCCAGGCCCTGGCTTCTGTGCAGAATGAACTGATCTTGAGACTTGCAGGGGGGGAAAAAGCATCAGAAGAGAGAAATTCAGCATTTCTTCCACTAGATGTTCTTTAAGGAAAGAGGATATGCAAATTCCTTTGGATTTCTTTATGCCAGACTGCAGTTACAGCACAGAGCACGCTGCTGCTGGCTGTGTCTCCACTCAGCCCTTTGCTCCTTGATGGGCACTGCAATAAAACCTCAGAATACTTCCAGTGCTGCCATAGTGTTTGTGTCTCACACATGCAGTGGGTTTGGCTTTCATTTTCAGAATTTTCTTGTCCCACTGAAGGTTTCTTCGTTTAGGTTTACTGAGCAGAGATCTCCCAGCTCCTCCTTAAAGCCTTGCAGAAAGCCTTCCTGCTGAGGCCCCACCGTTTTCTGTTAGGTAATTGAGGTTATTGTAACACATTACTTGAGGGGCATACAAGAGAACAGACTTCATCTGATATTCCAAAATAAATGCTGACACAGTTTTTCAGTTAAAAAAAGTTTGTCAGAATATTTTAGAAACTAACAATTAGATGCTAATATTTCTAGACTAACAGGAATAGAAATTAGAATTAATGAGTTCTCTGCAGGTACATCTGTCACATATTTAATGATATGAGGCATATTTCATGCTCACAGCACTCTGCCAACATTATGCAACCCTCGTAATAGCTCTCTGCAGTAAATACCAATCCTGCTTTGCTGCTAGGGAAAATGAAACTTAGTTCCAGGCATGACACCCTGAGCCTTTAAGAGTGTCTCCCCCTAAAGTCAGTGGATATAGACATTACTTGGACTGTCTGTGGACTTGAGGGGATTATTCATGACTGCAAATGTCCTTGTCTAAGCCCTCTGCGCAGCGTGGAAGCTCTGGCTGCCATTACTCGGCACGGCCTGGCTGGGTGCATCAGTTGGCTGTTGCTGAAGCCCCAAACGCAGAGAAGCAGCAATTTCCAAACATACCTGTTGAGCTGCTCATGGCTCCTGGGATAGAGATAAATGCTAAATAAATGTATTTGCTTGCAGAACACAGTTTAACCTGGAACAACACTGTCAAGTTTTCAGTGGGTGGTAATTAAGGGACCTGATTTGTCTCTGTTACCATTGTGCCCTGTGTAAAATCACAATAAGAATTGCACCTATCTTAGAAGAAACTGGAAGGATAAATATTTCCCTAGCGCTGAGACAGTGTTGATCTGATAGAAAGATGTCTTAATCTTTCTTATGATAGAATAAGAGTACCAAGCTAACGTGCCAGGCACTGCTGTCCTTGAGACTGCACATTCACTGACAGAGACATCCTCTTCTTCTGGCAAACTCTGTTCATTCCAAATAAACTGAGAGACACTGGACTCTTCCAGTCTTCCCACGATTTACAATATGGCCATAAACAAATTGCATCTGTGGTTCATTTAACCTGAAGTTTCTAAAAGAGTTTACTCATAATTGGAATTTTGCTTCAAATTTGCTTCTTTTTACTCATTTGGCTCACTCTCATTTTTAGTCACAAGTAATATAACTGTTATTACTGTTAGTAGTTTTTGAGGTAAAAGTTGAATATAAGGAGCACAGGGCATGATAGTTTCAACAGCTGCTGCACTTCTACCTGAGATATTGGTATTGGCAGGCATTGAATTCACCTCCCCAAACCAGAAAACCCACTCCCAGTTGCTTTGAGCATGTCCCTGGGAGATGTTCATGTTTCTTTTTGAGGTACCACACTTCAGGACAGGATAATTTCATGTATGACAGATGTTTTCAGGCATAGAAGGGGGACCTAAAAGAGAAGCTTTAATTTGGATCTTAACTCCCCTCACATCTAGGTACTGTTTGAAGGTCTATGGGAATCCCATTAAAAGCTTAATTTATAAAGTTCAGTTCTAGTTCTGAATTTTCCCTGGGCTAGAAATAAGCAGGATTTTTTTCCATCTGGATGTCAGGTATATATTGTGTCTTTGACATCACTCTTGGCAGAACTGACAGAACAGAAAACCTTTCATTTTGTCCATTAGGGGAATCTCCATTTACCCTGTGTGAGAAAAACTTTTCTCATGAACATAGATTGTGCCTTATAATTTTGTTCTTGAACTGTGTATGATAAATTATTCCTTATCCTGGGCAATGGAGACTGCACTACATGGAAGTATTTTGGTTTCCAGAAATATCTCTTGCTGCACGTGAGTTATGAGGCTTCCGTGTCGCAGTGCTAACACACCTGGCAAGCTCTGTGCTAGCGCTGTTTTTCCCTTCCTTTCTGGTGCATCAGAACATCTGTTGTTTTGTGCCTGTGCTTTAAAATTGGTCTCTTCCTGCAGACCAGCATCCAGCCAAGAGGATCTCTTTGCACATAGATCATCTTGGCTACTGCCTAGGAGATTCCCAAGCATATACTAGTGATCAAAATTACCCAGCAGCACTCATTATTAGTTCCCTCACAAGGGCTTTTCAAGAATATCTTCCTTTTTGAGGATATAGAAATAAGAGTCGTTGATAAGAACTGTTGATGCCTCACCACTGTTAGTGTCCCTGGGCTAAAGAAACCAGTGTACTTCTGTTGCTGTCCTTGTGCTTTATTTTTGAGCTGTAGCATCTGGAAGGACTGTTTTTAAAAAGGAAAAGTAAATCCAGGGTGATGTAATCCTGACAGGATAGTCCCGATGACTGCAGGCTGAATGAAGTGCTGGCTTTCCCCCTCGGGCCATGTCTGCACTGGAAATTGCAGTGTGGCTTCCAGGAACCCAACCTGACCCTGAACTAGGCTGTCCAGAAACAGGGAAAATTAGCCCATGGCAGACTCTCCTCAGGATTGCTGTAGCCATGGAACTTCCAGGTCTCAGTCAAACAAGCTGGGCTTGTTTGAAACTGGTTTTGGTTTCTATGAATTGTATCTCAGGCTTCAGTAACGATCCATCCAGTTCTGGTTTTCCCACTTCAATCTAGGGAAAGTATTCTGTGTGCTATAGGAAAAGCTTTATCTGTTGTAAATAACCAGTGTTAGGTGGGGCCAGTAATTTTTGTAGAATATTTTTAAGGGCTGCGCAAGCATCAGCAACTAGGCAAGAAAGGATGCTGAAGTGGAAGGGGAGCATGTCTTGGATCCATTCTCCATCTAAAAGGGATGTTGAAACTGCATCCACATAGCAATAACTCTTTTGCTACTACTGAAATAAATTCCTGAAAATGATGTATGAGATGTATGAGAAAAAAGGACGGTTTTAATTCTTTTGATGTAATCTATAAAGTTTAATTAGGTATCCAGTTTTAAATCCAGTTATGTTTGCATGTGGCTTTAGCACTGCCTCTTAATTCAAGAGGCCATGTGACCATGTTATTCTCTCACAGACTGCCCTGCAAACGGCCTGCAAGGTTGAAATGCCTGTCAGAAATATTCATTAGTTTTCTTTCTGACCTTCCTTATTTTATTTCTGAAAATTTGTTTACTAACAATTTACAAAATGTGAGTCAGCTTCACTTGAAAAACCAGAAAAACAGGCAAACTTGAGTCAGCCAAACTGACTATTCCTTCCTTTTTCTCAGAACTGAACCTCAGGGAGGTCTCAGAGGAGGTCTCACCTGCCTTCTTACTTTACTGAAGAAATGTTGCACCTTGCATTTAATTCCAATTTGTAAGGAATTAAATTGTAGAGAGTGAACTAAACTGTCCAGTGCTCAGCACCCTGCACTGTTCCTGATCCCAGTTTTTGTTCTTTTAGGCCCCCCTAGGGTCACTTGCATATTGGTCATTGCCTCAGCTTCTCCTTGAAGTCAAATGTGAATAACGAGGAGTTGGGATCGAAGCCTGTGAGATCCCAGAGCAAGGGCCATGTTTTCCTGCTGTGCAGTTCTGTTTCACTCTGAGTCATGCTTAGACAGGTTCAGCAGCTGTGCATGTTAGATTGTTCTAAAGGCATGTTATTTTCATGTGAAGGGAGATGTAAAGGCAGAGTCTGAAATAAATCCAGGTCAATAAATACCAGCTGTGCTAATTTTAGCTGGAATTAAAGATTTGCATTTGAGCCTGTGGATGGTTTGGGAACACCATGGACAGTTGTTTCTGCAGTTTTGATTCCTGTTATTTTATATGCCCACCTTTTGATTGAAAAGGTTTAGTCCCTTCCAAACTGGCAAGAACAATGTGTGAATGTCTGGACCTGGCCATCTTTATTTAACTGCTTTGGCACAGATGTTTGAGATAAGCCCCAGCTATAACCAAACTTCTACCTACCTTTTTAATTTCACTGGGATTTGATTCTGGGGATCACATCTACCTATCTGTACTACCAACTGCCTGTAGCAGCCAGGTACACAAGCACGCACTGCACAAATGAATAGTGCATCATGTGTTCAAGTTCAGCCTTCTCTCTGAAATCCTCTGTCTCCTATTGTCAGTTATCTGTATTATATATTTCATAATAGGGCAGCTCATGCATTAAAGATCCTTATTGATCAGCCATGATTTGAAGAAGTGCTGCTCAGACTTGGCACAGAGTTAAGCAGAAGTCAAATCAAGGACAGGGCTGGCAAGTGTTCAGGCTCAGGCACCACAATGCTGAAATCTGCATTTATTCTAATCTGTTCAGATACGATTTCTGCAATGCAGCCAGTGGCTAAGGCTGACCTTAAATCCAAGAAATCCTTGGCTGTTGGTCTGTTTCCAAAGGCTTCATTGCTTTTGGTCTTGAATTTCTTTTGTTCCTCCTTGTGCCTCCATAGAATTCAATGGTATTTCTATGGCTGTGTTAGTTTTCCTGAAGCAGTCCTTCAAATTACTTACGGATTATTGGTATTTCTGCACTTTCTTTTTTAAGTATTCATTTCCCTTAATCCTACTTCTGCAGCAGTGTTTCAGCTGACATGCAAGCACACTTGGAATTGCATCAGGGCTGCTCTGTGAGTCCAGAGGCAGGGCCCAGTGTGGTACAAGGCACTCCTCCAAAGAGCCTGAGCTGAACACTCAGCCTCTGCTGTTCTCCCTGTCTCCCTGTGGTTAAAATCCAGCCATGTCACACCACAGATCAGTAGTTCAGTGAGTGTGATGCACTGTGCTACAAATGTTACGATGGGAACAAAGAGGGAGAAGGAAGAAACAAGCTGTGCTGCCCCAAGTCCCCATCTGTGATCCTTCTAGGTAACATGGCAATGTTTTATTTTATTTTAATGGGAGAAATCCTTAATAGGTAGAATCAGCTCTCTGTGGCTGTGCAGGCAGGACATTTTATTCCTTTTTGCTCACTTCCTGCATAATGTCCTTGTGTCAATCTGGAGAGAACAGCTGCCTTCTGCACTGGGGAGGAGGTTACCATGGGCAGGACAGGGGTAACCAGGTTCCTGACTTCATTTTCTGTGTCTTCATCTTCTAGCACTTGGTTTCAGCAATTACAGATAAAAGTCCTGCAGGTGGGTAGTGCTTGCACTGTCTGATTACATACAGAGTTGTAAAAGATGTCGAGATCTCTAGAAATTTAGGGGCTTCAAGTTCAAGAAACTCTACAAGGTACATCTGAGTTAGAATTCTTCTGAGGGAGGTGATTCCCCCCTCTACTCTGTTCTTGTGAGACCCCACCTGGCATATTATATGCAGTTCTGGTGCCCCCAACATGAGAAGGACATGGAAATGCTGGAGAAAGTCCAAAGGACGCCAGGAAGTTGATAAGGGGACTGGAGCACCTCACCTGTGGAGACCTTCCAGCACCTTCCAGGATCTGCAGGGGCCTACAAGGAAGATAGAGTGGGACTCTTCATCAGGATCTGGAGTGACAGGAGAAGGGGGAATGGCTTCAAACTGAAAAAGGGGAAATTTAGGCTAGATACACAGAAGGAATTCTCTGTGAGGGTGGGGAGGCTCTGGCACAGCTTGCCCAGAGAAGCTGTGCCTGCCCCATCCCTGGAAGTGTCCAAGGCCAGGTTGGTCAGGGCTTGGAGCAACCTGGGATAGTGGAAGGTGTCCCTACCCATGGCAGGGGGTAGAACAAGATAATCTCTAAGATCCCTTCCAGTCCAAACCATTCTGTGATTCTCTATAATTCTAATATTTATACATTTATTTCAGGGACAAAAAGATGCACCTTACCAGTTACATGCTCTTCCAGATAAAAAAACCAAACTGAAAAGCAACACTCTAAAAACTCTAAAAATTTCTCTTTTGCTATCACCATGACAGTGTGTTTTTCTCTCTGACTTATTTCCTGGAAACAGCTGAATCACTTCTTGCTCAAAAGCTCTCCAAAATTTGCAGCCAATGGCATGGAAAATTTTGACACAAAGGTTTGTAAAAAGCTCAAATCAGATTGTTTTAATGGGGAGTGGCAGGAATGTTCACAGTATGGAATTCTGGGAGCCCAGAGTATAATCCACACAAATGTAAACAGAACTGTAATGTTAGATCATCCACGGGAACAGAAGAGGAAAAACTTTTATTCTGTTAAAGGAATGCAAAAGATTTTAAAATAATCATTTTTCACTACTAGTAACTGTGTTCCTGTGGGTAAGCAAGGCCAGCACATTAGATTTGCAAGTGTTATGGAAATCTGACCTTTCCTGTAAATCTGAGTGAGATGACATGCCTTTGGTTTCAGCCGAAGTGTAGATTTGTATCTTAGTACGGTGGCTGGAAGCTTTTCTGGTTGTGGCAGACGCTGTTTAGCCACAAGCTGAGGCTCCCTATCACATGCTCAGTGAGATTCCGCAGTACAAAGGCTGTGTAAATTGAATTACACTAACACCACCTATGGATTCGAGGCTAGTCCATTTGCATTACAAACGCCCTTACAGTGTGCATGCCCTACACTCACCAATTAGGCTTTCTTCTCAACCCTCTTGGTCCTTCATAAAAAGGGGGAAGGTTTTTTTCTTTCCTGATGGAGTTGCAAAGAAAAGCTGCTAATGAAGGACTGATGAATGGTCTGATTGTATTGCTGTTTGTATAGTTTCACCTTCATTTGCATCAGTACCAGGCACAGATCCCAAGGCTCATTTTTCACTTTTCAGTGCTCCTCTTCTTTGGCCCCTGCCTGCACTAGGAGCAACCAAACAAGCACATTTATCTTTGCCTCCTGGAACACAGAGAATACTTCCCTTCGTTCATCCCAGGGGCCTACACGTGGTGGGATGGGACCTCTTCCCAGCACATCTGGCTTCTGTTGCAGGTTGATTTGGAAATCTGACACCAGCTGGAGCGACACGAAATGTACTGGGAGCCATCACTACTTTCCCTCGGGAGCGCTTAATGCATCATCTCTAAGTGTGTCTCCATTTCCTGCTCCAAGGAATGGATCTCCTATTTAGTATCTTTTCCCAGCAGTTCCCACAGCGTGTTTGACACTGTAAAATAACTCCCCACACCCCCAAGACCAGAGAAAGCACACAAACAGCGTGTCAAATTGCTTACATAGAACACCCCTAAATGCTTCCGGTCAAAACTCTGAGTCAATTCCGCAAACAGTGGAGCAATCCCTCGCTTCCTGTAGGAGCAAACGAGTACACACAAGCCATATTTGACAAGTGACTCTTCAGTTCTGGAGTTCTTGGGTTCTTCCTATTTTTCCTGTCATTTTGAAAATATAGCAACTGCCAAAAAATAATTATTTTCTTTTTAAAGAAGAAAAAAAAAGAAAATGGAAGAATATGGCCCTTTGTTTTCTATATCTGTTCAGGGAACAAGCTTCATTGATTGAATGCCAGCAAGAGGATAATGCAATCTCCCATTAGGCTTGTTTGCATCTTTTTCCAGGATGACAGTTTAAGTCTGCTGGCTACAGATGGCCTTTGACAACTGACAACACTCACTGTTATGCCAGTGCATGACTTCATCTGTGTGACACTGCATGTGACTGCAGCTTTCTTCCTCTTTGCTTGCAGGAACTATTCTCCATTTCAGGAGCACCAGAAGAACAGAGGTTTCCCTTGCCAGAACCAGAAGCCTAAAACTGCCCTGCAGGCACTGGAAAAACAATATTGTTGGAATATTGTTGTTTGCTTGGGGCTTTAACTGCCAAGTCTGAAGTTAAGTGGCCAAATTTGGTAAAGCTTCAATACTTTTTGGAATGGAGATTTTTTCAATACTGGTAAGGCCCACATGGGCATTTCAGAGTGTCTGTAGTCCCTGTGTCCCATGCTCCAGAGTGCTTCCCGAAGGAACACCAAGCTTTGCAGCTTGTGCTGGAGGAGCAAAGCCTGCAGACCTGTGCTGGAATTTGGAGAAGTTTTTGTCTTCTCCGAGTCTGAGTCTTGGCAACCTCAGGGAATGCTGCAAGTTGAATGAATGAAGTCATGCATCATCTAGCAGTAACTGGAGTAGGTTGAACTCATTCCCATTCTGTCTTTTGCTTCAGAAGCAAAATTGAGGCTTATATTCTAGACTTTTCTGTTTGCCACTTTTAAACAGGGGTCACAATTTGCTTTATGGTTAGTAGCTATTACCTTGTCCTAATTTTTATTAGAACTGTTTGATCTAAACTTGGTTCTCAGACCTGTTCTAACACAGGTAATTTACTACGGGCTTTTTTAAAAAAAGGGAAAATACTTTTATCTTTTCTTCAACGTTTTTTTCTGTTTATTGCACTAAGCAAATACAGAGCTGAGGTAACAGAGTGGTGTGGCTCATATGCAGTGTATACAGGTGCTGTCACAGTAGTCCATCACAGGCCTGGACTGGGGATGAAATTTAGCAAATACTGGGCCTCATATCAGAAGATGACAGCTGAAAAGTTAAATAGAGACAAAAACACTAGGAGTCATATTTTTTATCCTTTTTTTTAGTTTTAGTGGAACTCCAGAAGCCTCCTCTGAACTATATGGCACAAGCATTTCGAAGTCTTCATATTAGTAATTCAGTTTTAGCAAAATAATGTGTTTTTCAATATCTGGGGAACAATGAAAAGTATGTATAATGATCTCTATTTCTTCAAAGATCACATTTCAAAGATGATCCTATCTTCACCTTGGAGCCACATTCCTGTGAAAATGCCACTGCCATGAGGCTGTGAACCATGCTAACAAATAGGGAAATAAATGTCCTTAGCTGAAAATTTATTTTCTTTGAGAGATCGTGTCCTTGAGTCTGGCCCGCTGTCAAAAACTGTGGGAAGCCTGGGACGAAAATAAAAACTGACATCCCAAAATTTGTTTGGTATTAGTGAGGAGAGCCCTGCTTCTGCAGAGCATGAGGAAATTCCATAATGGTTTCAAAAGGCAGTTTATTAAAATAAGATTTAACTGTCCTGGATAATTAAAATGTCTTAATTAGAGAGGAGTTTAGGAAAAAAAAAAACATTCTGAGAAGCTGATTCTATCTTTGTCTTGCAAGCAGGCCAAATAAACCCTTGTGTGTTGAATAAGTCACAGAACAGGTCTGTGACTCTTCAGAGGATAACTTCTTCAAGTATCACGAGTAAAATAATACGTTCCCCACCTCCTGCTAAGAATGAGTGGGACAGATGCTGCAGATTTAACTTAGACACTTATCCCATCTGGTCAGATGGTAATCTAGGGATGACAAAACAGAGGAATGACACTGACAAAAAGAATTTCTATCCCAGTTCCTTTAGTCATGTGGTGGACGTGTTGGATGAACAGTCAGGGTGACATCCAGCGTGTTGGAAGTGCTGAGTTATAGTTCCTGTTCTGTTCTGAAATCCATCACCTCCTCTATCAGGCAGTGATTGATCCCTTCAATCTGGCAGGCACCTGGCCAGCTAAATGTCACCTCTGCTCTGATGCTCCAAGCAGCCTCTTCACAGGCTTCACTACCAAAATGTTCGTATTATTCTTATAGAGTCTCCTAATGCAACACTGCTTCCAAAAGATCTTGGATCAAAGAAATTGATTGCTCTTTCTGCCCTTGATTCTTATGACAGTAGATGAATCTGCTTTCTTGTTTTGAGACTTTAAAATGTGTGAATTTTCCCCTTGTTCAGGCTGATCTTTCTCTATCTGGTGATGTGAAGTTGAGCCCTTGGAAAGGACAGGGAAGAAAAGCAGCAGCTTGGCTCTGAGCAATCACTTTGGCTGGCAGTCTGGGAGAGAACACAGTCTGTTGACTGGCAGTGATATAAATATTCAGGGCTGGATTGACAGTATGCAGGACATAAGCCTGCTGGGAACGGTGAAATCGAGACATGACTTCTTTCCTTCTTTTCTGCTCCTTTGGGAAGGTGTGAAGGATGTCCAGCAACAAGTTTCTTTCCTTCCCCAAAGTAAGCTGTTAGAGGACAAACGGAGCTGAGCGGCGAGGAGTTGTTGGTATTGTTTTCCACTTGGTTTCAAGTTCTGCAAACAAAGCTAGAGCTGGTAAGTGAGTATTGTTTAGCCTGGCTGGCTGAACCTTCCCAAAAGTGCTGAGTCTCAAGGCTGTTCTTGCTTCTCCTCAGCTAAAGAGGGGCTGTGTGAATGACAGAGCACTTTGGTGTTGGCTACATGGGGCCATTTTATTTACTTCACCTCATTGCCTGTCAGTTTGAGGCTTGATGCAAAAGATAGTGAATTTCAGTGGCAGTGAAGAAGCAGCTCTCTGTGATAGTTGGGAGGCTGCATTTAAAATCTGATTAATATGGTGACATCAGTACTGAGTTACTTGTGGTCAAAAGTGCTGAAGAGACCAATGGTTGTACTCCAAGGTGTAACCATTAAGAAAAAAAACTTTAAATGGCTTTCTAGTACGCTTATTTCCTGAATGCTAAACTGATCATTAGAGCCCTTTTTAACTTGTCCACTCATGGATCAGGTAAAACCAGTATGATTATTCAGAAGCACTCATAATATCCAGGTGGGCTGAATATGAGTGCTAAGCTAAAGACCTGCAATCCTGCTTATCAACAGACCTAAAACTGCATCAAGTCCGAGATTTTTTCCAATTATGTATGTAGGACCTCGAATATTTAACTGCATTGCTGAGTTGCATGTGAAGCAGAACCATTTCATCTCTGTACTTACATTTATGCCCTTTATTTCCTCTTTTCCTTTGCGGCTTTTTTGTGTACACTGCAGGAGCACACCTGAGATGGGCTCTGAAAGTCATTGTGTAATCTGCAGGCAAAGAGCATAGTAGGGGAAAGGCATGAAAGGAAAACTACCAGATTATGAAAGGAAAGCAAGACTGACTTTCTGCATTGTTCTTATTGACACATGCTGCTTCTGCTTTGCATTCTTACGTTGCTGAGAAACCCTGTCATCTGCAAACAAAACCAGCTCCTGCAGGATGGAGTGTGTGCAGAATGTAAAGAGGGAGGTGTCTGTAGGCAGCCTACAAAAGCTTGCCACGTTGCTTCCATGCACACAAGAAGTTCCTTACTTTTTTGGCACCAGATTCACCACTCTAAGAGGCAACCTTTCTGCACTTAATGTATTTTATGTCAGGAAGTTTTTCTGAAGACTTGTCTCCCATATTTTTAAGTAATAAATATGAAGCTGCTATTAAGTTATGCTTTACGTTCCAAAGAATTGGTCAATGTTGTATTGAAATTACAGCCTGTAGAATTACAGCATGTAATTTTCACCAGGAACACCCATCCCAGGGTTTGTGACTATTTCTCCATACCCTTGAAAAGATAGGTAGTTTTAGTACTAGATTTAGTAAATTCTTGCAGAGTATCTGTAGTTCTTATGTTATTGATGATAGCATTTGATTCTGTAGTATCTTTATCAGTTTGGTTTCTGTCCATTTTGTGTGTCCTGCCATCCCTTTATCAACTCTCAGGTAGAAAAAACATGCTTCGTTGTGGATTCCTTTCTGAGCTGTTCACCAGCATTTACCCACTAAGGGCCAAACCTGTCCTTCAATATTTAGAAGTGTAGCTCTAACTAGGAAATGCTGAGACTCTAAAATAAAAATGTATTCCCAGTGGTGAAACAACTGAACATTTTCTCAGGCAAAAGCTGCTTAGCCAGACAGCCTGAGAGCGATGGCCTGGCTGCGTTCAAGATCCCTGAGGGAAGACACTCCTGGTAATGAAGCCTTGTCACCAGGAAGCTGGTGGTAGCAGATGGCAGTGCACAGGCTGGGCCAGGGGTCTCCCCACATACCAGTTCCCCATTATATCTGCAGGGGTCTTCTCTCCTTAATAGGGGAGTTGGAGCTGGGCTTAATGGGCTCTGACTAATGACTAAAAAGGGGGAAAGATGAAGAATTAGCTCCTTTGTGATTTTCCTTTCTTTCTTTCACCCATCTTTGATAGGCTGTAAATGGATTTTCTGTAGCTGCTACATTTCACGGGGGGGAAAATGAGCAGGGTGTGTTTTTAGCTGATTAGTCATTATCTGTAGGGTTTGTGCTCAGCTCTTGCACTGCATCCCCATGAGACCAAGGAGGCCTTTAAGTTTCTAAGTGAGAATTCCTACTGGGGTGTTGATGGGGAAAAAAATTGCCTAAATGCTGGTCATGCCCAAGGCAGAAACAAGACCTGCCTGACCTCATGGCTTGTGACTAAAGCAGGCTCTGGGCAAGCATCGTGACTACCTGGCTCCTCTTTAGGAGCTGCATCTGTGCCACTAAACGTGTGTAAGCAACCTGGGGAGAGACAAGACTCCATTGTCTCCATTGCCTCAGCCCACCCTCTGCCTTTTAGAAGGCTTCAGATTTCCAGATATTCATATATTTATTGAACAGGCAGCTTTTTGTCGACAAGGTTAAGAAATGTAAATGTTTATTCTTCAGACTTAGCACGTAATTCCAATTTACAGGAGAACTCTGTGGATTAAATTCCCTGATGCCCCATGTTTGTGCTCTGCTTGCAGAGAGCTTGGCATATGCCATGTCCCAGTATTTGTAGGAAGTATGTTTGTTGGATAAGTATTCACTGTTGCAGTCTTGAAAATAGAATGAGGGAGATTCATGAACTGAGAATACTGTTGTCTGTATAGGGAAAAACCAAAAATAAACCTTTATAATCAATCTGTAATCCAACTAGAAAAAAGTGCTGTCTGTATTGATATGTCTTACTTAGGTGAGGCTGTAAGGCAAGGAAGGAAAAACCTTTAATTGAGGCAAGTTTTTTTCAAAGCTGAATAATCTGAGAATATTTGGGCTTTTTTTCAAAGTACATGGAGTCCCCAGACAGATGCAGCCATCAGCTTCTTCCAAAAGCCCAGTATGGTTATGCCACTGCTCTGTGGTGAGAGACTGCAGAGGTTATTTAATGGGGATTCCCACTTGGGCGTTTGTGGGAAGAAATTGCCCAGTGCTAGTTTTTGGCAGGTGAAAATGTGTGAAGCACAATAGGGGCTGGGAAAGAGAAACCTATTTCACAGACGGGTAAATGCATAGATAATTTAGGCTACAGATTTTGGCTTAGGACAGCTGAAGTATTTCAGAGGACTGATATCCTGGTGTCTGTAGGACTTTTCATTATCACCTCTCTTGGCACTGAGCAAGAGGTGCAGTCTGAAAAAAAGGAATTAATTTACTTGGTTTAACTAGGTAACACATGGAGATAAATGTTACATTTACAAAGGAAGGTGAGTGGCAGATAGAAAATGAATTCTGCTGTTTAATACTCTGAGAGTAAGCCAGAAAGAGCAGTTGAGAGTAGTGTCTTTTATGTGTCTGTAAGATGGGCAAGTCAAGCTATGAAGATTTAATGTCTGTGGAACTCAGGGCAAAGATTCCCTAAAGAGTTGGTGTAATCTGGAGACTAAGGCTGGGGGACAAGGTTTGCTGTCACCTCACAGTTCTGAGTCCCCTTTGTTACTCACCAGTGAATTTTATCACTATTTCCCCAAATACAAAAAAATCAAAATACGTTTTTGTTTAAAAACCATAAAAAGATTAGAGGGTATTTGAAGGGAACAAGCATAGAAAGATGGAAATAACTATAGAGGAAAAGAGGAAGGGAGTGAAGGCAGAGTGTTGAAGTGAGGTCAGAAGTTGCTTTTAAAACTGTTGGATTTGGATGTATGATTTGAGAAGAGGCTACTCCAGGCTCACTCCGGTGGCCTTTGCTGTGTTGGCATTTACAGTCAGTAATTCTGCTTCTCCACAAGAAACAAGGGCAAGCCTAAAAACACAGACACCTCCAGGAGGCAGTTACACTCAGCTGGCCTCAATAACACAGGTTAATTAGCATAATTGGCGTCTCCTTATTTATTGTAGCTGAGGATCTGGCCAAAATAAGTACAGCGTGTAGCACAATTGTAATGTACCTTCAATTAACAAAAAATTGAAAACACTTTGTAATTGCTGGTACATCCGGTAACTAACCAAAACAGACTCAGTCAGTCATGTCTGTTTGGACTGCACCTGGAAGAAGCAGTGGCAGATTTTCTGACTCTGAAATGTAGAATGAAAGCTTTTGTTCAGCCATGAAATGAGACATTTGGATGTGGTAGACCACCCACACTTTGATAACATAAATAATGAAGTGGTAAAATGCTCTTAGTACCCTATTAATTGGTTACAATGGAAGTAAATTACCTTGGTTGAAAATTGCTTAATGGGCAACTTGAGATAGGTTTCCTTTGTTTGAGAGGTTGTTTAGGTGTTTATTGTACTGTACAGATAAGAGAGTTTAGGTCAAAAGTTTTTAGCCTAAGTTAAAAGAGCAAGATCAAAGTTCTGAAAGAAAAATCAGTCTGTTTCAGACAGGCTTTGATTGCAGTTTGGAACAAGAAAAGAACAAAAATTATCTATCTACTGTTGGTGGAGAGAGAGAAAGAAAAGGATGATCAATAGAGTGTGGAAATTAAGAAGAGTAATTGTAGTCATGTCAGTGAAGTTTTTTTTTTCAAACAGGACCTCAGTTTCCGCTGTCTCAGTTTATCCACTGGCTGCTTCTTTAGGTACTTTCACTTTCCCTGGCAGAACTTCCACTGATCATTTCTCCAGCTGGACATTCCACATTGCTGCCTTCTCTCTAGAGATAAATTCTGAATATCTTTACAGTCCAGGTGGTTGTTGTCTGGGCTATAAGGGGGAAAGGGACAGTTATTGAATTAATTTTTCTGGTCAGAATTTAATGAAATAATTCTCTGCTTAACTTGCTGCTTGATTTTTTGTTATGCTTGAGCAGGATTATGTCATGCTTTTGCATGACTGCTATGAATTAAGTCTCTACTGAAGGTTTTACACATCCATCTGCTGTTCCTCTTTACCATAACGAATCTTCTGTAGGATCCCATTTGGAAAAGGCTGAAGTTGTGATATCTTTCAGTTATAGTTAAGTACTCTTGGATTCCTGGGATCACACAGGGCTAATTCTGCAGTGCCTTGGGGCTGTACAGAAATAATGAGAGCAGGTGCTCGGGCAAGTTCTCAGGGATAGTTCCTGAAATTCAGGTCCTCCCTTTGGAGCTAATTCTTTATGCACCTCAATCTTGCTGTTAAGCAACACAGGCTTATTTCCCTGAGTAAAATTCGCATGTGCAGGTGGGGCTTGTTGGGTATTTTTGGCTCCCGTGTAAACATGAAGCAATGTAAATCAAAATGTGCTGTGTATATTTTTGTTGCTGTTGCAATCTTGTTGCTTCAATACACAAACAGTAAAATACAATTTAGGGGAAGCCAGAAACTTAAGAATAAGATTTGTTGGAATATTTACCAGTGCAAAGGCCCAATCTTGATATCTTCGTAATGATGTAAATAACTGCACCCTGATGTAAGTATCTGCTGATGCATGAGGCCTGGAAATATTTCTGCATTTTTGAAGTCAGAGGATGGATATTTGGCATAAACTGTTTCATAAAAATTGAATGCAGATCACTGCCTGACAGCCTGGTTTGCCCTGCATGTATTAAAATTGCAGGGGGGTTGTACTGAGTGCCATCATCTTTTTGGCTGGAGTCTGCAACTTTTAACACATGAATTATTTTATTTATGTGAGTATTTTATTGAACTCTGCATGGAGATATTTTCAATGTGGAGCCTTGGTCAGTGTAAATTCTTCAGAGGAGCGATTATTATGCCTAATTTTTGGCTCTGTTGTAACAGGAATTATAATTAGAAATATATTTGTAACAACTGAAGAGGCAAATACTCTTTTTAAGATGTGTTTTGAGAAAAGCCATATCACTTGCTAACCATTGAGAGGAAATTTACAGGAGTGAAAAAGCATTGGATTTATGGTGGCTGGGAGACAAAATATGAGTTTTTCAGATAGACTTGTCTGTGTCTATGCATTTGACTTGTCATGCTACAAGTATTTAGGAAAATGGAGATTAATTTTTTAATTGACTACATTTGAAAAGAAACTTATTGTCAATGTGGTGGGCCAAATAAAATCCAGCCTCAGTGCTTACACTCCTGTGGATTTCAGTTGAAGTGCTTATGGTAAATCAGATTTGGACTTGACTATCAACCATTTGTTGATCTTTTTACTAAAGATCAAATATAAGTCTTGCTGTGATCAAGCAGATTTCTGCTGAGGTTACAGTCATTCCAACTAATTTCAGACCATGTCAGCCATTGACCCATTTTTTTACATAATGGGAAACTTAGAGTAGATTTTGGTCTTTGTATGGATACATGGGAACACTCAAATATATTCTGCCATTTGCCAAAAATTTTGAGCCAAATTTTCCATGTTAATTAATTATATCTGGATGAAGTTATAAACTCAGATTAGTACTTTACACTGCTGAGTAAGTTTCACCAACTTAGTAAAGAAATGTGTTAGATTGTGTAAGATTTCCTGCTGCAACACCTCTCTTACTGAAACCTTTCCTAACAGAGAAAATCTACTGACTCAGGTATGAACACTAATTTTTTTTCCTGAACCATGGAAGTGCAGGCATTCAGAGACATGCATCAGGTCTTGTAATTTATATTTTCTAACCGCTGTATAATGTCAAGGGCTTCAGCAGCATCTTTGTGTGCCAGGCTGGAGCTCACTTTGCGTGCCCAGCACTAGAAATGCCTGGCTGATAAGCTGATGCACTTTTTTATCTACTTTGGAGCCTGACTGACATCTCCAAACACTGTTGTATCTAAACAGCTTGAATATGTGACCTCATTCCTTAAATACCATCACTTGAACAGCTCTTGTTGCTAAAATAAAAGCAGTGTTGATTCTCTGTTGTGAAAACTCCCCCAGCCCCTCTGACAGGCGCAAACCAAACCACACCTCCTTTTACTATGATAAAAAGGTTGATTTGTAGCAATTCCAGGGTACCTGCAGCGAAGGCACCGCGAGGGGTTTGTCACTCTCTTTATGTTAAACTGCGGCTGCCACAGAAATTCAGGCACATGGAATAGGACTAGGGAACAGATCTCAAGGAAAATGATCCCAGAAAGGTAAAGTGGCTGAGTAGTTTTGTTTTCTTAGGCTGACAAGTAGTTTAACTACTCTCTAAACTGAGGGAAGATTGGAGTTGAGCCAAGCTTTCCAGTAAAAAGAGGCCAGTATCAGCTTTCCCCTTTTATGTTGGCTTTTAAAGCTCAGAAATAAGCCCTCTGCATTGCAGGCCTGTGTCAGTACTTTGTTAAATATAACCAGGGTTTTGAAAGCACAAGCTATGCCCTCCATTCAAACACAACCGCATGTTTCTCTGCAAACAGTGTCCTTTAAAAAGACCTTAAAATTTTAATCTATGAAAACCATTTTTGTGGGAGAGCTGAGGTGCACATCCCCTGCAAAGTAAATAAAAAAGAAAAAAATGGTCTTTTTTGAGTGACCATACTTATTGCCTAATGTTTAAACAGTCTTTTCAGTTTGATGCTGAAAATCTCCAAAGAGAACTCACTATTTTTAATCTTTTCATCCAGTAATAGGGACTGCCATCACGGTTAGTGTCTGATTGTCTGTCACCTGCTTCTTAAAGCTCAGTGTTGTTTTGGTGAGGGAGGAGTGACTGAGAGTGACAACTGCAATTTGTATTTTAATTTATAGCAACCACATACAGCATTCACTCAGAAATAAAGGACTTCAGTGTAGCTTTGGACACCAAACGTGCCTTTGGGGGAAAAAGGTTAAAAACTCTTGTGTAACTGTGGTGATCACAGCAGGCTGGACGTGTCAGCAGGAGAAAGACAGTCAGTGCTGCTGACTTGCCCATTGCCTGGGCACACCTGGTACCTGCTGGTGGCACAGCGAGGACTCAGGTGAGCCTGAGTTTGGCACTTGGAAGGTGAGGGAGTCACTGCCACGGAGAAAGCGCTCGGTGGCAGCTCCACAAGGCTCTAAAGGTCGAGAGGAAGCACCTTGAGGCCAATATTGAATGTGGCTGGCAACCAGGGTAACTAAGCCTCTCAGGGAGTTATGTGCTTACTCTGCCTGCTGCCAACAAAACTCCTGCCAACATCTTTTTGTAGCAGATGAAGTCTATTAATTCTGCATGCATACACAGCAGCAGAGAGGGTCTGACATCACGCTGGCCTCAATGGGACAAAACGCAGACATGAGGAAGGGCAGGCGCATCCCAAAGTGGCAAGGAAGTGGGTTGGCAATATTCCCAAAAAGCAAGGAGAAGCATTTCACTCCCACGGAGGCACACTGGCTGTGTGCTGGTCCCTAGGGTTGAGAAGGAGCACTATGAGATGTTGTAAAGGGAACACAGGGTTTAAGGATATCTAACAGGCATTTTCTCTGCTCATACTGCAATAATTTGCTGACTTCTTAACACTCTGCTTACAGAGGAGTCAGGTGCACTGACAGTGCACAGAAGTGGCAGATGGAGTCCTGGTAATGACTTTTAATTACATCTTTGTGATACTTGGCATATGAATGAAATTTTGGCTTCCTGATGGTTTTATTAGATCCATAAGTGAAAAATTTACAGACTGAAGGAAAGAGCTGAAAATAGGGCTATGAGGAGATCCATAATGAGTGATTTAATGAAGTAGTTAAATCCACTGTAGAACACAAACTGTTTTTAATTGGAAACATTGGACAGTTTAATCTTTCTATCAAATGTTCAAAGGAAATCAAATACCCTGTTGTATAAAAAGCAGCTGGGACACGGGGAGAATGGCCCTTATATCAGTGCTCTGTAAGAGGTCAATGACAATTTTAATTGATGCTATTTCAGTTCTTGTGGTATGGTGGTAACTAGAATAGAAATATCTGAACTGCTTGTTCCTAGAAATGCGTAGACTTTATCCAGGAGAATTTTCAGCTTAGAATCAAGTCCAAAGATTAGATGAAATCTGCAAACACAAAAAAATGGGTACAGTTGAAGTTCATTTTGTGGGTACGTCCCATTCCATTAATTTCTGAAAAATACATGGGGTGACAACATTCACTTATTATCAAAGACACAGTTGGCAGCGAAGCCAGAATGCATCTTGTGTAAAACCTAGTATACAGTTCTAGAAAAAAAGTTCGTAAACAACAATTGCTTTGAAACATTTTTTTTATTTTTTTTAAAACTTTGCAAAGCCCTTTTTATGCCTCTTTCTTTGTCAGCCTGAGAGCACAGCATGGTCCTACTAAATCCATCTCTTTGGTGTCAGTGCTGCATACCATCCCAAATAGAAACTAACGGAGTGGGAATATGGGCTCAAGTTGGAACGAGAGCAGTATCCCCAGCTTGGTTTTGCTTTTTTCAAATACACACAGGAAGATTGCTGGGGGGGGGGATTAGAGACAATAACAGGAAACAGAATGTAACCAGTTTTGAAGGTAGAGTACTTCTAAAGTTCATCTGTCAAGAGACCTACATTCATTCGTCTAAAAAAAAAAGGAAAAAAAAAAAAGACGAATTCTCTGGTCTTTTGGTCTTTGCTATGGGCTGAAAGATGTAGTAGGGCATTGGGAGGTGGTTTTTGGCTCTGCACTAAACATCTGGGAGGTGGACTTTGGGAGTCTGTGACACACGGTAAGTTTGGTATCAGCCCTTAGCTTGGAGTGTTCTGCACAGAGATATCTGCTGATACCGTGCTTTTCATGGAGCCCACGTTTCATGTAGGTAATCTTGAACCTCTTCAGCCTGAGTGCAGCCAGCCAGGGGCTGAGCTCACACCAATCCCCAGCAGGGGGGTTGCACTGGAGCAGCCTGAATCCATACGAGCTGAGTCTCATCCAAGAGCTCGTTGCTTAAGAAGCTTGGATCTTATTTTAGCGACAATTCTCTTAAATACATAATATGAACTCTCTAGAGCTGATCTTTACCCAGGCTGGTAAAAATTAAGGGTCGCTTCCCTTTTCCCAGAAGCAAATACACCTTTGCACGGTTTCACACGTTTCTTGGGTTAGCTTTTGAATATCCTGTAGTTTACCAATCTCATAAATGTGTAAAGCTCTGCTGTGTATTCTTAGAAGGAGGTTGTTCTCTTTCCACAGAGCTGTGCAGAAAAGCTCCCTCTGGAGAACCGAGAGGGAGAGGGTTTCTCTGCCCTGCTGCATGCCCAGAAAGTGGTCCCTAATCCCCAGCTCCAACCACTGCAGCAGAGCTTCACATCGGTGGAACTTCAAACCCTTGTGAGTGCTGGGGATCATATCAATATTGGTAACTGTGTTAGGATAACACCAACTTTTAAAGTGTCCTTTTTCCCCTGCTAGCCGGGCTTCATGTTGCTTTCCCAGACCTTTGTTAGTCTGGCTCACTTGTATTTCTCCCTTGGTCCCAGCAGTCTCTGGGTTTGAGTGGCAGAACTGTCAGTCCTGTACACGTACAGAAGGAGAAATGCTGAGCTGAGCAGCTGCATCTCTTCAACTGTTCATTTCCAAGTCTGAACACCTTTTGGTTTTTCTCCCCAGCTCCGTTGTGCTTTTTAGGTTTTAGGTGTAATCCTTCCAAAATGCGTTAATCACATTAAGGATTTAATCATACTAATGGTTTTGCTCATTACTATTATTATACATTCAGCTTTTCAGCTTTTATTGGTGGGTGGGGTTTTTTGCTTAATAGTCGATTGAGGGTGGATTCTTAGTCTACAAGAAATTTAATCTGAGTGATATTCATAAATGCAGAGACTCAAATTTGGTTTTATTCAATATATGAATGCATGGCTATTTTGGAGAATTGTGTCAGGGCAGCACCTTCCTATTTTGATATCTTTGTACAACTGGAACAAGCAGAATGGAAGGTCAGGCTGTGTAGTCAGTCCTGGTCATACTGAGAGCACTGTAACAACTGCCTCTTGATTTATCTTGCACCAGATTTTAGTTCTCTTGCCTTCAAATACCCATAAGAAGCTGCATTTTACTGTAGTAACACTTAGACACACATCCCTGAGAGAAAAACTGGTCCTCAGAAATAAGTTCTGAATAAAAAGGTGAGTAGGGAAAATATAGACTTAATTGTATATCTAAAATAACAGAACTGACTCAAACTGTAGATACATTCAGTGCAGCAAGGGAACCTGAAATTAGAATTTTTTTCTTTTGTTTTCTGCCTTATCTGGTTTTCTGCTTGTAATAAGGGCTTTATGCCCTTTTCTTTCTTCTGTCTTCTTTTCAAAGAAAACTGAATCAAACTATTAATACATTCAGTACAGCAAGGTAACCTGAAATTACACTTTTCACTGTTTCTCTGCCTCATCTCTTTTTGTGCTAGAAAAGGGGATTTCTTGCCCTTTCCCTTTTGTCTTCATCTGTTACAATTTCTGTATATTAGGCTCATGATTTATTTCATTCTTTTCTCCTAACCCTCTCATGTCTGGCCACAGGCCACTTTTCCAAAACCTCAGGGATACAGATTCCATTTTGTTCTGTTTTCTTCTTTCTCCACCTGCTGCTGACTGACTCTGCTTGGCTTGTCCTCCCACCCCAAAGCTTGCTCAGCCACCAGCACAGCTTCTGTCCACAGCTTCCATCCACAACTTCCCGCCTTTCCCATTTGCCATTTCAATCCCTCCCCCACGGAACCATTGCTGGTGAGCCCCAAAACTCCCAGCTCCAGTGTTGGTTGCTCTGCCCGAGAAACTGACTTTATTCAGGCACATGGGCAGGAACTGCCAGCCACCCTCTGTGCTGGCTCTGTTAGATGGCCAGGATTTTTGGAAGAGCAGCACACAGCTTATGGCAGGGCCAGAGTTTCTGTGTAGCAGCACTGAGAACACAAATACGTGCAGGAATCATGTGGGTTCCTTATCCAGGTGTTGCCAAACCCCAAACCCGCCTATCTTGTCCAATCCCATGTGATGTTGCCCCAGGTGACACAGCTACAAACACGTATATCCCACACATCTGTGTGTTGCCAAGGCTCAGAGAGGATTTTAGACCAAACCAGTCCTGTGCTGACATGACACAGAACAAATGAAAATTAAATTCTTCTTTGTATCATGCCTTAACTTCATGGGCAGAACGATTCCTCTGAAGTTTGCCAGTGTGGGTTAGCAGGTTTGGCAGTGCTCCCAGCTGACGTGTCTGGTCTGGCTGCCAAGTGGGGAGAAATCTGATTGGAAAAGATTTGAAAAAGCCCATGCTGGCAGAAGGTATTTATAGTCCCGCCACAGCGTCAGGGGCTGCCTCTGGCATTGTGGGTTCGTGGTGCTGCGCTCTGTAAATCGCAGATTATGGGGGCTTTGCCTTAGGAGCTTACAGCTGAGGAGGGCTCACAGGAGTGTGTGCCATTACCTGTCAGAGAACAGCTAGTGCCTGGATATGGAGCTAAACCTAGTATTATGGGATGGTATTCTGAGCTCTCTTTTATTTTCTCAATGCACGTATATCTTTCTTTACTTGTTGGAGACCTGTCTTGCAAATCCAAGCAAATCCAAACATCTGTGACAGAAAACAGCTACCCAAGAATGGGAGGTGGCAAAGCTGACTGCTCTTTTTCCACTGACCCCTTTGGTTTGTTGTTGCCTCAGTTTTCCAAAACACCCCTACGCAACACATCTTTCATCCACCTGTTGTATTGTGCTTTGTGAACTGTGTGTGGGAGGAATTGACATCGTAACGTGCCAATGTTGTGTAACACACTGAGCCTTGATACTTGACTGGGGAGCCTGAGCACTCCAGAGGGTAAACTGAACCTAACTAATGTCCAACAGCCAGTCTGATACATTTGGGTTTTTTGGTTCACATTTTGGATGTGTATTTAGCCATCCATCCATTCATATATATGCCCCACACAACTATAAATGCAAAAATACTTAGACGAAGAAAAATCTGTAATTTGTACTAAAATTGCTAAGCAGAAAGGAAAAAAATCCCTAACACAGTGTGTTAAAAATTACATATTGGTGGGAATGCAAAAAAAAAAAAAGAAATATCATTCAGTTGCCATAAAATGATCTAAAACTGAACCAATGTATCATATACTGCGTATTTATATGGTGGCACCTGATTTCATTGTCAAAGCAGTTTAAATAGCTCTTGCTATTTCTGAAAAATATGAGCGATGATATCCTGTGCTATTTTTAGGAATAATATGTTTATCTTTATTTACTTGCAGTTAGATGGATGCTATATGGAGAAGTAGGAATTACCCAATCCTGGGCTTTTTTAGTCTGGGTGAACTAAAGTTAATGGTTTGAGATGGTGCCAGTTGCTAGTGCTGATCTTTCTGTTCTGTGGGTCAGCAGCTGGAGGTCTGGTCCATTTTGGAATCTCTTCTTGTCTGCTCCCAGCTGTCTTCCCTCTTATCCCATAGTGGGATACATAAATTACTTTTCCAAGTTCAGCATTCTGGAGCAGTCATAGAAATGGATTTTAAGGGGGGAAAAAATATCCTCAGATGAGGGAAGAGAGGCTAATTCTCCCGAGGTAGTAACCATCACCCATCTCATGGAAAAGCCAGGATGGAATATTACACTTAATTAATATAAAAAGCCTATACTTCATGGTGCCTTACAGTCGTTCGTTTTCTTATATTCTTGAAGAAAAAGAAAGAATACTTTGCTTTCAAAGAAAGAATTCAGTGCAACAATTGAACATCTGTATGAACTTCCAAGCTGTAAGAAGGGCTAAACCAGGTCAGATGAGCAGAACATGAGGGCAGCGACGATCTGCTGAGGGGATTTGGCTGCAAGTGGACTGAATTTGAGGATTCTCTGAGGCAAGTGTAGAAGGTAAGCGTGGCACTTCCATAAGTACTGCAAAGACACCACATGAGTGATCAGAGGTACATTAGACCATCACATCAGCTACATGAGCACCCCAAAGTATCAAGAAACTGCCTATATATAATCTGGGATCACCAGTTACTGAGCAAAACGAAGGGATTTTTAGATGTAACTAATAGGAACAAGGAGGTTGTCTTCTAAATACATCCAAAGAATGTATTTAAAATGCCAATCAATAGGCCTTTGTTTTGAGTCTGTGCTTTTTTACTAGGATAGCTACAAAACAGTTCTGCACTGTAAGAGATACAGTGTGCTGAAAGAACAAATCAAACTGACGTGAATTCAGTGGCAGCCTAAAAGGGAGCACATATCTGTGTGCCTTGTTCCTCCTCCAGGTTACAGTCTAGGTAAAATCTGCTACTGCTGTAGTGTCCAAAAACTGCTCAGGGAGATTGGCTTTACAGCCCACTGCAGAGTTGAAGAATTATATGATTATATGATTTACACTTCCCTGGAGCATTCAAGGCCAGGGTGATCTTGGAGCAACTTGTTCTAGTGAAAGGTGTCCCTGCCCGTGGAATGGGGGGGAATGAAATGGTCTTGAAGGTCCCTTCCAACCCAAACCATTTTCTGATTCCATGAACTTATTCTTTTAAGCAGCCATCATTTAGAAGAACTGTTGAATCAGTTTAGCTGGGTAACTCTTAAAGACTGCTAGTTCTGAATTCTGATTTTCTTTTCAAAAACTTCAAATGGATAGAATTGGATAAGAAACAAATGACATACAACTAGCTACCTCTAAAGCCAAACTGATTGGTTTTTTTCAATTTGCACAGGCAATTCTACCCAGGGCATGGTCAAGTTATGTCCAGGCTCATACATTAAAACTTGCACTGTTTAGCAACCTGATTCTACCTGATGGAATAAATCCAGTAAATCTTAGCTAACAGCCTGTGCTGAAGTAGTAATTTGAGCAGATGTTACATGTCATTCAAGTAGTTAGTTTTTCACAAGTTACAATGAGAAGAGTAAAACTATATTTGCACAGAAAAAAAATGCCTTGAAAATAGTTTAGACTAAGGGATACCTGCCAAACATCATGCTCTAGAAATCTGAAGAACTTTGGTTTTCTTTAGGGAATAAAGTAGCCCTGTGCCACTTCTTTTTCATGTGCTGTTTTCTCAGTATCTTTTCCTTTAGTTTCTGCTCCTTTTCACAGGATATATCAGAAAGAATTTAGACTACAAGATTTATCTTCCTTTTTTTCCCTTGCCAACACTGTGGTTACACTTAGGTAGTCTTCACTACTGGCGTGACTCACCTAAAATATACCTCTATCTACACCAGTCAGAAACTAGTTTCAAAACCAGTAAAACAAGCAAATTCAGGTTTCCTGTAGCTCCAGGTCTTACATTGTTTGCATCTCTATCCTGGAATATCTTCAGTCGTTCTCACACTTCTCATCCTCCTTTTTGCTTTTGCCATCTGGGTAAATGACAGACAGGCTTGTAAAAACTACTTATATATGCACCAGTGGAATGGGGAACGACCAGGTTCTCCTGGCTCCCTCTCCACAGGAGAGCTCATCAGCTCTCTGTAATTTAGCCAGCTGCTGGTTTCTACAGAACTGTCAGGAGTTTAATATCCTTGAATCTTCTGCCACTATCGTAGTTAACTGAAATCATCCAAAGTGTTCAAAAGCTGGAGTATTTTACCTGGGGAAAGCTGAGGGAGGTAAAGGCTTCAGTGTACGACCAGCTGGACGTGGTGCTGAGAGAGCAGGGAAGTCATGTTGGACATTTCTTAGCTGTCCTATCTTTGTCTGACCCAGATAAAAGGAAGAGCTCCCTGAATACTCTAAGATAGAAGTCCCAGTCTTGGTGGTGTTTCCCAAAGCTGCCCTACATTCAGTCCCTGGAAGTCAGAAATGCTCTGTGGCCCCAAGCACCACCACGACCCAGGTGAAGACTCCAGCTGCTGTAGCCTGCTAAAAGCAGTTGCAAGGGACAAGTCGTTAAGCAGTGAGAAAAGTTCTGGAAAGCAGCAGCTCTTCCTTTCAAATGTAAGTTCAGAGCAGTGGTGCTGCTCCCTCTTTGCCTGTGTAGTTAAGTTTCCTAATTCCAGTAGTGATGCCATCAGCCTTGTCTACAATAGTGGTGAAAATGTTGCCACCATCAATCTGTTTTCTCCTCGGGCACATTTGGCAGCCAAGGGAATAACCCTGAAAGTTGGTTACCAGGCTGTTTCTCTCCTAAGTGAGTCAATACCAATGCTGAGAAAGAGCAAAAATTGATTTCTAATATAAATTATATGCACTTTTCCCTTTACAAAGCAAACCAGTTTAAATTCCAATTTATTATAACTGTAATAAATCCCTAAGTTTTAAAAAAGCTCTTAAAATAATGTAGGTTAAATGCCATGATTTCAGTGTTCATTCTTGCTGTTGGAGGTTGTTCTAGTCATTGAGTGAGTAGCATCACTAGCTCAGTACCTGGAGTGAGAATGTGGAGGTGATTTAAAATGAAAAGTAGGTGGAGGAACATGAATTAGAAAAAGTAGTTGATACTACCTGGAGCCGTTCGCAAGAGGTGTTAATAGAGAATGGATTTTTTGTGTCTAGGTCCAATGGAGCTCATGGTCCTTATGTTCCTTAAGAGTGACAAGTATTATGGCCAAACTGGTAAGTGAATAGTTTAATTGTATTTCTTGAAAGTGTGAGAGAGGCTGACAAGTAGTAACATGAAACCTAATGTGGGGAATTACCTGTATTCTGAGAATCAGAAAGTTCTTGGGGTGTCAATAAGACAAAAAATTAATTGTATGGTCCTTTAAGTAAGACCTAAATGGTTCTTTCCAAGAAAAAGAGTCATCAGACCAAAATCCCAATAACAGGGGATCCCTGTGCAGCTTTAGTGAGGTGAATTTTTCATGTCATAGTCTCTTTTGCTGGAGAGCATTGTCATTGTTTTGGTTCCCTTCTAATGTTATGTATTTTAATGATGAACAAATGTATTCTTGTTCACTGTTGTAATATAATTTAATTCCATGCATCAGCTTTGGTCCGTTTGAATGAGAGCTTACAGAGACCAAAAAGAAATTACCTGGATGTAGGAATTGAAAGCTACAGTTGATGGCAACTTTTCACTGGTGGCACTTTGTGTCTTGTAGAGCTGTCCTGGAAGTGCTCTCATTTATGCAGATGGATGGGCTCAGCACCTGGCTGGCTGAAGGAAGTTCTAAAGGCTGTGTTGTGACAGGTCTGAATCAGAATACTGTATACTGACATGGTTTTTAGGACTTTTTCTGTAGAAATGGATGGGCTTGATTCCAATCAAACAATTCCAGCATAAGAAGTGCCTGGAACCCTAAAGAATATAACAGGTTAAAAAAGTTATCATTAAGAAATTGTTATTTATAGCAGAGGACAAGGCAGGCCCCACAGAAGATTCTGATAAAGCCCAGCCTGGCTCAGTCACCATCAAGAGATGGAAATCCCTTTGTTCTATTGTTTTCACACTTTTCCCCCTCCATGTGCTGTATTTGTATTAATAAACCGAGCAGTGATTTTGTCACAATACCCCACTGCTGATGTTGAAAAGAAGTACAGCAGGTGTTCAAGGGAAGACAAACCTGTGAGGCAAATCTGCTCGACGCCCAAGGCTCTGCAGCATAGGCATAATCTGAAAACAAAGAATTGCAGAGTTTTATCCTTCCAGAGATAAAGACATTATGTCTGAAACCTGGGGGATTGTCCTTAAAGCTTAAAAGGAGGGACAGAAATCCAGCCACCTTCGCAATTTTAAATCTATCTTTTAAAATCACTAGCTGAGACCAAATGTGGATTTTTTCTGTTGGATCATGCTGTGAAGTGACAGTACTGCATTTGTCCTATCACCATTTATTATCCTAGTCTACGATATGCTGTGATACCATATGACTTCTGTGTAAGATCCAGCAGAAGGTCAGAGTGGACTGAAAAAATCCCACCAGTACATAACCATTGGCAGCACACTGTGGAAATTCAGAAACATCCCCCGCTGGGGTTTCACTCATGGAATGCTTTCCTTCCTAACTTTGCTATAGGAAAACAGCTCATGAAAACTGAGTTGGAAAAATAAATTGCTGAATATCTGCAAAATACTCCTACTTGTTGACAAACTTCCTAGCAGAATTGTAAAATACTTTTCTAAAGAGCTAAAATCCGGGGTGTTTTGCAATATAGTTTCAGTACTGCCGAGCTCTGTTTTCCTCTCGCTTGTTAATTTGACTTGCTCAGGGAATCTGGAACTCCCTTCCTGTTTCCCTCTAAGACCTTTAGTCACTTCCTGTCTCTAAATAAAAACCCCTTTCATTTGTCCTTAATTGATGATAGATATTCTTCCAAGTATTCTGATAAAATCAGCCAAATTATATATAGATTTTTTTTTCTTGTAGCTGGCCAAAAATCCCTGTAGTTAAACATGTTAAAATTAGTTTCAGCACCATGTCTATACTATACTCAGAATTTTACAAAATTTTAAAGGTACCTTGTTGCCTTAGGTTATATTATAATGGAATTTTTAAAATCCATTTTCTTGTTTAACCAAGAGATGCTAAAGTAGATTTGCTGGTGAAATGATAAAGGCCTTATTCAATCAAAGTGTTTTATTTGCTATGCATCCATTCTGCTGCTGCTGTAACATCCCTTGTATCACTGTAAAAGGGGCTGACTTGAAAATAGAAATGGATAATTTGTTAATGAAAATACAAAATCTTAGGGGCAAAGAATGACATATAAACACCTCACAGGTTGTCAAGGGTTTATTCACCTGCTGGAAACATTTATCTCCATCAGGATAGCAGTGTTGCCATCACTTTGTTTATAAAAATGCTTTGCACATCTGTTCTGGTAATTTCTGGTAGTGATAGGGAATATTGATGTCTTTGTACATTCTTGGAAAAAAAAAAATCTCATCTGGAATTTCCTGTGCCTGATCTGAGACTGGATTGGGTGCAGGGAAAGGCCGCTTGGAGGAGCAGGGGAAAGGGTGACAGCACGACTTTTCCAGTGTTAGCTTAGGAAAGCAAGGGCTAGGCAAAGTGTATTGTTGGGAATTACAATTCAGAGAAAAGAGCAATTTAAATTAAAGGGAAGAGTGGTAAGAGCACGTACATTGGCCTTGAGCAAATTAGGACTGGAAGCTGGAAGGTCTCTAGTTATTCAGAAGAGGGGATATCTTAGAATGGCCTTGCCAATACAAACAGCAGCAACAAATACTTGGGTTCAGACAGTTCATGCAAAGAACACAAGATGTTTTCCTGAGGCAAGAGAGGAGTCAGTGCTGGGACCCCTTGGAGCCCCTCCGTTCACTTGTTGCCATCCCATTTTTCAGACAGTGACTGAAGCTGGTGATTGAGCCCCAGTTTCCAGCCCGAAACTCTTCCCTCTGCAGTGTGAGATGCAGCTGCCCCTCAGTCCCTCCGTGTGCTCAGTACACGGAACTGATCCCACTCAGGAGCTGCTGCTCCAGGGTGGCAGTCACTGCTTCATGGGACAGCTCACGGAATGTCCATCTCGGCATCCATTGCATCCTACACGGCAGAAGGGAAGTCACAGGACAGCTTTTCCTTAACTTCTCCTGTCTCGCTGAACTGGCAGCTGCTTGCTCTGAGTGTTTCCATGAACTAATCTCTTTATATGGGCATATGTGGGAGAATAAATCATCTGTGGGTTAAAAACCCATAATAATGTTGGAATAGTGTTAAATATAGAATTTTAAGGCCTTTTGGTCTTATTGAGGCAGCTCTGTGGGTGGAAATTGCATCCAAATAGATGCTATTTTAGTTAAATTAAGTGTTACCCTACGGGCTTTGGCCAGTGTTCCATCTCTGAGCAGAAAGCTGGAGACCACACCAGAGTCTAACACGAGGCAGGTGCCAAGTCTTCTTCTGCTCTCCCTCTCCTCTTTCCTTACCTCTTTCCATTCCTCTTTTTTTCCCCCTTTCCTTGAATTTCCCCTTCCCTTTTCCTTCCCTCTTTTCTTTCTCCCCTTTCCTTTCTCTTATTCCTTTTTCCTTTCTTTTTTCCTCTTTCCTTCTTTCTTCTTTCCTTTCCTTCCTTTGTTCTGTTTCCTCTTTCTTTTTTGTTTCCTCTTCCCTTTCCTCCCTTTCCCCCCTTTCCTTTCGTCTTTTATTCCCCTTTCCTCTTTCCTTTGTTTTCTCCTTTTTTCCTTTCATTTTTCTCTTTTCATTTTTCTTTTCCTTTCTATTCTTTCCCGCAGAAGTCGCACAATTTACATACTCTAAAGAGATTGTGAGATCTACTCGTAGGGCTGCCTTACACTAACACGGGTGGTTAAACAAGTTTGTCTCTTCTGACAGTGTTTTTTTTTCAGACACGGGAAGGTTTTTGCATCATGTTTTGGTTAAAACTTCCATTCCCATCGGAGGAAGGCGCTGGCTGACTCCGCTTCCCGCCCCGGGGGGATGTGCCTGCGGTGATCGGCGCGATGCCCAAGGAACAGGATCGGCATCGGGACGGCGCCTCACCCTTCCCCGGCCCCGCAGTGCGGCGGCGCCCGGGATGCCTCGGGATCCTTCGGTCACATCCAGGGTGAGAGGAGCCGGGCTAGGGCGGATCGGTGCCCTGCGCCATCCGTACCCAGGAGACCAGCCATCCCCTTCCCTTTCTGGAAAGCGCTGTTTCTGGCCGCTCTTTAAAACAAAAAAAAAAAAAGAGAAAATGATACCACTGCTGGCAGAGGAAAGCGGTGAATCACGACACGCGCTCCCAGGCTGTCTGTCACGGGGGGATGGGGGGGATGGAGGGGATGGAGGGGATGGAGGGTCCCCGGGCCGTGCCTCCTCTCCTGTCCCGCCCCACCCGCGTTCTCCGCGCTGAACTTTACCCGACTTCCCAGCCCCGCTCCGCCAGCCCTCGGGCCCGCCCCCTCTGATGCATATTCATGAGGGACCGCGCCCGGGGCCGCCCCTCATTGGCTGCTCTTTGCCCGCTCCCGCTCCCATTGGCCGGCGCCACCGCCGCTCCGGGCGCGGGGCGGGGCGGCCGCGCCC